>JAKOGI010001143.1:276622-302712 GCA_029747015.1 Carnegiea gigantea
TTTGTAGATAGTTGTGGATGTTTAGGACTGTGATTGTATTGGTGATTGATCTTGAGAGAAATTTGGGATTTGTTAAGTCGAATTGGCTATGATCACCCTTGATTGTACATTGGTTTTGTGAATACTTGTTAGTTATGGATATCTAGGATTGCGAATAGTTGTAGATATCTAGGATTGTGATTATAATTGTGTTATGTGTGTCACATTTTGCTTGGAAGGCCATGGCTGTTTGATAGAAAGGTAAAGCATAATGGTTACTTAATGAATCAAATGTCATGCCCACACAAGTCCAAGAGAACTCACAACTCCTCCTCAATGCTCACAAACTCCATCAAAGGGGACTTGGCCCTTGTACTGATTTGGAACTTCAATTCCAACCTCATCCTAAACCTTTGGGATGTGTTACTCTTCTATTTTCGGAAGGTCAAGGGGCCTTCTAAAGGGTTTAGTCCCTCAAAATGAAGTTAAACCCTCGGAGATAATAAAAAAGCCCTAGAACGGCAAGGTGCATGTTAACGGTAAATTAACCCGGTTTTAACCCGGTTTTGTGGGCTTAATTATTCAATTTTAGAATGGGTTTAAAATGCTGAAAACCCACTTTTTGGGAACCTTCTTATGTCAGCTAAAAGAGAATAAAAAGAGTTCTAGGGTGAGGCATTGGATCATAGGTCAAGTGGAGCCATTTCCCCCTTGCTGCAATTTCTACCCCAGCCTGCACATGCTGCACATTTTGCCCTATATCTCCCAACTGGCAGCTCCAAATTGCATTCCACTTGAGCCACGTGAAAGCTAACTCCCTAAGCTTTCTACGAAGGTCTATTTCAGCAGATTTGGTTAAGGAACCTAGGAGATATGGCTGTTGGAAGTTGAGCTTTGTAAACTGAAAAGTGCTGACAAAAGTAAAAAGCACTTTTCCACTTTTGTTTGTTGCTTTTTGGTCCCCTCCCTTGCTTTGTAGTCATGTGAATGGGTCTTTTGCTGCCTTCTTTGGCTTGTAAGAGGCTCTCATACATACGAGAGGCCTTAGGATGTAAGAAGGAGTTAGTTAAACGGATATACAAAGAAGCTAAAGCTTTCTCTTTCTCTCAAAATCTTAAGTTCTCTTTATCCTTCTCAAAGGTGGTGAGTCTTGAGTGGATTCCTTTATGGAATTGTGGGTGGCTTAGCCTTTAAACAATTCTTGGTGGGTCCTTAGCCTTTATTGGTGGCTTAGCCTTTAAGTCAAGTCATATCTCGCTACTAAGAGGAAATTTGCAACTAAACTCAAGCAAACTACATCCGGCCCATTAGCACACGCTCCATTTGGTATAAGAGCTAATCCAGGTTGGTATTCTTGAGTTTATATCACATTTCCTTACTTTGGTTTCATCTCTGTCCAAGTTTTCCTTCACCGTTGTTATGAAAACCATGGTTGTACTACACATCTCTCTAGCTTGAACTTCTCAAAACAACCTTGACCAAACACCTGCTTAAGCTCACAAACCTCTAAACCACACTTGCTTTCGCCACAAAATAGCCAAACACAAACCCCCACCAAAACCCCCCACAAAAGCACTCTTCAAAAAACCGTGTAACCAGCCAGAGGAACAGCACGGTCACACCGTGCCATAAGGCACGACCGTGCCACCCCTTCCCCCGCCAGAACATAAGCACGGCCTCCAGGTGCCACCAAGCACGACCATGCCACCCCTCTCCCAGCCTGCTTCCACACTGTGCCTCCCTCGCACGACCGTGCCTCCTCATGACCGAGCCCTAACCTCTACCCTTCTCCTTTCCCACTTCCACCATGTCTAATGAGGAAGATATCCCCACTAATTCTCTCCAACCGGCAAGGGTACCAAGAGGTATGAGCTTAGAACAAGCTCATATCATGAGGCAAGACAATGCCATTCTAGCCTTGCAACAAAGTGTGAGGCAAGTTAGTAGGCAACTTGAGCAACTAACCACCCAAGTTATGACCCTCCAAACAGGCCAACGAGCTCAAGAGCCAAGTGAGGATGGGGATGAGCAAGGTTTCTCTAGTAACTCAAGCATGGGCAGCAATCCAAGAAGGGGAGGTAGAAGACCTCCTATGGATGAATTTAGGGACATAGAGTGGAGCTCCCGGAGTTCAATGGCAATTTGAACCCCGATGAATACCTTGAATGGGTTCAAGCCTTGGACCGAATCTTTGAAGCCAAGGGCTACAATGATGAAAGAAGTTTCAAGGCTGCTAGCCTTAAACTCACAAGGTATGCCTCCTTGTGGTTTGAAAACATCAAAAAGCAAAGGGCTAGAGAGGGTAAGAGAAAGATCAACTCATGGGAGAAACTTAAAACTGTAATGAACAAGAGATTCCTTCCGGAAAGCTACAAGCAAGACATTTACAATCGACTCTTCTCACTCAAGCAAAACAACATGAGTGTGGGTGAATACATGAGGGAGTTTGAACAACTCCTTTTGAGGGGAGGTATCCATGAACCCCAAGAGCAAACCGTGGCAGGGTTACTCAATGGGTTAAGCCCCCTTATTGCAAGAAAGGTGGAACTTCAATCCTATTTCACCTTGGATGATGTCTTCAAGCTGGCTCTCAAAGTTGAGAAGAGAAAGAAGGAAAAGAAGCCCTTCACCAAGCCATTTGCAAGGGAGCAAGTAAGTTCAAAACCCCCATTCAAGCCCTTTATTCCTCCTAAATCCGAAGGTACCTCACATGTTGACAAGGGCAAGACTGTGGCACTTCCTACACCCAAGGAATTGCCTAAGAAACTTGAGGGTAAGAAATGTTTTAAGTGTCAAGGGTATGGGCATTTCCAATATGATTGTCCCAACCGAAGGGTTATGACCATACAAGAGGTTGAGGAAGTAGATGCCCTATTGAAGGAAACTCAAGAGGAAGTTCATGAGGAAGAATCTGACTCCATGGAAGAAGAGACTCAACTTGAGGCCGATGAAGGTGAGTTACTTGTCTTGAGGAGGGTTTTACATACCCAAGACACTCCTTACGACAAGGCTCAAAGAGACATGATCTTTCACTCCCGGTGCACCATACAAGACAAGGTTTGCAACTTAATTATTGATGGAGGAAGTTGCACCAATGTGGCCTCTACCACACTTATTGAGAAGCTTGGCATTCCTACTATTTCACATCCCAAGCCTTACTCTCTCAAATGGCTCAATGATGGTGGCGACATTAAGGTATCAAAACAAGCATTCATCTCTTTTTCAATTGGTAGAAAGTATAGAGATAATGTGCTTTGTGATGTGGTACCCATGAGTGCATGTCATATACTTTTGGGTCAACCTTGGCAATTTGATAGGCATGTCATGCATGATGGTTTTGAGAACACATACTCACTGATCATTGACAAGGAAAAGATTGTTCTAAACCCATTACCTCCAAACCAAGTCCACAAATCTAAACCCGGAGTGGGAAGTGAGAAAAAGAGAGACCTTCTTATGTTGGGTGAAACACGGGTTGAGAGAGCTTTAAGCAAGGGTAAGCAAGTTCTAGCTTTACTCATGCTTGAAAGCAACAATAGTAAGGAGGTGACTCCTTTACATCCCAAAATCATTCCCCTAATCTTACAATACAAAGATGTCTTCCCACAAGATTTACCCCCCGGCCTTCCTCCAACCTGAGGCATTGAGCATCAAATTGACCTCATTCTCGGTGCCCCACTTCCAAACAAAGCGGCTTATAGATGTAACCCTTAAGAGACCAAAGAGCTTCAAAGGCAAGTCGATGAGTTATTGGCTAGAGGTTATGTGAGGGAGAGCATGAGTCCTTGCTCGGTCCCGGCCTTATTGGTGCCCAAGAAGGATGGGTCATACCGCATGTGTGTGGATAGTAGAGCCATCAACAACATCACTATCAAGTATAGGTATCCCATACCTAGGCTTGATGACATGCTTGATGAGCTCCATGGCTCCTCTATCTTTTCCAAAATTGATCTAAGAAGTGGATATCACCAAGTCCGCATGAGGGAAGGTGATGAGTGGAAAACAGCATTCAAGACTAAGGGTGGGCTTTATGAGTGGCTAGTGATGCCCTTTGGGCTCTTCAATGCCCCTAGCACTTTCGTGAGATTGATGAATGAGGTCTTGAGGCCTTTTCTTGACAAATTTGTGGTGGTCTACTTTGATGATATCCTCATTTATTCAAAGAATCAAGAAGATCATCTACATCACTTGGAAGAAGTATTCATGGTTCTAAGAACTCAATGACTCTTTGGTAAGCTAGAAAAATGTGAGTTCTTTGCACCCCAAGTCACCTTTTTGGGGTATGTTGTTTCTAGTGATGGCATCTCCATGGACGAAGGTAAAGTAGAAGCTATCAAGTCATGGCCAACTCCCACCGCCATCAGCGAAGTTAGAAGTTTTCATGGCTTAGCATCTTTTTATAGAAGATTCATCAAGGGGTTTAGCACCCTCACGGCTCCTATCACCGAATGCATGAAGAAAGGTTCTTTTGAGTGGACCAAGGCTGCCCATGGTGCCTTTGAGAAACTCAAGTCCAAGCAATGTGAGGCCCCGGTGTTAGCCCTTCCCGACTTCAACAAGCTCTTTGAAGTTAATTGTGGTACCAATGGAGTTGGCATAGGGGCTGTCCTTATGCAAGATCTACATCCCATTGCCTATTTTAGTGAGAAGCTCAATGGTTCAAGGAAGAATTACTCAACATATGACAAAGAGTTCTATGCATTGGTGAGAGCTCTTGATCATTGGTCTCATTACTTAAGACCAAAACAATTTGTGCTCCATTCGGACCATGAGGCTTTGAAGCATTTGAATGGTCAACACAAACTCAATCCAAGGCATGCTAAATGGGTTGAATTCATGCAAAGTTTTTCATTTGTGCCCAAGCATAAGAAGGGGAGTACCAATGTGGTTGCGGATGCTCTCCCAAGGCGGCATTCTCTACTAGCCGTAACGGAAGCAAGGGTCCTTGGCTTCCAATTCATTCGTGATCACTACCAAGAAGATGAGGATTTCAAGCCCTACCTCAATGATCAAGAGGGCAACAAGCATGACCCTTATACTCTTCAAGAAGGCTTCTTATTCAAAGGCAACAAGCTATGCATTCCAAAGGGTCCAATTCGAAAGCTTCTTGTCAAGGAGGTTCATGGAGGCGGTCTAGCCGGTCATTTTGGGATCAACAAGACCATTGATATGCTCAAAGAGCATTTTTATTAGCCAAGAATGGGAGGTGATGTTCATGAGGTAATCTCCAAGTGTTCTATTTCTCAAAGAGCCAAGAGTCAATTCCACCATGGGTTGTACACTCCTTTGCCTATCCCCAATGGCCCATGGGAGGATGTGAGCATGGGCTTCATAGTTGCTCTTCCAAGGACTCAAAGAAGTAAGGACGCTATTATGGTGGTGGTGGACCGTTTCTCAAAGATGGCTCACTTCATTCCGTGTGAGAAGACGGGTGATGCATCTCACATAGCTCACCTCTACCTCAAAAAAGTTGTTAAGCTTCATGGCATCCCTAAGAGCATTGTGTCGGATCGGGACATAAAGTTTCTTAGCCACTTTTGGAGATGTTTATGGAGGCTCCTTGGTACTAAGCTCTTGTATAGTACCTTCCACCACCCTCAAACCGACAGCCAAGCCGAAGTGACCAACAAGACTCTTGCTACCTTGCTTAGGAGTTTGGTGAGTAAAAGCATCAAGGAGTGGGATCTCAAGCTTCCCCATGCTGAATTTGCATACAATCGCACTCCTAGTTTTGCTACGGCCCACTCTCCCTTCGAATCATGCTATGGGATCAACCCTCTAACTCCCCTAGAACTCATACCACTTCCACCTGAGTCTAGAGTGAGCTATGAGGTTGAGGAGAGGGCCAAAGAGATGAAGAAGCTTCACCAAGAAATTCGGTCCAAGATTGAGAAGACAAATGAGCTTTATGAGGCTAGAGCCAATAAGCACCGCAAGGCCATTACCTTCCAACCCGGGGACTTGGTGTGGATACACTTGAGAAAGGAGAGGTTCCTCTCTAGAAGAAAGAACAAGCTCATGCCCAGGATTGATGGTCCATTTAAGGTCCTCGAAAGGGTAAACGATAATGCTTACAAGTTAGAGCTACCCGAGGACATGGGTGTATCATCTACATTCAATGTGGGTGATCTTACACCCTATCTTGAGGATAAAGAAGAAGGTGATGATTTGAGGGCAAATCACATTCAAGAAGAGGAGGATGAAGCAAATGTCATGCCTACACAAGTCCAAGAGAACTCACAACTCCTCCTCAATGCTCACAAACTCCATCAAAGGGGACTTGGCCCTTGTACTGATTTGGAACTTGAATTCCAACCTCATCCTAAACCTTTGGGATGTGTTACTCTTCTATTTTGGGAAGGTCAAGGGGCCTTCTAAATGATTTAGACCCTCAAAATGAAGTTAAACCCTCGGAGATAATAAAGAAGCCCTAGAACGGCAGGGTGCATGTTAACGGCAAATTAACCCGGTTTTAACCCGGTCTTGTGGGCTTAATTATTCAAGTTTAGAATGGGTTTAAAATGCTGAAAACCCACTTTTTGGGAACCTTCTTATGTCAGCTAAAAGAACATAAAAAGAGTTCTAGGTTGAGGCATTGGATCATAGGTCAAGTGGAGCCTTTTCCCCCTTGCTGTAATTTCTGCCCTAGCCAGCACATGCTGCACATTTTGCCCCATATCTCCCAACTGGTAGCTCCAAATTGCATTCCACTTGAGCCACGTGAAAGCTAACTCCCTAAGCTTTCTAGGAAGGTCTATTTCATCAGATTTGGTTAAGGAACCTAGGCGATATGGCTGTTGGAAGTTGAGCTTTGTAAACTGAAAAGTGCTAACAAAAGTAAAAAGCACTTTTCCACTTTTGTTTGTCACTTTTTGGTCCCCTCCCTTGCTTTGTAGTCATGTGAATAGGTCTTTTGCTGCCTTCTTTGGCTTGTAAGAGGCTCTCATATATAAGAGAGGCCTTAGGATGTAAGAAGGAGTTAGTTAAAAGGATATACAAAGAAGCTAAAGCTTTCTCTTTCTCTCAAAATCTTAAGTTCTCCTTATCCTTCTCAAAGGTGGTGAGTCTTGAGTGGATTCCTTTATGGAATTGTGGGTGGCTTAGCCTTTAAACAATTCTTGGTCGGTCCTTAGCCTTGATTGGTGGCTTAGCCTTTAAATCAAGTCATATCTTGCTACTAAGAGGAAATTTGCAACTAAACTCAAGCAAACTACATCTGGCCCATTAGCACACGCTCCATTTGGTATCAGAGCTAATCCAGGTTGGTATTCTTGAGTTTATATCACATTTCCTTACTTTGGTTTCATCTTTGTCCAAGTTTTCCTTCACCCTTGTTATGAAAACCATGGTTGTACTACACATCTCTCTAGCTTGAACTTCTCAAAACAACCTTGACCAAACACCTTCTTAAGCTCACAAGCCTCTAAACCACACTTGCTTTCCCCACAAAATAGCCAAATACAAACCCCCACCAAAACCCCCCACAAAAGCACTCTTCAAAAAACCGTGTAACCAGCCAGAGGAAGGGCACGGTCACACCGTGCCATAAGGCACAACCGTGCCACCCCTTCCCCCGCCAGAACATAAGCACGGCCTCCCCGTGCCACCAAGCACGACCGTGCCACCCCTCTCCCAGCCTGCTTCCACACCGTGCCTCCCTCGCACGACCGTGCCTCCTCATAACTGAGCCCTAACCTCTACCCTTCTCCTTTCCCACTTCCACCATGTCTAATGAGGAAGATACCCCCACTAATTCTCTCCAACCGGCAAGGGTACCAAGAGGTATGAGCTTAGAACAAGCTCATATCATGAGGCAAGACAATGCCATTATAGCCTTGCAATAAAGTGTGAGGCAAGTTAGTAGGCAACTTGAGTAACTAACCACCTAAGTTATGACCCTCCAAAGAGGCCAAAGTGCTCAAGAGCCAAGTGAGGATGGGGATGAGCAAGGTTTCTCTAGTGACTCAAGCATGGGCAGCAATCCAAGAAGGGGAGGTCGAAGACCTCCTATGGATGAATTTAGGGACATCAAAGTGAAGCCCCCGGAGTTCAATGGCAACTTGAACCCCGATGAATACCTTGAATGGGTTCAAGCCTTAGACCGAATCTTTGAAGCCAAGGGCTACAGTGATGAAAGAAGTTTCAAGGTTGCCAGCCTTAAACTCACAAGGTATGCCTGCTTGTGGTTTGAAAACATCAAAAAGCAAAGGGCTAGAGAGGGCAAGAGAAAGATCAACTCATGGGAGAAACTTAAAACTCTCATGAACAAGAGGTTCCTTCCGGAAAGCTACAAGCAAGACATTTACAACTGGCTCTTCTCACTCAAGCAAAACAATATGAGTGTGGGTGAATACATGAGGGAGTTTGAACAACTCCCTTTGAGGGGAGGTATCCATGAACCCCAAGAGCAAACCGTGGCTAGGTTTCTCAATGGGTTAAGCCCCCTTATTGCAAGAAAGGTGGAACTTCAATCCTATTTCACCTTGGATGATGTCTTTAAGCTGGCTCTCAAAGTTGAGAAGAGAAAGAAGGAAAAGAAGCCCTTCACCAAGCCATTTGCAAGGGAGCAAGTAAGTTCAAAACCCCCATTCAAGCCCTTCATTCCTCCTAAATCCGAAGGTACCTCACGGGTTGACAAGGGTAAGACTGTGGCACTTCCTACACCCAAGGAATTGCCTAAGAAACTTGAGGGCAAGAAATGTTTTAAGTGTCAAGGGTATGGGCATTTCCAATATGATTGTCCCAACCGAAGGATTATGACCGTACAAGAGGTTGAGGAAGTAGATGCCCTATTGAAGGAAACTCAAGAGGAAGCTCATCAGGAAGAATCGGACTCCATGGAAGAAGAGACTCAACTTGAGGCCGATGAAGGTGAGTTACTTGTCTTGAGGAGGGTTTTACATACCCAAGACACTCCTTACGACAAGGCTCAAAGAGACATGATCTTTCACTCCCGGTGCACCATACAAGACAAGGTTTGCAACTTGATTATTGATGGAGGAAGTTGCACCAATGTGGCCTCTACCACACTTATTGAGAAGCTTGGCATTCCTACTATTTCACATCCCAAACCTTACTCTCTCAAATGGCTCAATGATGGTGGCGACATTAAGGTATCAAAGCAAGCATTCATCTCTTTTTCAATTGGTAGAAAGTATAGAGATAATGTGCTTTGTGATGTGGTACCCATGAGTGCATGTCATATACTTTTGGGTCGACCTTGGCAATTTGATAGGCATGTCATGCATGATGGTTTTGAGAACACATACTCACTGATCATTGACAAGGAAAAGATTGTTCTAAACCCATTACCTCCAAACCAAGTCCACAAATCTAAACCCGGGGTGGGAAGTGAGAAAAAGAGAGACCTTCTTATGTGGAGTGAAACACGGGTTGAGAGAGGTTTAAGCAAGGGTAAGCAAGTTCTAGCTTTACTCATGCTTGAAAGCAACAATAGTAAGGAGGTGACTCCTTATATCCCAAAATCATTCCCCTCATCTCACAATACAAAGATGTCTTCCCACAAGATTTACCCCCCGGCCTCCCTCCAACCCGAGGCATTGAGCATCAAATTGACCTCATTTCCGGTGCCCCACTTCCAAATAAAGCGGCTTATAGATGTAACCCTCAAGAGACCGAAGAGCTTCAAAGGCAAGTCGATGAGTTATTGGCTGGAGGTTATGTGAGGGAGAGCATGAGTCTTTGCTCGGTCCCGGCCTTATTGGTGCCCAAGAAGGATGGGTCATACCGTATGTGTGTGGATAGTAGAGTCATCAACAACATCACTATCAAGTATAGGTATCCCATACCTAGGCTTGATGACATGCTTGATGAGCTCCATGGCTCCTCTATCTTTTCCAAAATTGATCTAAGAAGTGGATATCACCAAATCCGCATGAGGGAAGGTGGTGAGTGGAAAACAGCATTCAAGACTAAGGGTGGGCTTTATGACTAGCTAGTGATGCCCTTTGGCCTCTCCAATGCCCCTAGCACTTTCATGAGATTGATGAATGAGGTCTTGAGGCCTTTTCTTGGTAAATTTATGGTGGTCTACTTTGATGATATCCTCATTTATTCAAAGAATCAAGAAGATCATCTACGTCACTTGGAAGAAGTATTCATGGTTCTAAGAACTCAAAGACTCTTTGGCAAGCTAGAAAAATGTGAGTTCTTTGCACCTCAAGTCACCTTTTTCGGGTATGTTGTTTCTAGTGATGGCATCTCCATGGACCAAGGTAAAGTAGAAGCTATCAAGTCATGGCCAACTCCCACCACCATCACCGAAGTTAGGAGTTTTCATGGCTTAGCATCTTTTTATAGAAGATTCATCAACGGGTTTAGCACCCTCACGGCTCCCATCACCAAATGCATGAAGAAAGGTTCTTTTGAGTGGACCAAGGCTGCCCATGGTGCCTTTGAGAAACTCAAGTCCAAGCTATGTGAGGCCTCGGTGTTAGCCCTTCCTGACTTCAACAAGCTCTTTGAAGTTGATTGTGGTACGAGTGGAGTTGGCATAGGGGCTGTCCTCATGCAAGATCTACACCCCATTGCCTATTTTAGTGAGAAGCTCAATGGTTCAAGGAAGAATTACTCAACATATGACAAAGAGTTCTATGCATTGGTGAGAGCTCTTGATCATTGGTCTCATTACTTAAGACCAAAACAATTTGTGCTCCATTCGGACCATGAGGCTTTGAAGCATTTGAATGGTCAACACAAACTCAATCCAAGGCATGCTAAATGGGTTGAATTCATGCAAAGTTTTCCATTTGTGCCCAAGCATAAGAAGGGGAGTACCAATGTGGTTGCGGATGCTCTCCCAAGGCGGCATTCTCTACTAGCCGTAATGGAAGCAAGGGTCCTTGGCTTCCAATTCATCCGTGATCACTACCAAAAAGATGAGGATTTCAAGCCCTATCTCAATGATCAAGAGGGCAACAAGCATGGCCCTTATACTCTTTAAGAAGGCTTCTTATTCAAAGGCAACAAGCTATGCATTCCAAAGGGTCCAATTCGAAAGCTTCTTATCAAGGAGGTTCATGGAGGCGGTCTAGCCGGTCATTTTGGGATCAACAAGACCATTGATATGCTCAAAGAGCATTTTTATTAGCCAAGAATGGGAGGTGATGTTCATGAGGTAATCTCCAAGTGTTCTATTTGTCAAAGAGCCAAGAGTCAATTCCACCAAGGGTTGTACACTCCTTTGCCTATCCCCAATGGCCCATGGGAGGATGTGAGCATGGACTTCATAGTTGCTCTTCCAAGGACTCAAAGAGGTAAGGACGCTATTATGGTGGTGGTGGACCGTTTCTCAAAGATGGCTCACTTCATTCCGTGTGAGAAGACGGATGATGCATCTCACAGAGCTCACCTCCACCTCAAGGAAGTTGTTAAGCTTCATGGCATCCCTAAGAGCATTGTGTCGAATCGGGACACAAAGTTTCTTAGCCACTTTTGGAGATGTTTATGGACGCTCCTTGGTACTAAGCTCTTGTATAGTACCTCCCACCACCCTCAAATCGACGGCCAAACCGAAGTGACCAACAAGACTCTTGCTACCTTGCTTAGGAGTTTGGTGAGTAAAAGCATCAAGGAGTGGGATCTCAAGCTTCCCCATGCTGAATTTGCATACAATCGCACTCCTAGTTTTGCTACGGCCCACTCTCCCTTCGAATCATGCTGTGGGTTCAACCCTCTAACTCCCCTAGAACTCATACCACTTCCACTTGAGTCTAGAGTGAGCTATGAGGCTGAGGAGAGGGCCAAAGAGATGAAGAAGCTTCACCAAGAAATTCGGTCCAAGATTGAGAAGACAAATGAGCTTTATAAGGCTAGAGCTGACAAGCACCGCAAGGCCATTACCTTCCAACCCGAGGACTTGGTGTGGATACACTTGAGAAAGGAGAGGTTCCCCTCTAGAAGAAAGAACAAGCTCATGCCCAGGAGTGATGGTCCATTTAAGGTCCTCGAAAGGGTAAACGATAATGCTTACAAGTTAGAGCTACCCGGAGACATGGGTGTATCATCTACATTCAATGTGGGTGATCTTACACCCTATCTTGAGGATAAAGAAGAAGGTGATGATTTGAGGGCAAATCACATTCAAAAAGGGGAGGATGAAGCAAATGTCATGCCTACACAAGTCCAAGAGAACTCACAACTCTTCCTCAATGCTCACAAACTCCATCAAAGGGGACTTAGCCCTTGTACTGATTTGGAACTTCAATTCCAACCTCATCCTAAACCTTTGGGATGTGTTACTCTTCTATTTTGGGAAGGTCAAGGGGCATTCTAAAGGGTTTAGTCCCTCAAAATGAAGTTAAACCTTCGGAGATAATAAAGAAGCCCTAGAACGACAAGGTGCATGTTAACGGCAAATTAACCCGATTTTAACCCGGTTTTGTGGGCTTAATTATTCAAGTTTAGAATGAGTTTAAAATGCTGAAAACCCACTTTTTTGGAACCTTCTTATGTCAGCTAAAAGAACATAAAAAGAGTTCTAGGGTGAGGCATTGGATCATAGGTCAAGTGGAGCCTTTTCCCCCTTGCTGCAATTTCTGCCCCAGCCTGCACATGCTGTACATTTTGCCCCATATCTCCCAACTGGTAGCTCCAGATTGCATTCCACTTGAGCCACGTGAAAGATAACTCCCTAAGCTTTCTAGGAAGGTCTATTTCATCAGATTTGGTTAAGGAACCTAGGAGATATGGCTGTTGGAAGTTGAGCTTTGTAAACTGAAAAGTGCTGACAAAAGTAAAAAGCACTTTTCCACTTTTGTTTGTTGCTTTTTGGTCCCCTCCCTTGCTTTGTAGTCATGTGAATGGGTCTTTTTCTGCCTTCTTTGGCTTGAAAGAGGCTCTCATATATAAGAGAGGCCTTAGGATGCAAGAAGGAGTTAGTTAAAAGGATATACAAAGAAGCTAAAGCTTTCTCTTTCTCTCAAAATCTTAAGTTCTCTTTATCCTTCTCAAAGGTGGTGAGTCTTGAGTGGATTCCTTTATGGAATTGTGGGTGGCTTAGCCTTTAAAAAATTCTTGGTGGGTCCTTAGCCTTGATTGGTGGCTTAGCCTTTAAATCAAGTCATATCTTGCTACTAACAGGAAATTTGCAACTAAACTCAAGCAAACTACATCCGGCCCATTAGCACACGCTCCACTTAAGCACCTATTCCTTTTCCAAAGATGGTAAAGAGATAACCGATGCCTATTTAATCCCTCCTCAGATCCACAAAATCAAGCCACAAAAGAACACTCAACAAGCTGACCTATTCCTTACCTGTGGAGAACCATTACTTAAGACCTTTTATCATGAGTTTAAGGCCTTTAAGGAGTGGATGCTCACTACCATTGAGGAACCAGAACACTTATCCCCAAGCCATCCCTTTGCCATATCCTTGCTTAAACAATTCAGCTATGTCTTCCCTAATGAAATACCTTCAGGTCTATCCCCTAAAAGATCCGTTCAGCACCTCCTTGTTTTGATAAGGTTTTTAAGATTGAATTTGATGCTTCTGCTGTTGGTATTGGAGGGGTTCTTACTCAAGAAGGGCGACTATTAGCTTATTTAGTGAGAAGTTATGCAATTTCGGGAGGAAGTACTGGAGTTATGATAAGAAGTTCTATATAATTGTGAGGAGTTTAGAGCATTGGAGCCATTACTTGATCGCTAGTGAGTTTATTTTGCATTCTGATCATGAGGCCTTGAAGTACATTGAAGGGAAGCATAAGTCAAACTTAAGACATGCTAAATGGGTGGAATACTCCAATCATTTCACTTTACAATCAAGCATAAGGGAAACGAATCAGGGAGCAGATGCATTATCAAGAAGACATTTGCTATTGTTCTAGTTAGGTGCTTACATTCTGGGATTTGAGCATCTTAAGTCCCTTTATGCTACTGATAAAGACTTTAGGGAGCTTTATTATGTTTTTCAAAAGCATCCTAAAGGGGATTTTCTGGTTTGGAATGAGTACTTATTCAAAGGCACTCGTTTGTGTGCTCCTAGATGTGGTACTCATGAGCTTCTAATTACAAAAGTTCATGGTGGTTCTCTAGCTGGATATTATGGAGAGAATAAGACCCCAGCCATGTTAAGGGAACATTACTTCTAGCTAGGAATGAATCAGGATGTTTACGATCTTTTGAGAAGGTGTGCTACTTGTCAAGTGGCTAAGAGTCACTCACAACCCCATGGTTTATAGTTTATACATGCCTTTGTCGGTTCCTTCCCTCCCTTGAGTTGATGTAAGCATGGATTTTATCCTGGCTTGCCTAAAAATCAAAGGAACAAGGATTCCATCTTTCTAGTTGTGGACAGATTCTAAAAGATGGCACATTTTATAGCTTGTAACAAGACCAATGATGCTACACATATTATTAAGCTATACTTTAAAGAGGTGATGAGGCTATATGGTATTCCTAGGTCTATTGTTTTTGATCATGACACCAAGTTTCTCAGCTACCTCTGGATTACCTTATAGAAGAAGATGGGGACCAAGCTCAAGTATAGTACCACTTTCCACCCCTAAACTGATGGCCAAATTGAGGTAACAAATAGAACTTTGGGAACTCTTTTGAGAGCTTTGATTACGCTGAATGCTAAGGCATGGGATTTGCTCCTTTCCCATGCTGAGTTTGTTTACAATAAGGCACCCAACAAAACCATAGGCATGTCTCCCTTTAAGGTGGTGTATGGGACTGATCCCTTAGCCCCTTAATTTGGTGCCTAGAGTTTCTGAAGAGAAGCCTAGTGCAGAGGTCAGCAAGAGAGCGGAAGAAATCTAGAAGCTCTACAAGCAAGTCATAACCAAGATTAAAAGGCATACTACCTTCTATCAAGTTCAAGCCACCAAGCATAAGAAAGAGGTGGTATTTCAGCCTAGAGACCAAGTATGGATTCACTTAAGGAAAAAACGTTTTCCCTTAGAACACAAGAGCAACTTGATGCCAAGGGCTGATGGTCCTTTTGAAGTATCGAAAAGGGTAAATGACAATGCCAACAGGGTTAACTCCCTAGAGATTATAGCATTTTAGCCACATTTAAGGTGGCAGACTTGAGCCCCTATTTAGAGGATGATTATCTAGTGAATTTAGAGGCAAATTCTCAGGGGAGGATGACGGAGATCTAACCATGGAACATGACTTAGGTCTTCAATTTAGTCAAGGGAGTTCAAGTTCAAGTGCCAATCCTCAAGCAGTAATCCAAGCTTTGCTAAAGCAAAGTACTGACCTACCTAGGTATGATCCTTTGCATAGACCCAGTTTTGTTCATTTGATTTTCTAAGACTATAAGAGGTTTAGAGCTGATATTTTTATATAGGATTCACCTAACATCTTCAAATAATAATCCATGAAGAGAAATTCAAGTTAAATCACGTTCTTCATGAAGATTTTGCACTCACAAGTTAACTATTCCAGATCAAGCTCTATTCTAGCCCAGTTTGAGTTTCGAGCTGGTTACCTCCCTTAAACCTAATTTGAGTCTGATTCTTCACTTGGGGTGATTATTAACATCATAATGAAGTCATTCAGGTTTTTAAATCAACTTTAAAATTGAGTAGAAGCAAGTCAAGGAAGTTGCTCGTTTTTAGCGCTAAACCGACCGATTTGAATGTTTTTTATCAATAGGTGAGATCTCTTCAAGGGAAAGGTTTAGTCACCAACTTTCCCACCGATTTTCTAGCCTACAGGGCTAGGAACATCATCATTGGCTTAATTATAACTTTGGAAGGCCAATTGGCCACCAGATGGAGAGATAATGATCTCCCTTGCTTCTAATTGGCTAGGCGCAAGATAAGTCACTTCAGTAGCCTTCTGTCCCTCTCCTACGTGCAAGTTGATTGCTTCAAGACTAATGATCATGTTCAAGCTTGAGTTTAGCCTTAATAGCATGTGTTAAGCTAGACTCATGAATTATAATTAAGCTAGTCTAAGCACACTTTACAAGCTGATTTGTATAAGCTAGATTAGAGGTTTCCTAATGAATAAGGAAATTCCTAAGCAACTACGTAGCTGGGAGGAGCTTGTTCAAATGCCTGGTTGCTTGTTCATATAATCAGATTATAAATGAATGAGAATTCAGTTGAGCTTTACTCCTAAACCCGTAACCCTTTCAAAACACTTAATCTAGCTTATCTTTACGTAGGCCGAGTAAAGCGGTGATCTAGTGAGTCTTAATCATTCCCTAGTGGTGTTTCTTTATCCTAAGAAAGATTAAGCACCTAAAACAGATTCTTGGTGGTGTTTTATGTATCCAAGAGTTAGCTTAGAACTTATCTGTCCTTGTTCATCCCTCCCGGGTTCACCTGAATACAACCTTCTATTTCCATTCTCATTTAGCTTGCTTGCAATCTATCTTTGAGTGTGGGTTAGTGGGTGAGGATATACGTCAAAGCCACTATATGGCATACTAATTCTTTGAGTTACAAGGAGTGTGAAATGCCCACTATAAGTAGAATTTCTTAGCCGATGCTAAGTATTATGTGTTAGAGGAGCCTCTTCTCTATAAGTTATGTGGAGATGGTCTTTATAAGAGGTGTTTGCTGAAAGATGACATTCAAAGTGTCCTCCTATGTTGCCATGCTTCTACTTATGGTGGACATTTTGGCTCCTAGAAGAAAATTATTGAGGTTCTTTAAGCGAGCTTTTATTAGTCCACTCTTTTCAAGGATGCAAGGAAGTTTGTCAGGACTTACGATCGATGTTAAAGAATAGGGAATGTCTAAACACCATGAGATGCCTTAAAATGGTATTATTGAGGTGGAACTATTTTATATATAAGGGATTGACTTCATGGTCTGTTCCCTCCTTCACACAACAACTTATACATACTTGGAGTGGTAAACTATGTCTCTAAGTGGGTGAAATCCATTGCCACCCCTACTAATGATTTTAAAATCATGATCAAGTTCCTCAAGAAGAACATTTTCATAAGATTTGGCATGCCAATGGCTCATTTGAGTGATAATGGGACTCACTTTTAAAACAAGCTAGTAGAGTCACTCTCGAAGAAATATGGGATTTTTCACTAGGTTGCTACACCTTACCAGCCCCAAACAACTGGCCCAATTAAGCAGTCCAACTGAGAGTTGAAGAGTATATTAGAGAAGACAGTTGATCGGTCCTAGAAAGATTGGTCTTTCAAACTAGATGATGCTCTATGGGTATACTAGACCATATACAAGACTTCCATAGGCACTACTCCTTATAGGTTAGTGTTTGGGAAGTCTTCCCATTTGCCAGTTGAACTTGAGCACAAGGGATATCGTGTCATTGGAATGCTCAATTTTGATCTTAAGGTGGCCGGAGAGCAGAAAATGTTACAACTCAATGAGCTTGATAAGTTGAGGCTACATACCTATGAGAGTTCCCATGTTTACAAAGAAGGAGCCAAGCATTAGCATGGCAAGCATATCATGAAGAAGAGGTTTGAAAAAGATGACATGCTCTTTTGTTCAATTGAAAGTTGAGGTTGTTTCCAGACAAACTGCGATCCAGGTGCTCGGGACCCCTTTAAGTCACTAAGATTTTCCTTCATGGGGCGGTGGAGGTGTGGAGTGAGTCTATGTATTCATTCAAAGTTAATGAACTATGGCTTAAGCCATATGTTGAGGAAGAGCTCATTGAAAAATCTACTATTCATACTCTAACTAACCCTATTCAAGCTTGAAAAAGGAAGGTTGAGCTCTCAACCCTAAAAGAGTGCTTATTGGGGGACAACCGAAGTCATTTTATTACTTTCTTTTTACTTTTAATGTATATAAATTTTAGGTTGTTTTTGTTTATGTGAAAAAAATGGAGAAAAAAAAGAGAGAGAAAAACATAAGTGATGCAGATAAGGCCTCAGTTCAAGGTCCTCAATCTGAGCAAAGGAAGAGTTTGTTCATTGATTAACACCAAGATCAGCTCTATTAGGACAAAACATGTTCTTTTAACTTGTTTAGGGAAGCCTAAAGTTCCCTTTACAAGCTTACCAAGTCATTTTGAGGCTAACTAGTAGCCTTAGTTCAGTTCAGTTCAGTCAGTAAGGATCAACATGAGGTTTAGTGCACTTTTAGCTGATTCTCCAATTTTCAGTAGCTCATTTTTATCAAAGGGTATCAATCCCATTTTGATCAATAACCTAGCCTATTTATTAGCTCATGATTAGCTCCTGAATGATAAAGGTTGCTAGATTTTTCCCTAGAGACAGTCAGCAGTAGCAACAGACTAATAGCAGCAGCAGTAGTTTCAAAGGGATATTTTATCCCTAGCTTAGTAGCTCATTTTGGCATATTTAACGGCATGAAAATATGTCTAAATATTTATCAAATAAGGCCGTAAAGCTGCAGATTCAGGTCAGCTAGGATTAGCCTTTAACCAGCACAAACATGGAGGAAATATCCTTTCCTATGGATTTCAGGGTGTTGTACTTGCTGTCTACTGGGCTAATCACTTGATTAATAGCTGCATTTGGCTCCCCCAGACCATCATTATCAAGTACCTTGATGCTACAAAGACTTGACACCTCAGTGATGGAGATTAGCAATGTGTTTAGGTGTCAAAGATCAAGCTTAGTTGTTCTATGTTGTTTGCATTCAGACTATTTTACTATTTTAAGCCTTAAGCATATTCTGTATTAGCCATTGTGTGTGTAAGGCTGAGTATAAAAGCCTTATATATCATTGTAGGCATCAGAACATTGATATATGAAAAGCCTCTTGCTGTTTTTAAGCAAAACTCTCTCAAATCTCTCTAAATTTTAGCCTATTCTGGTGGTCTTTAGGAGTAGATCCTTTATCTAATCTTCTGGTGCTTAGCTTTATGGAGGTTGCTGGTGGATCTTCAGTTCTAGTTAGTGGAGTCATTCTCCTTTATTCCATACATCAATAAGGATAGAAGTGAGTGAGCCCATCACCAAGGTCCAAGAGTGGTCATCACCACAGACCGTGGTTCATTTCTTTTCGAAAGAAAAAAAGTAGGAAAAGAAATGAAAGATTAGTTTGTGGCAGCAGGCACCACAAGGGTCCGTTGTGACCTGCTACCTTTGCGGTCAATGATTTTTTAAGTGAGAGCTCTTCTTACCTACCTCATTTCTTCTTCCTCATTTGACTCTCTCTCTCTCTCTCTCTCTCTCTCTCTCTCTCTCTCTCTCTCTCTCTCTCTCTCTCTCTCTACCCCTATTTTTCTCTCTTTACAAGCACCATAGCTGACACGTCCGCAAGTGCATGGATGTTGTAGTATAGATTAAAAGATCGTCTTCAGGGACCACAGTAATCTATTGAGCTAATGTCTAATTGAAAATGCTAAGTAATTAATCTTTTCAGTGAGTTAATTTAATAAACTAATTATCTAATTGGAAATCAATCAAAGTAAAGCATCTAGGAATTTGATTTGCCAAGTAAAGAGTTGGGTCACAGAAAGTATACACTTTTCACTGGTTGAACGATTCAAGGAATTGCAATCGAGTTGAATTCAATCCTTTCTTTCAAAATAGATTAAATTGCCCAAACAAATTGAACTAATACTCTCTCAACTGTCTCTGATTTAGGCTACGTTGAAGATTCATGAATGCTAAGTCTTCTCTCGGCAAGCAATTCTCTCTCGAGTTTTGCTAAATCAAGTTCTATCAAGGTGATCTAGTAGTAAGTTTCACTTTTCAGTACTTCACTCAACTGCCTGACATAAGCAAACAAAATTGGCCAAATTCTACTCATAAAATTTCTATCTCAAGATAGAAGTAAATCATTCCAATTATGAAATAAGCACAAGATTGTAAAGATCAAGGATCTAACTACAATACTATGGCCAACAAATCCCTAGATTAAATAAAACTACTCACTCATATTATAAATTCAACTAAAAACAAGAGCTCAAGAATTAGTTCAAAGGGAAGGAAAACTTTACAACAATGCCAGCCCTTTAATTATGCAACAATCTTCAAGCCTCCAAGAGCAAACTTCTCCTTTCACTTCTCCTTTTGCTCCTAAAACCAAACAAAACAAAATTCTAACTAAAAGAAAGATGTGTAAGAAGTTGTAAGATGGCTATGGTTGCTATCTTCTCTCCCTTTTAAGCCTTGGAACATGCCCTTTTAAGCAGCAAACGGAGCATCCTTAGCCGTACAATAAAGAAAGATGAAGAAATTAGCAGTTACAGGCTCACCACGGTCTGTAGG
This sequence comes from Carnegiea gigantea, assembly GCA_029747015.1. Lineage (NCBI taxonomy): Eukaryota > Viridiplantae > Streptophyta > Magnoliopsida > Caryophyllales > Cactaceae > Carnegiea > Carnegiea gigantea. Next base: position 296,758 of record JAKOGI010001143.1, read on the forward strand.
GAACACCACAGTCAGACCGTGGTTCTGGCTGGTTCTAAATTCTTCTACTCTTCTCTTACTCCACGGAGATAGGGCTTGGGATACGTCCGTGTTGGGTCCATAAACACTCATATAAGGGTTACTTTTGTAAATATCATCAAAGAAGCCTACCCAAACATAAAACGAGATTAGGAGTACAAATTATGACATGAAGCCTATTAATTTCTGAAAAACTTTTGCAAAACGTCCTAAAAATGAAATATATAAAAGCACTTATCAAACTCCCACATACTTGAATCGTTACTTCTCCCTAAGCCACACTAAGACCAAAAATTATTCACAATCTCCTCAGGAAAGACATTGGTAGCATCTCAATGGCAAAGCCGATCCACAGTTAGCCCAAAAGTGCAAAAATCATTTAACAAACAAACTAGGAAATGAAGTTTTCAAAATCGTTTGACAGACCACAATGTCAAGTTTGAATCAACCTCTCCTAAAATCATCAAATACAATCACATCGATGTCGACATATGAAACAATTGGAGCTAGTAATGCGGGTAGAATCTCACCATAGTCATGTGGCACTCATCGCTCATGTGTTTGAAAATGTAGGAATGTTCCCTTAATTCTCATTCTATAGACTCAAATCTGCCATAAGCTTAATAAGACTCTCTAATTCACCATCACTCGTATATAATACACATTAGACAATCATGAGGACTTTATAAGGTTGTAACGGGGCCATGGGTGAAGGTAAGAGGGGAACAAATATTTTGAAAATGTAGAGCTAGAAGCCATAGACTAAGAGCTAAATGCTTTTAATATCCTTGTGCAACACTCTCCTCAAACCAATAGATTTCAACTACAAAATACATCCGCTTTCGCAACCAAATGAAGAGAAAAAGAGTTGAAAGTCATATATGCTTTTTGCAATCCAAACAAAGCGAACACTCTCTTTGTTTTTTCGTTCCTTCTTTTCTTATCAAGTTTTTTTTTTCGGTTGTTTTTTCTCTTTTTTTCTTTTTTCATTTTTCCTTTTTCCATGATTTTTTTAAGTCTCACAAAAGACTTGGTTAAAGGAAAACGTATCAAATTTGAATTTCAACTCTTCTCTAATCTTTGTGTAATAGGACAAAGATCTCTTATATAAATTGAAGAACACACATCCCTTCATCAATTGACCAAATCCACCAAAAAAATCTCAATGCCCCTTACCAACTCCCAATCAAAGTCGATTTACGAGAATGAAATGCTCCTTTAGTATTGGCTTAAGGGTTAGATAAATGTTTGGCCAAAGACTATGTTCAGAGATTCAAAGCAATAAAAATGGATATAAGCTCAAAGGGGCTAGCAAGGGATATATTATGCATAACAAGGGTGGCTATTTGGTCTCTTGGGTTAACAAGTCAAAGAATGCTCAATCATGTTGCTTAAATGCATATGCGAAGTGTGATCTTTGAATGAGAGTCAAAGCAAGTTCTAGGGAAATGATGTCTAAGAAAACTCGCTCATGAATTGACAGGAGACTAAATTAATAAATTAGTCTTTAAAAGTTTAAAACCTCATGGGACATTTACCAAGGTCATACCTAGTTCATTAGGAGACACATGCCAACATTCATGTAAAGAATCATGAGGTAATCAATTTGAACTCAACATATGGTCAAAACATAAAGCTCATTTTCGTAAATCCGTTTTCAAACACTTTTATTCACAATTGGGCAAATTAAAAGATCATTATAAACCAACGAGATCTAGCTAGTCTATAAAGTTCATCATCAGAAGATTTTTTTTCATTTTTTTCTTTTTCATTTTTCTTCTATCATTTTTTGCGGTTTTTTTTGTTTGTTTGTTTTTTTTTCCAGTGAATGCATGCTCGTAATAACAATACCAAGAAAATGCAAAAACGATGAAAAGGAACTGAATATGAAAAGAAATCTAAATGTACCTCTAAGATGCTCTAGCTATATAAAATTAAATCTAAAATGCCGCTCTAAATGCAAGCATGGACAATATATACAATGCATACACGAGCACATACCAAACTAAGTTAGGCATCAGACGCCGTCAATTAACGACTACACTCCCATGCTTGAACAAAACATTGTCCCCAATGTAAGCACAGAGTAGAAAAGGGAAGGGGAGTAGTAAGAAGCAAGCAGAAGGGAGGTAGGGAAGGAGGGTGGAGAGGTTACACATAAGAGATATGCCAATCTCGCCAGGTCTCTAAACAAGCCTTATAGTCCTGAAAGTATTGGGTATGGGTAGCAAGCATCACACGGAGCTCGTCGTGCTACTCTCAGACAAAGTCGCGAAGAGCGGCATTCTCAGAGGCAACATAGGATCGAAGGAACACTTGCTCCTCGTGAATGGGCCTAAGGGTGGCTTGGAGGTCGGCAGAGTCAGTGGAGGGTGGTTGGGAGGAGGAACCGGGTTCCGCCTGAGAAGTAAATGGGGGTGGAGGAGGTGCGGGTTGAACAACCCTGACATCACCAGGTACCCATTGAAGGCCACCCCGGTGAAGTAAGGTGGTCCGATCAACATTGAGAAGTGGCAGAAGCCGATCCTCATAATAAATCCAGGCTAAATGTCCAGCCTCTACTTAGCAAAAGTTCGTTAGCTCAAAAGCGGCTTGATCATACCGTTTGAACCCAGAAATTCAATCCTCAAGATTGGGCTCAACACCCAAAAATCTAGCAATAGTTGTGATTACACCCCCAATGACTATCCTACCCTTAGTGCTAATAGCCGCACTATACATGTTAAGTCATAATTTATGCAAGCTTTTAATAATTATTTTGAATATATTATATATATTATTTTGTCTAATTTAATTTATTTTATATATTTTTTAGGTTAAGCATTAATAAAGAAAGAGGAGAAGGAAAGACATCGAAGTTCGGGTTTTATTTATTAAAGGATTCTAGCGAAATTATCAAGTCGGTCCAAAAATAATGATTTATGAAAAACATATTTTCATAAGGATTTATTTGGGATTGGATTATAAGATTACTATTCCTAATTGAAGAAAAATTAGAAAACTTGGAAGAGAAGGAGTCCAAAGAAGGACACCCTAGTAGAATAATACTATAAAAAACCTACCTCTTCTTCTCTACTCCTGACTCACGCCAACCCCCCTTTCACGCCGAACCCCCTCAAAAGCCTCACGCCATCCCCCCTAAATTCCTCACGCCAAACCGCATCACACCATCATCATCCCAACATCTTCATCACCATCATCATCGTGAATCATCATCATCATCGTGAATCCATCGTCATCATCTCACGGCTATCATAATCATCGTCATCTACCATCATCATTCCACGGCTAATATTGTTCTGGTGCTGTTTTTCTATTTTTATTTTATTTTATGTTATTTTTTTGTTTGGTTTAGTATTGAACATGAAGTCTTTGTTAATTGTGGTGATTTTATTTTTAATATGAGTGAGTAATTCCCTTGTACTTAGTATAATCTATTTAAAACCATGCTAAATTAATTATTTTGAAATAAGTTCTATGCTTTATTATCTAGTTGATTTTTATTCATGATTCTATAACGATTAGTATTTATCATTTATGATATTCGCATTAGATTAATTAGAATGCATGCTAGTTAGTTTAATACGAATTCATATGATAGTTTAAAAGGCTTTAGTACATAAAAGTTATAGTGTTTTAGGCATAAGTATCATCCTAATTAATCATGGATGGCTCAAATCCATCTCTATTAATTAGGTAATCATTATAGATATTTGTTAAATCAATTTGCTGGTAAATTAGTTATAAGGCGTTAGATGATGTTTTTTTAATACTTAACACTCTAGTTTGATTAAATTCTTGCGCTGGTGTTAGGATTATCAAAACTAGTATGATGTATATGTGGGTGGTAAGTGAACCAAATCAAACTTAAATAAACCCAAATAAGAATTGAACCAAAGTAAAGAGAAAATGGAAGGTTGATTGAGGTGGAATGAAAATAATAGCAAAACAGAACAAAGGATAACAAGACCTTGCACTTGAGATAATCCTTCGCGGAGCCACTCAAGGACTTGATCTTGGGCAAATCCTCTCGTCTTCACCAAGGAATCACTCCAATTGGAAAAGAAAAGAGAACCTAGAACACCACTTGAACTTGCCAAAATTCAAGATATAGAACTAGGGATTTGGAATACTTTTGAGAATCACACTCAAAGGTAATTGTATTTCACTTGGGAAAGCTTACAACTCTGAATTGAGAAACACTTCACACCCCCACTATAGATAGGCAACAACAAGACAAGCAAAAGACACAAACTCCTAACAATTTAAAGCTAGAAAATTGAAAAGTCTTAGGAAAAATAAAAAGACACAACTTAAAGGAATGGGGGAGGTTACAATGAACATTCTAGACTTCCTATCAGCTGAAGAAATCCATCCAAGTCGTGCATGATGTCAGCAAGGTGATGTCATGTAACCTATGTCTCTTCATTTGCCCAGCATTAACTCCATGCAGCAGCCTTCACTTCAACTGAGCATAACTCTCAGCACACACGTCCAAATCAGGTGATTCTGGGCTTGTTGGAAATCCCTGGAAATCTATTTTCCAGAATGGGCTCATTTGCTCAATTTGGATAAGAAGATAAAAAGTTATGGTTCGAATATTACACCTATATCAGAACTAGACTGGAACAGGACATGTCTTCTTTGAGTAATATTTAGCCCAACCAAACGACGTCCAAATTAAACATAATTGGGCTTGTTTGAAAGCTGAGATCTTAAACTTCAAAACCATGTGGAGCCTTAAGTTGTGGGACCACTTTAGTTAGGCCAAAAAATGAGCACAAAAAAATTACCTTCCGCAGGGATGAATCGGGTACCAATTCTTCCGGAAGGAATATGAGTTTTATCCAGATTTTCGCCACTAGCTTGACTTCTTCATGGTGTCTAAAGTCCTGGAACTCACATAATAAGAGAAAATATGAGAGTTCCCATGCACGCTCTTGTTTGACACTTTTCTTCTTGGAAGTTGACCTTAAATAAAAATAAAAATAAAAATGATGCATATGGGAATATGCATCATAGTAGAGTTTATATTAGAGTTTGACCTAAATAAACTATAATATAAGGAAAAACGAGGAAGATCGGCTAGTGGGTGTCTTCCATAGTCTAACTCATAGATAAATCGAATTATGTGTCGATGATAAATGTTAATTTGCATGGTGGATCAAGATTATGTTAAGTATTTTTCATAAATTTGGTATTGTTGAAAATTATTTCTTACTTTTTAGTTAATTTCTCTAGTTTGTCAATTTTAATTCTTCAATTTATAAGCTTTAATATAAACTCCGTTTACCCCCCGGTAGAGTAGTCTTTTAGGAGTGCCTTGGTAATATTAGATCAATTAGATCTTGATTTTTAGTGGGATTAGAATTTTTAGATTTATTTTCTAATCTATTATTGCCATTTATTTATCGGTTGATAAGAAATTAGGTTAAAAATAGTTCCTTTTGTGTTTTTTCGTGTTTTAATCAGTTAGGGTTTAGCAAGTATCCTAATCTACTGCTATTTAATTTCGCAATTTTTGAAAATTATTTGATAATTTTTTAGAAATATTTCCTAAATTGAACAAGTGTAGGTTTTTACTTTAATAAATCTAAAAATTATGTTCTTAATTTATATTTTATGTTTTTAGGGTTCTACTGAGTCTAGAAAATTATATTTTAAAATCTAGATACTTTTGTTATTCATTTTCATATTTACATATACACACACATGCATACAAATACATACACATACATATATGTATATGTATATATAAGTATATAAGTGTGCGTGTGCATATATATATATATATATATATATATATATATATATATATATATATATATATATAGTATATATATATATATATATATATATATATATATATATATATATATATATATATATATATATATATATATATTTTATATATATATATATATATATATATATATA
>JAKOGI010001144.1:0-302278 GCA_029747015.1 Carnegiea gigantea
TATATATATATATATACATATATATATATATATACATATATATATATACATATATATATATATACATATATATATATATATATGACACACACAAACGTATCTGGCCACATACTCATCTTCTAAATCCAGGAAAAACATCTCCTCCGATTTTTTAATGTCGTGCATCATCGCTCTATATGAAATCCAATCCCAAGGGGGAAATTTGGGGATGTTCCTTCACCTGTGCCTGTACCTGTTTGATAAGGGAATGTTGTTGCCTTGTTTTCTACCCTCATGTGGAGAATAGCAACGGCTTGCTACACTTGCTCATATCTTGATGACCAATCAAGAAGCTCTTACCTTTTTCCGTCACTGGAATTCCTAGCTTCACTTTTTCGCTTATGAGAGATTTGTACATCTAGTGGGAGATTGGCTTTCCTTTGCACCAAGGCGTTTGATGTCAACATCGGAACTATCCTCATTCGCTTTATCACTATCACCTACATGTTGTTCCATATCAATCGCTTTTCCCTTTGATTTTTGGTTGTGATTAATTGGAGAAGCAACCATACCAAGGGCGAAGCTCATTTCACTAGTGGCGTGCTTGCCATAGAATGTGGATTTCATCTTCACCAAGTTTGTAGGAACCTTCTTGCTTGAACGATTTATGCTTACCACCAAATCTCTGCACACCACAACACATATACATGTATCATACTACAGTTACAAAGAACCATGCTAGTTATAATATTCTAAACTTATAAATGTGTATATCATTTTCCTGAAGGATTCTTGCCAAGTTGGGACCAACACTATGGCAACCCCAATCTTGTAATCCACACCAAGACCTATTTTGCTTATAAGGAATTCTCCAGCTCTCAACTTCTTTCCCAAATTATTAGAATGTTTTTTGATTTGGGCGCCCTCCTTATGGATCCCTTCATTTTTTTAACATCACTCTCACTTAACTTCACTCAAATTTAACTAATCCTTGTGCTCTTTGTTCAATCAAAATATTCAACAACTTTTCATCGTCCCTGTTTGTCTAATTAGTAGATTTTTCTCCTCAGAAGTAGCCATCACTTATAATTTTCTATGGCCATCAACATCCCATGGTCAAAACACAAAACACACAAACAAGTCGGATGCAAATTAGCCATTGCATTATTATACTTGATGGGGAGGGGGAGTTCACTTATAATCTCAGAAATGAACAACCATTCATACAAAACACACAAACTGCCATGTTGAACAACAAAAGGAGAAGGGATTTTGATGCTGACATGCATTCCGGACACAATCAAGATGTAGAACTGGTTCTGAGACATGCAAATTGTTTTTATTTCTCTTTGAAATAGTGGGTCAACTATCTATACTCGTTACTGAAGTGTTGGGTTGCTAGAATGGGTATTGTGATTAGTCGAAATAACAAACACAATAATGAAGGACTCATCTCCTTCTCTGTTCATAGTTCTGTGCCTCATTCATGACTCTCATTTGAGAACCACTCATCTTAGATCCAGGAACCCACAACAAATCTAAACAAATGGAAAACAAAATCCCACCAAAAAAACAGAAACCTTAGAATTGCTCTAAACCCCCAAATTTGTTGACCCACAAGAGCAAAATTCACACCCATTATCCACCACAACTAGCTCAACAAAACGTACATATACAGAAACAGACTTGTACCGTCAACGCCTCCAGGCAGCGAGCTGGTTCGGCCTCCATGCAAGCAGGCTGCATTGCGGCGTCTAGGTAGGCAGAAAGGTGCCGTCCCGGCCACGTCTTGGTGGCTCGCAACGAGGGGGAAGGGATTTGTTGTTGGTACCATTGAGCGTTGCCCGTCGCTGCTAGTGTATGTGTTGAAGAATAGAGGGGTGGGGGCTTTGGGTAAAAGAACAAGGGAGGGGGGCTTGGGTCTGCTTGCAAAAAAGAAAGGAGTTGCATTGATTCTTTTTGAATTCTACAGACAGGTGCAATATGGGTAGATGTGATTTTGTTTCTTCTTCAAATTGTCACAATACTATTTTGTTTTTACGTGCTCTTCAAATTAAATCATATTTTTATATATGCCATCGGATTTGTTTATATATAAAATTAACGACAAATATATATATTTTACATCTGAATTTTCTAAATTTTCTATTTTTATATTCTACATTGATTTTTATATTTTAGAAGTAACAACAAATATATATAGTTATATTATATATATATATATATATATATATATATATATATATATATATATATATATATATTGTTTTCCAAAATTATCACTATACTATTCTCTTATATTATATCTGAATTTTCTGAATGGACATATAAAAAATGTGATAAATAAATTTTCTTATGTAAATCGTTAAAAAACAATTGAGAAGTTGTTAACGTAGTAAGCATTTACAAAAACAATCACAAAATTATTAAATTAGCATGTAATGAAAAAATTTACTCAATTTTAGTTACTTTAAATTTAAAAATTACGAAACAAATTAGCATATAAAAAATTTAATATAACTATTTTAACCAACTTCAACTCATCATATAAAAAATACCAACGTCAATCAACTTCAATTAACTTCAACTCACTTTAACGTATTTCAACGTACTTCAATCCACTTAAACAAAAAAAATCCCAATTTCAATCAACTCCAATATATTTCAGTCAACTTCACTCTTTTACTAATTCTAATTTTCCAATAAAAAGAACAGGCCCTAAATACGATAAATGCTGAAGAGAATTCACCTTGCAATAACTACATTAAATACAACCACCATTTAGCTTCCGATTTTATAAAGAACGAAATATATAGCAAAATCCTCAGCGTAACTTCATCATCACCACTGCAACCCCCCTCGCCCCCACACCACCCTAGCTGTCTACTCTGGTTACCTTCGCCGGTGAAGCCAGCGAAACTTAAAAACACTCTGGCAGGTCGGCTTCGTCGGTAGAACCCAAAACTCAAAAATTGAAGCATGTTAGATCAATCTGAGTTTAATTTTAGGAAAAGAGAAACCGAAACAAGGGCGATATAAATAAGCGTGGTGTTTCAATGTTGGTGTGCACTACTGAGGTTGATGAAGGCTGGATATAAAAGTAAATTGGGGGAGGGGAGATGGGTAATCTGGAAAAAAACTAATTGAAATGGGGACGCCGGAGGTGCGCACGTAGAGAGAGCAAGAGGGAGTGAACGGAGAGATTTTTTTTTAAAAAAAATAAAATATGTATAGACAAACAGCAAGGAGAAAGAGAAAATCAATGGATGACAGCTGGTAGCAATTACAATACAAAGCTGAAACCCATGAAGTTTTAGCTGGTGGTGAAGACTCAGGTACTTAGTATATTAAGTCCCAAATTTGATTTCCCCTTCCCCCTCCCCATTATATTGTAACTGTATTGTATTGTCTTTTATGACTTTTATGGATTCTCAAAAAAAAAAAAAAAAACAATACAAAGTCTGAAGGTTATTTTAGAAAGATTAAAAATTTACTTTACTTACTCTTGTTACATTTACCGATTTCTTTTAGGAAATAATAGTATTATGAATGTTAATGGTTCCTTAGCCATTGTCTGAGAGCCGTCGTTAACAATTTCCCTAAAAAAATTGGTATGCATGTAATTTAGCATAGTAACATCATTAATGACATTGATTCTTTTTAATGCACTTAAAAATAATTGCATTCCGAGGCCAACCATGATATTCAAACTTTACATATTATTATTATATGTATGATGATTCATTTAATTAGGTTAGGATATTACACCTCATCATCTCAGAATCTTTTGAATACTACGAAGCAAGGATTCCCAGTACTGCCATAAAATTCTCCTCGATTTGAGATGAGACAAAATTGTAAACGAAAAACATTAAGACTTTATTTGGTCCTTAGAAAATTTTGTAAGAAGAAAAATTGAAGGAAAAAATGTGAAAGAAAAAAAGTAGAGAGAAAATGAGTTTTTTCCTCTTGTTTGGATTGAGGAAAAAATATAAGATTTTGGATGAGAAATTTGAATGTTGATGAACAACTTGAATTATGTTGATGTCATTTAAGGAATGTGAGGTTTAAGGAGGTTGAGAATTTTTCTCAAACTTTCTTCCCAATTTTATGAAAAAAATTTTATCACTTGTTTATAATAAATTTTCCACCTAACTTTCCTTCATATTTTTTTCTTTGTGATTTCCTCTAAACCAAACATTAAAAAAAAAAAAGTAACTTTTCCAAATTTTTTTCTTTTCATCAAATTTTTCAAGGTCCAAACGGAGCCTAAAGGAAAAAAATGAAACTGAAATGATTGATCATTTTATGCTCAGTTGATAATTCAGATGGAACTATGAACTTTTTAAAAAATATATATATAAGTAATTCAAAGCAAAAAGAATGTTTATCTATGAAAATATTATTATTATTGTGGTATATGATGATATATAACATCTTTATATAATAAATGTAAAGATGTATAAAAGGTTGAGATAGTTTTGCTTATCCAATTCTAAAATCTCGAGTAATTGTGCTTATAAATCGTTGATCATTCTACAACATATATCTTAGCCATTGAAGTTCTGAGTACATTAGGTCTCAGGATCGATTCTCCCTCCCCTTATTATATTGTACTGCCTTTGTGGCTCATTTGAAACCCCAAAAAAAAAAAAAAACACATAAATCTTACCCTTTAGATTTTTTTTTAGGGGGGGAAATCTAATCTCATACTTGCCTCAACATCGCAACTTCCATAATCCCTTTCTTCAGTTTAACCGTTGTTGCACCACCCATAACTATTTTTTATCTTATCAATTTCTATAGGCCAATAGGTCATATACTTAATTTTTTTAAAAAAATAAAAGACCACCCAATAAATTATATATAAAGTTGAAAATGTTAACATTTTTAGAAATAAATATTGTTTGCAGACAAAATTATAAAAACAAACCATGCTCAACATTGTAACATCAACATCAATTTTTATGCATATATTAGAAAGATAATAATGAAGTTCATTCATAAAAAGAATAAGTAACTATGTTTAAATTATTTTGTAGAGGATCGAAAAATTTAGCTATATTTGTAAGCTATATCTAAGAGTCCTAATAATAAAAAGTAAAATAATTCATAAGTAGTATCTTTATATAATAAATAGCAAAATTATATGAACTAGAAAACCTTCCCTACTTCATCCCAAGCATGTCACATAATCCCGCCTAATTTGACTAACAGTTCAAATTTCAAAAGATAAGTGGGTAGTTTTAGATTATCAGTAAGTTATATTAAAAGATATAAAGGATTATGATTTTTAAAAAAATATGAAAGATAGGTTGACAGTTTTACAAATTTCAATTTTGCACAAGTACAACTACTTTTGTCCATGTCTTTATCCGGCCTTCTGTCCATTATTAACTGCCCCCTAACTTTACGTTGATCTCTCTCCAATTCTTATCCCTTCACTCAACCCACACTCTCTCTAATACTCTATCTCCACCTCTCCCGTCTCCCTCTATAAATCCTTTCCCAACCAACTTATAATTTTTTGCTTTGCGTTTCTCTCCCGTGGATCCTCAAGCCCTCACCATAAAACATGTTTGCTTTCTTTTGATTTGGGCAATGATTGGGTTATTGCCAATGGCTAACATTATGAATGGGCATATGTGGAAGAGTTGAAGCAGAAGGAATGCAGAGGGCTGTTCATTGATGATGAAATTAAATAAGTCTGAAAGGGTATTTTCAGATTGAGTGTAGAAGTAAATTTATTTTTGATACACAGATACAGAGTTTTGTCTTCTAGATAGAATATATATATATACACACACACACACATCAAATAGTAATTAACTTTTTATACTATAACTTTGCCAATTTGGACCAATTAATATAGTTTTTACTAACCTTCTTCTTTAGTACTTTTAAATCTTTTTTTTTTTTTTGCATTGGACTAAATATATTAATGTGGGGGTGTCGAGTAAATTATATAAGTTATGGACACTGTATGATGAAGACTCCTTAAACTAGCATGATGTTCAATACTATGAAGGCCCTTGGTAGCATGGAGATCAGCGGAAAAGATAGAGAACTTGCCCAATTTATTTGGATCATCCAGTATTTTAGATGAAGAACTTTTCAGTCCACGTGATGATACATTGACATTCTACTTAGTTTTTCAAGCAACATCTTACATAAAGATATTTTATTGTATTTCATGATAAAAATATTAATTTCACCCTCTCTCTATCTCTCTTTCTATGTATGTGTGACTCTATATATATATATATATATATATATATATATATATATATATATATATATAGATATATATATATATATATATATATATATATATATATATATATATATATATATATATATATATATATATATATATATATATATCTATATATATATATATATATATATATATATATATATATATATATATATATATATATATTATATATATATATATATATATATATATATATATGCATAAAGATATGACTTTTACCAATTAGCTAGCACTTATAGAAACTTTTCTACAATTTCAAATATAACCTATAGCTTTGAAAGTAATATGAACTTTATGTTTACTGTTTAACGTTGGATTGATTAATTTTTTTTAAAGTATAATTTCTTTGCAATCTTTATTTCGGGTCTTTTGTTTTGATAATTTTTGTTAATCTTTTCTGCTTTTGAACTACTCCTTTTCAGTGAAGAAACTTGATCCCTTTTCTGGGCAGCCAAGCCTTAGCTTTTTTTTTTTTTTTTCAAATTTAAAAAAGACATGGATGTCATCTATTTTGTGTTGTTTTTTTTCATTTACTATTTGCTTTTCGTTAGCACCAGACCTCGCAGAAATGGGATCTACATTCAGAACTATTATAATAACTGTATATTTTTCTAGTAGGCATTGGCTGATTGATATATTTCTTACAATGATAATTGGATTGCTATTATTTATTAATTTTTTGAGAATCTCTAGAAAATTATTCTTTTTCAATTGTATTATTAATATTGTCCTAAATACTAAATCGATAAACAATCTAACATTGCCTTCGAAGGCTCCTCAAAGTAGCATGATGTTCAATTTTATTGATTTTTACCATTTAGAAACACTCCGTGCATAAGCACGGATACAAACTAGCCATGGTTGCATTGGTGATGGTGGCAGCGGAGGCTTCACAGGCAACTGGAGTGGTGGTGGTTGGGTGGAGTTGGAAGGATTGGAAAAAAATAAAACGAGAAAAAAACTTTTTTAAAGAAAATGTTACAATTAGCCATTAAATCTTTTTCTATTAATTTTGTTCAATTTTATTTGTTAGGTTGTAGTTTATAAGATTTATATAATAAATGTAAAGATGTATAAGAGGTTGATAAAATTTCTCTCCTCCAATTCTAAAATCTCAAGCAGCAGTGCTTATAAATTGTTAATCATTTTACAACATAAATCTTAGCCATGCATTGAGGTCCTGAGTGCATTAGGTCTCAGATTCGATTCTCCCTCTCCTTATTGTATTGTACTACCTTCGTGGCACATTTGAAACCAAAAAAATATATATATAAATCTTACCCTTTAAATTATTTTTAGTTTTTTGGGGGGGAAAAAAATCTAATTCCATTGTCTCAATATCACAACTCCCGTAACCCCCCTTTCTTCAGTTTAACCGTTATTGCACCATCTATAACAATTTTTTATCTCATCAATTTCTATAGGCCAATAGGTCATATAGTTAAATTTAAAAAAATAAAAATAAAAGATTACCCAATAAATTATATATAAAGTTGAAAATGTTAACATTTTTAGAAATAAATATTATTTGCAGGCGAAATTATAAAAACAAACCATATTCAACATTGAAAACATCAACATTAATTTTTATGCATGTATTAGAAATATAATAATGAAGTTCATTCATAAAAAGAATAAGTAACTATGTTTAAATTATTTTGTGGAGGATAGAAAACTTTAGCTATATTTATTCCTAAGAATAAAAAGTAAAAAAAATTTATAAGTAGTATATATAGTAAAAATTAGAAGATATGTTTTATTTGTTTGGAGTTCACCACTATATTCTAAATGATGATTTTAATTAGTTTTAATATTTAAATATTAAGATTAATTATTTGTAATACAAGATATGACTTACTTTTATTATTCAACTCATAATTCCTTTTTTTTTTAAACAATAACATAGGATTGTTTTCCTATTAAAAAAAGAAGAAAACGAGATAATTAATTTTAAATATTTTATTTCTAGAGAAGAGAAAATAATAGCTACCTATAGTACTTATTCTGTAAATTTTTATAATAAAAATAACTAAAATATATTGCATGAAGATTACATAATAATGTATACAATTGCATTATTGATCAATAGAGTTGCATTACATAGAGAAGAAAGGCTCTTGAAACATCTAACATTAGGATTTTAGAAATTTCAATGCATAAATTTTAGTCGCCAATGTTGTGGAAGACCAATAGTTTAAGCGCTTATCTTATATTTCAATCCGTGTAAGTATCAAACTACATGTCAGTAGACGCAGTTTAAAATCTCGATAAACATATGAATATTAAATCAAAGAGCACATTAAATCCTAAACCCAAAACAATAGTCTTAAATCCACAAGTTATAAATCTTCAAACCAACCGTAAACCTTAAAATCCTTGAGGCCCACACCCTAACCCAGCTTTGCATAGGAATTATTTAAAAAAGAAAATTATAGAATCATATTGATGATAGTCTTTTTGACTTTTTTGAGTTTTAAAAATAAGATATAAGGAAAAAAAATAATTTCAAATTTTAAGAAGATAAGAGTTAAATTTACAATAAAATCTTTAATGTTTTACTCTTTTTGGTATTAGTTATTGTGCGTTGTTTCGTTTTAATTCTACTCCTTAATATTTTGCTCTATGTATATGTTTAATTATCTATATCATGTTTTTTATTATCTAATTTTATTATATTATCATTACTACACATTATGTATTTTTTGAAATTTGCAATATCTCTATCCAAATTTATACCTAATATCCTCCTGATGTGCTTTTGAGGGATTGAATATATTAATTTTTCTATTGAAATAGAAGATTATGATAAGAATAATTCCTCACTATTTAAATTGTGATCTAAAATTAATTACTTAGACTATCAAATTATTTCTTTTCTATTTTAGAACTAATTATACCTAAGTTATATTTTAAAATTTAGGCCCCGTGCAAGAGCACGGGTTCAAACTATTATATAGTAAAAATTAGAAGATATGTTTTATTTGTTTTGGAGTTCAATGCTATATTCTAAATGATGATTTTAATTAGTTTTAATATTTAGATATTGAGATTAATTATTTGTAATACAAGATATGACTTACTTTTATTATTCAACTCATAATTCCTTTTTTTTTAAACAATAACATAGGATTGTTTTCCGATTAAAAAAAGAAGAAAATGAGATAATTAATTTTAAATATTTTATTTCTAGAGAAGAGAAAATAAGAGCTATCTATAGTACTTCTTCTGTGAATTTTTGCAATAAAAGTAACTAAAATATATTACATGAAGATTACATGATTAATTTATTATATAAAAATATTTATGAATCCTAATAATAAAAAGTAAAATAATTTACAAGTAGTATACATAGTAAAAATTAGAAGATATGCTTTATTTATTTGGACTGACTGCTATATTCTAAATGATGATTTTAATTAGTTTTCATATTTAAATATTAAGATTAATTATTTTTAATACAAGATATGACTTACTTTTATTATTCAATTCATAATTCCTTTTTTTTTTCACAATAACATAGAATTGTTTTCCTATTAAAAAAAGAAGAAGAAAAGGAGATAACTAATTTTAAATATTTTATTTTTAGAGAAGAGAAAGTAATAGCTATCTATAGTACTTATTCTGTGAATTTTTATAATAAAATAGCTAAAACATATTACATGAAGATTACGTAACAATATATACAATTGCATTATTGATCAATAGAGTTGCATTATATAGAGGGAAAATGCTCTTGAAACTTCTAACATTAGAATTTTAGAAATTCCAATACATAAATTTTGGTCCCCAATATTGTGGAAAATCAATACTTCAAGCGCTTATCGTAAGTACTAAACTACATATCAGTAGTAGTAGTTTAAAATCTTGATAAACATATGAATATCAAATCAAAGAGCACATTAAACCCTAAACGCAAAACAATAATCTTAAACCCACAAACTATAAATCTTCAAACCAATCGTAAACCTTAAAACCCATGAGGCCCACACCCTGACCTAGCTTTGCATAGGATCACATTTTTAAAAAAAATTATAGGACCATATTGATGATAGTCTTTTTGACTTTTCTGAGTTTTAAAAATAAAATATAAGGAAAAAAATAATTTCAAATTTTAAGAAGATAAGAGTTAAATTTATAATAAAATCTTTTATGTTTTACTCTTTTTAGGTATTAGTTATTGTGCGTGGTTTCATTTTAATTCTAAATATTTTGCTCTATGTATATATTAATTATCTATATCGTGTTTTTTTATTGTATAATTTTATCATGTTATCATTGCTATACATTATGTATTTTTTAAATTTGCAACATCTCTATCCAAATTCATACTTAATATTCTCCTAATGTGCTTTTGAGGGATTGAATATATTAATTTTTCTTTTGAAATAGAAGATTATGATAAGAACAATTTTTCAATATTTACATTGTGAACTAAAATTAATTATTTAGACTATCAAATTATTTCTTTTTCATTTTAGAACTAATTATACGTAAGTTATATTTTAAATTTTAACTGACCCGTGTAAGAGCATGGGTACAAACTAGTTAATACAAATATACAAAAACAAAAAACAGTTTCCTTTTATTATGGTCTTTGCCTATGCCACCCATTCTTAAATTTCTTTATCGATGTAAACCTACGTTTTGAGGATTAAGATTTAAGCAATCAATTATACCAAAAACATTCGTCCAGCATTCAAACATTACGTATTTATCATATGGGAAATGATAACCCTGATCGAATTTGTTAAAAAAGATTAAAAGATTCTACTTCACTAATTTGCTTCGTCAACAAAATTATACAGTATTAGCCATATATATATAGAGAGAGTGTGTGTGCGCGCGCTACAGACATGTCGCTGGACTGACCCCCAAAAATAGGCTTGTTTTTTCCCCCTAAACAATATACATGCAGAGAATCAATTAGCGATTGCATTTTATACTTTGATTGGCAACCGCCTAAAACTCTGGAGGTTTTGCTTAGCACACCTCATTGGATGTTTTAATTTTTCTTGGAGGAATTAACACTTACAATTATTGTGAAAGGCACTGCTTGGAATAAAATCCAACGCTTGGCGTGTATACGGGGCTCAATGCCCCCTGCCTCTTAGCCAACCCAATTACCTTGTCAACCTCAGATCAACAGTAGTGGTAGATTTAGCCATTTACGTTTGATATGGTGCTTCTAGATAATGTTTTTTCTTTTTGTTTTTTTATGTTTGTTGATGGGGTGTCTTCTCATGGGGTAGGAGGAAAAATTCAACCACAAAAGTCATTGAAAACGGGAGAAAAACGTGCCAACTAGAAAAGTTTATGGAGAAGGAGGACATACCCTTGCCCCGTGACGGTGCCATGAAGGATTCCCGAAGCCTTATTGAACAAAGTTGTGCTCTCTCTCTCTCCCCCCCCCCCCCCCGGTCCTGTGCCCTGATGGGAGTACCAGTTTGTAATGTTCTTGGAGACTTGGTCTGAGCTTTGGCTCTGCAACAATAATATATGGAGGAAAGAGGAGGAACTCAGGGTGTGGACCGTGCGGTCACCCTACCATCGTTCCTCTTTTTCTTTTTTTTCCCTTTTTTTTTTTTGTCTGGGTTGATGCAAAATGAGATAGCACCAGCAGAGAGAGGTCTTATTCACTTCAAATAAAAGAAAAAGCAAACCCCCCGGGGGGGGGGGGGGGGGTGGGGGCGGCACTAGAGGATAAGGATTTGCATGCGTAGTTGCCTAAGGTTGTTCCAGGGAATCTTTAGCGTTGTTGTAGACGTGACTTTACCAACCCATTCGCCTAAGGTGGTAGCTCGAGAAAGTTTTTCTACATGCATGTTTTTATAAGGTACTTTTTTTAACTCCTACTTTAAAAATTAATAGTTAAGGATCAGAATGTGTATTATATAAAAATGTTAAATTTGGCAAGCTCCAACAAAAACTATTAACATGGAGAAATCTATGTAACTATATATAAAATTGAGTGACTTCTTATATTTTTAGCAAGTGCCATAACTCTATTAGTTATGATACTGACTACATTTGGTTTGTTTTGCTTTTCAACGTGCATACAACTCTTTTTTGTTTTTTCTTCTTTTGGATAATCCACAAGACTTTTTATCTTCTCTCTAATTAATTATTTAGGAATGTTATTAATATATGTTTACTAGCATATGAAAAATTGGCACATACATAAACCTAAAAAATGCACATATGAATGCAAAAAGTATTTAACTAATAAAATAAATCTTAACATTGAAAACAACATTGTTGACTAAGTATATTGACATATTGTATAACTCAACCCTTGCATCGCAAGGAGAATAATTCTAGTTTTAAACTAAAATTGAAGTAGAATGATTAAATTATCCCCATTTTTATTATTAAAAAATAAGGATTTTTGGATTTTAAATATTAGAACTTTGGAGGGATTGGTAACTGATAATTAAAACTTACGAAATATCTTGCAGTTCTTTGAACTGTGACCTATGTAATCTCCATAATTATGCTCAAAAAGTTTAGCTAGTTTTGCCCCAATTGCGGCTCACTACTTACCTTTTTTTTGGATACAAGTTATACAAAATAAATAGGCGAAAGTTTGGGGCATTATAGGATTTTTCGTAAATTCGGATATTTAGCAATCAAACCCGTAGAGTTCAGAATATTTAAATGCAAAACTCTTGAGATAAACATTATTAAACGTCTCTTATTATGTTTATAAAGCATACAATCCAACCGTGATATGTTTATCTCTCTTCTATCCTCTTCTATTATGGGCTTGTTGATTATAAGCATATTGAAGAACCAGATAGTAGGTTAGAGCACACTAGAGTAGGTAGGATTAGTAGTTAGCACATTGGAGCATATTACAGCGGCGTGGAGCAAGTTGGAAAAACAGTTAGCATGCTGCTCTACTCTGGTCCAACACAGTAACTGCTCTTCTTACGTCCTCCAACGTAACCCAATCATTCAAACCTGCTCAAATTGATCCAAACAACTAGATAAAAATATAAAATTTTTCACATGGACGACAAGTTAACATTGATTGATGTAGGTAAAAAAGGATGATTCTTTGTTACAATATTTTGTGCAATAACATTTTATTTTTGTAATATTAGTGATTCCACTAGAAATTAACTCTAACAAAGGCATTGGGCCATAACCCGAGAAAAGCCCCAGAAACAGATTTGACTAGATCAAGCCACCAATATTGATCAATCTGAGCCCGAATACAAGATTTCTAAAATGTCAGTCCATCGAAGTCTTGAAAATAATTCTCATGCATATGGCTTGATAGAGAAGGAAACATCTGGTCAAGATCTCCTAAATCTATAAGGAAATAATAAATCTCTTTGAGTCTGAATGAAATTTGGAAATAATCTATATGTAAAAGATGTAGAGCCCTACTACGATTCTTCTAAGAGAACTATCCTAAAAACCAGATATAAAGAAGTCATGGCTAACATCAAAGGTAGTCGACATCATTTTCATAAGCTACTTTGGGCATACCACCCTCTCCAAAATTCTCTTTAACACGAACGTTGGAGGTTCTTATAGAAGAGAAAGCCCCCTCCCTTGAGAGTTGTTTTGCAAGTACCCTTTGACGGTGGTACAAGTTCGTTCCTCAAGGTTCATGGAAGAGTCATAGATGCTCTTAACTATGCTAACACATTTTGCGCCATCTATGGGAGCCTAGAGTTAAGCAAGAAGCAACCTAGGGAAGGTGATTAGGAAAAAGGCATTGATGTCCCTACAAAGGAAGATCCCAAGAATCTGGATCCTAATGTCTAGGTCTTTGGCAAAGGGGGCTTCATGGTAGAAGATACCTCAAACCGAGAAGAGACAACACAACCCCATGGAAGACACTTGTCTACTAGGTGCACATATGCCCCTTAACACATTGATAATGCTCACAAGATAGTCAAGGATTTGATCAACTTAATGGTGGATAAAGCTATATCGGCTATAATAAAGAAGTTACTGCCAAATGTACATTTCTCACTAATTGTATACTCTTTAATTAAACCTTTAATTAAAACTGATAAGCCCAATGAATGGGGTTTATTACCATCCAAAAGGAGAAGGCTTTAATCATGTGCACTAGATATAACATAGGTAAGTATAGATCACAATTATACGCATTTAGACATTATCAAATCATACACAAACAGCTGCTAACCACCATAAGATTTACACACCACAATAGGGTAATTCCCTATAGTGTTCACAACTTCGTCAACTGAGATCTCAAAATTCAATTCCCAAAATATTCTTGAACCCACATCATTACTGATCCATCCATATACCCTTGCTCACTTACTTTCTTCAGCTAGTTTGCTAGCATGAACGCGATTCACTAGGCCTTTGCCTAAACCAAAACATGACAAATATTTCGAAATGTGAGTTGAAGCTCAATACATGCACTCCTTTATTGTTAAATGATCACTGAAAAATTAGTTAGGCTCCTACTTTGCAATTCATTTTACTTTAAAACAGTGAATGAGATGAATCTATAGATAGGTGTACACCTACCAAGCCAATCGAGAGACCTGATCTAAGGTCGCATGGGTAACTGGAGGCCGAATGCCCTATGAATGATAACTAAAGGGGTCATTAATTAAATGATAAATAACTGAGTAAATTGATTCATTAATATACTTACCAAGACATTGTAACTTTGATAAATACATTCTGATTTCTAAAGATATATGTAATGAACATACCTGGAGTCTTTAAAATGTAGTCTCATTTCATAATATTTATGCACAATGAGGAATGATAGACTAGGTCCTGATTTTGCTTAAGAAATGTAATGGTAGGTTTATGTAATTAGTCAACAACGCTTACTTTCATAATTTGTAACTTTAATAGAAATTGATTATTTAAATTACATCCACAACCCAACATTTCAAAATAAGATAGATTACACTAAGATGATTCAAAACTACATATATTAGAATTTAACTTGAGGCAAAATAACTTGGAGTAAAATAGACGAAAATAAAATAATTGAGGTTATAATAAGACACTACAAAAAAAAAGCGACTTATTGCAATAGAAACCTAGCAACAAATAATATGTTCTGTTAGTAGAAGTTTGTTTTACCATCAAATGGATTTTATTGTTGGTAAAATCGCTATGACTTTGGGGCGCCAAAGGAGTACAAATAAATTGCAACAGAAGCAATGCGTCTGATGGTATTGTTAATACATTACTAACAATATTTACGATGACCAAATGTTCCATTGCTATTGTTACAGTTACACCAACAAATTTTGAAAGTAAAGAGCTAAGTTGGTACTGTTCATTATGGCGTATACCATAAAAAATATTAAATAAATATATATTTAAAAATTATATCTAATTTCATTTTTGTTAAAATTAGGAGCGACAAACTAAAATTAAGTTATTATGATCAAGATTAAATAAATATACATTTAATGATTGTGTCTAATTTTATTTTTGTTATAAT
The DNA here is from genome assembly GCA_029747015.1 of Carnegiea gigantea. Lineage (NCBI taxonomy): Eukaryota > Viridiplantae > Streptophyta > Magnoliopsida > Caryophyllales > Cactaceae > Carnegiea > Carnegiea gigantea. The sequence goes on from JAKOGI010001144.1 coordinate 15,714, forward strand.
TAGGCTATGAATTTCTGGCACCTAAAGGAGTACAAGTGAACTACAACAAAAGCAAGGTATCATAGTATTGTTAACATATTATCAACAATATTATTTTGGGCACATGTTCTGTAGGTATTGTTAGAGTAATACCAACATTTTTTGAAAACTAAAGAGTTATTTTTGTATTGATTATAATGGTGTAGTCTCGCGGGAAATATTAAACAAATATATATTTAAAACTCATGCCAATTTTTTTAATAATAAGGCATGGTGATTTCCAGGCCAAAAAAATGGCGATTTTAAAAAAAAGAAAAATAGAAAAAACAAAATGGCACCTAGCTGATTTAGTCGGTTGAAAACAAAGGAAAAAAGTTGAAGTTGCTGAATGAAATTCTCCTCAAACCATTCATCTCCTCCTCTTCTTCTCAAATAGAGCCATCGTTGTTGTGCTTGCGGTAGAAATTCTCCACGCTGCTCGCCGGAAATCTCCACCCTGCTCGCCAGAATTCTCAAGTCTAAGTGAGTTCAAACTATTGCAAACTTCAAACGCGCGTCTAAGTGAGTTCACAGTTGAATTGGGTCCAATCCTCCATTCTACTCGACCGAACCCAGACAATTTCATATGTCAGTTTTGATCAGAAAATAAGCCTTTTCTTTGACAATTTCGTTGTATTTTGTTGGTGCTGTACAATGCTGATTCGATTGATGAATTTGCTCGGTAAATCCGGTGACTTTGTGTACTGATTGATGTTTGTTTGTGGTATAGTATGTTGATTCAATTGCTAAATTTGCTGAACGAAATCATGTGAATTAGTGCACTGATTCATGTTTATTTAGTTAGTATACTGATGTTGCTTAGTTAGCGTCTAATTACTTTGTTAGAGTCTAATTACTAACTGCACTGATGTTGCTAATTACTGATGTAATCGTTGCTTAGTTAGGCATCCAATATCACTGATTCTGGACTAACCTTCATTAGGCTCATTGGAAGAACATTAATTTACAATTTCAAGTTAAAATTAGGCAAGACACTGTTGATATTTTTTTGCCAATATACCCTGCTTACAACAATGTTTTTGTTAAGCATCCAACAAGGGTTTTTTTTTTTTGGGGGGGGGGGGGGGTATGGAGGGGGGGGGGGGAGGGTGTGATAGGGGCAGTAACTTGTGGGTATTGTACTTCTATTCTAAATTATTAACTTTGGGAGTTGTTGTTTGATCCATTAAAAGAAAAGATGGCCTACAGACTAGACTAGAATATGTAGGTACTTCTTTCCTTCATTCAACTGTGAACTCACTTAGAATGTTGGAGAAGAAAAGACAAAAGAACACGAAATCAAGTAAATCAAGTACTTCTTTCCTCCATCCAACAAGACTAGAATATGTAGCATCCAACAGATTTACAATTTCCAGTTAAAAGAAAAAATATGTACTTACTTTCCTCCATTCACGAGCCATAAATCGTGTTCTTAACGAGCCTAAGATTGTAGCTTTCTTGATGCCAAATTGAAATTTGGTGATTAGTAAGCTTGCCTAGAGTTGTAGTAGTAGCAGATGGAGGCATACAGCTTCATCCTGTCATATACTCTTCTATTAAGTGTCTTCTTGGAAATGCCAAGCGTCTTAGATTTTATGCTGATGTTATTGGGAATGTAACCTCTTTAAGTCAACATCCAGTGGAAATGGGAGTGATTGAGATTATGACAGCATTATGGAGTCTTTTAGCACCTGCTTATAGTGTTGCGGTTTCCTCTTTGATTTATTTGTGGCTTCTTTTTCTTTTGTTCTTTTTTTCCTTTTCCTTTTTTTGGGTTGGGGGCTGGGGGGCGTGTTGGTTGTTTTCTTGACAGGAATTGGGATCCTTCTGATCAAGAATGCTAGTGTAGTTTATTGTTGAAGCAGATAGGGTTTCACGTGTGAAGCTAGGGGGCATGTTGGTTGTTTGCCCTTTTGACAATTATTAGCCTTCTGTTCTGATTCTACTTCATAGAACCTGGGAACTCTAAAGCCCTTGTACTTGTGTGTTTGCCATAGCATGTGGTGCACATTATAAGATCTGTGAGATGCATATTACTTTGTATTACTGTATGCCATGGTTAACTTCCTAAATTGTAGAAGCATATAAGAACTAACAAGGCTAAAAGAAACAACTGATTCCTTAATAAAAATCAGTGCTACTAATTTGTTTTCCTTGTTTTATTATATGTTACGTTGTGGCTAGCTACTCGGTGGATTAGGATGGTTTCCCATAGTCCCGATATGTGGTCAGGTGAACTAAAGTAGACAATACTCTGAAAGCTATGAAACTCGTGGGGGCAAGAGTTTAGAGCCATTATTTATATGTTATAGATTCCCACTAGTTTGTGTTGAACAAGTTTGATTTTTTATGAAATGTGAAGGTAAGCATATATGTTCTAGAGATCCTTGTGTTATTGTTGGATTATGAAAGTGGATATTATCCCACATTGATAAAAATATAAATAATATGAAAGTGGGTATTATCTCACATTGATGAAATTGAAGGACTTGAGTATGTATATGAGCTTGTGAGTTACTCCATCCATTGCCAATTGGTTTTGGAATAGAATCTCATTTGAGCTTGTATACATGACTCTTTGTTAATTGCCTAATTAATATATAAAAATATAACATGGTATCAGAGTAGGGTGCTCGATATCGATTTATCACCATCCCCGTTTGATTAAAATTGTGTGCACGTATTGGGCTTTGTTAGTAACCACCCGTGAGGGGGCGTGTGAAGAATATCAAAGTGGAAATTGTCTCACATTGATAAAATTAAAAGGTTTGAGCATGTATATAAGCTTGTGAGTCACTCTACCTATTGCCAATTGGTTTTGGGATGGAACCTTATTTGAACTTATATGCATGACTCTTTGTTTTGGTATGTATATTCTGCCTTGCTCTTCTCAAAGGTACAAGCTGATACGTATACATGGCCTTGCTCCTTGATACATGCCTAATTGCTAGCCTTCTAAAAACAAGATAACCAAAAATAAAAGATAGAGAGAATAATATCTAAAGATATACAAAGATACAAAAATAATATCTAAGACATCTTGCCTTATCTCAATAGTTATGAAATGAATTTGCTTTCTTGGGGTTTTATATATGAGTTAATTAGCTATATGTCAGTGTTGTATTTTAAGTAACTGCAAAATGCCCCAAAGTAGTGCTAGATTTTTCTTCAATTTATACTTTAACATTTTTTACTATAATTGTTGTTGTAATGTTTGCTAGCTTATATCTTAAGAATGAATAATTATTTGAAAATTATGATATGTAGGACGTTGCCATTATGGATGTGTTTAAGGATAAGAGTTGGGTAAAGTTGAGGAGAATGGATAACAAATATATGGAATATCTAAATATCATCACCTCTTTTTACCAACAGTCTAGCAACAGACCAATATATATTGGTATAAGGTTTTACCAATAGCAAATGTATTTATTGCAACAAAACTATCCATGTTAGTAAAAATCATTTTTTTTGTAGTGAGAAGACTTTAATGGTTATAAATGGAATATGATTTTTGATATTTTTGAGACGAATAACAAGGGCTTAAGGCCAAAAGGGGTGTAATTGGGTTTAGAATTCCTTTGATCACGCTGACTTGGCTCAATAAGCACTATTCTTAAGTCATTGCTCGCCCCACTTCTCCAATTTCATTTACATGCCCATTTAACTCAGTTTTCCAACCTAGTTGAGTTTTTCATCACAATCCAAGTTGTTAAAGTCATTGAACTCTATATTTTCTTTGCAATATCTACAATTGTTGAGGAACTTTTGATTAGGCTCCTAAAATTCTAGTTCACAGTCTGGCGATATTTTATTATCGCTTCAAGGTCCACCTTAGAAAAGTCGTATCTTTCACCCCCGGCCTCAAATAGAGACATAAAACTCTAATATGAAAACCTTAGGAAGTCCCGCAGCACTTTCATTCATAGTGCAAAATACAACTACCACAACACGGCTTCTAAAATTGAGCTTAAACAAAACTGTGCATAGCTTCAGTTTATTATACATAGTCTTTGTAAATTGCCCATAACTTTTTCTGCAAAATTCAGAATGAAGTGATTCAAGAGGCATTTGAAAGATAGCTCATTTACCTACCTATCTATCAAAAATAACAATTTTTTGATATACCAATAAATGCCAATTTATTTCTAAATTACCCCTATTTTTGGATATGTTTTCAGCCCTATATGTTTTTTTCCCTCTAGATAATCACTCACAATGCTCCATAAACTCATTTACTGATATAAATAAACCATGCAACCTCTTTTCGTTATTTATGGGATTTTCCAAAACCCACTAATTTTGGCAGAACTCACATAATATCATTCTTTTAAATCAATAACACAGCCAACCTCCAAATTTCATCTAATTCAATTCAAATAACATACTTGATTCAAAAATTAAATTAAATCATGCATAATCATGAAACCCTAGTTATGCCCACATTTAAGTTTTCATCCAAATCACCATAAATGGATTTAATAAGATCACCAACAAATTTAAATCCATTTTTCATGCCAAAAATCACAACATTAAATGAAAGAACACAAAATTCATCATTTTCAACATCAATCTTGTATGGTCAAGTATAATTCCAATTCTTACATGTTCCTCTACTTAACCAACTCAATCAGACGTCAAACTAACACTTGTTTTTATCAAAATAACATAATCCATAATCAAATCCAACATAAAAAACCAAAAGTAAACCTGATTAGAATAGAATTTTACCTCAATTAAGCTTGAATATAAGGTGATTGAGGTGGTATTTGGTGGTAGTAGGAGTTGGGAATGGTGGCTGGCAGTGTTAGGGGTGGGGGCTGGTGGCCAAAGTGACCCTGGCTGGTGGGAAAAGGTGGCAGTAGTCACTAGAATTCAGCAGCAATAGGTTAGCAAAGGGTTTGGCTATGAGGTGTGGAGGAGAATGGAAGAAGACTAGGCTTTTTACTTGGTTGAAAATGTTTTTAATGTTATCTTGATTTACTTGGCTGTGTTTTAACATCGAAAAAGTGACTTTTTGCTAATTATAATTAGGCATAAATAATAATAATTAGCTAAATTCAATCATACCAACTTGTTAGGCTTCCAATTGGGCCCAAATGAGTTGCTCTCGGAAATAAAACACTCCGTGCTCGAAATTAAATGTTTGTGATGTTATGAAAAATAATTTAATCTCTTAAACTATATTTATCAGGGCCTACTATTGACTCACATAAAATTTTATGATAACTAAAACCCGAATTGGAAAGTGGCCCTAAATGAATTTGTTTCCAAATAGAATGATTAAATACGATAAATAAATGCAAGGAAATTAATAATATAACTTAATTAAATAAATAAACATGATTTAAGGTCAGACTATTACATAAAAGGAAGACAAATAAAGTTGCTCCTAAGAGACTATCTATTAAAGATAGGATAGGGAGAACCACAACCCATAAAGAACTTTTCCTAGATGACTCGAGGAAAGGGATTGTAACACCCCATTATTTAATCATGTGTAATTATTTTTGATCTTGCATTATTCATATGATTATAAACATTATCAGAGTAGTGAGCTGCGCAAATTAAGTTATGAAAAAATGCTCGAGTTGAGCAATTTATGTCTTTGTTTTTTCAAAAAAATTTTAATTGCAAATAATTATTTAGAGATATAGATTTATCTACAACAATACATATGCACCCAGAAAATTCCAAATTAACCGAACCAATGTAATTTCTTAGCAGTTAAGAAAATAAAGTATACAATAAAATAGAAGTAACTAATTAAATAAGGCCAAATGTGTCATAAAAAATAGGCCATATGGCTTTATGAATGAAAATGACAAGATCATAATTAATTTTGATGTGACAAAAAGGACGTCGAACAAAAGGGAAGAAGGAGCCCATTGCTAAGATGAGGGTATAATTTGAAAAATCCAGATAAAAAAAGAACATAAATGAGCAATCAAACTCCTTGTCCACCACTCCCATTGCTTCTTTCCTCCTCTTCCCCAGCCACGCACACTACACCTCTTCCCTTCATTGTTGTTGTTACTGCTACACTGGCCCACTGCCGCCATCCTCTGCTCTCTATCGAGCCCTTTTTCTTGTGCCCCCACTTGCTCATGCTATGCTATCGCCACAAACAACAGGGCATAGTAGTCTGACTTGCCACCGCCCTGTGGGCGCTACTGCTGCTTCTCGACGCCTAAGGTTGGCTTCCAACCAATCTACCATCAGCCATTATAACCTCTTCCACCCCTATCTCCACCCAGTTCTACCCATTTTCTCTTTTAAAAGGAAACACCTTTCCATCCTGAGATCTAAATTTCAAGGTTTTAGTTTTCGCTTTGATATTTTTGCCAAATTGCATTGGACATTAATTTAATTGTGCATACAGTAATGACAACTTTAATGGACAAGTATACTATTTGAAATGCTTGGTGGTGGCTTAATTGAACTTGCAAATGAATTTTGGGTTACAAGAGGGTGGAAGTATTAGTTGGTGACATTTGGGTTGATTTCATGGAAGTTTCCCATTGGTTTTGGAAAAGACATGAAAAAATGAAATGAATTCACTAAGGCCCTGTTTGGTGAGGAAAACTGGAATGGAACTTGAAACCTGAGGGTTCAAGTTCCTTTCCTTATTGTTTGGTGAGTGTTTTAAAGGAAAGGAACTTGATACCCCCAGGTTTCAAGTTCCCTTCCAATCCTCAAGAACTTGAACCCCCCATTTATGAGAGGTTTCAAGTTCTAAACCCTCAGGGTTCAACATCATCATCATCATCATTATTATTATTATTATTATTATTATTATTATTATTATAATAATATAATAATATAATAATAATAATAATAATAATATAGTAATTATAATAATAATAATAATAATAATAATAATTATTATTATTATTATAATATAATAATTATGATTATGATTATATAATTATGATTATAATAAAAAATAATAATTATTATTATATTATAATTATAATAATAATAATTATTATTACAATAATAATAATAATTATAATAATAATAATTATTATAATAATAATAATAATAATTATTATTATTATAATATAATAGTTATGATTATTATTATATAATTATAATTATAAAAAATAATAATAATTATTATACCATAATTATAATAATAATAATTATTATTACTATTATTATTATTATATAATAATTATTATTATAATATAATAATTATTATTATTATTACTATTATTGTTATTATTATATAATAATTATGATTATTATTACATAATTATAATTATAATAAAAAATAATTATTATTATTATACTGTAATTATAATAATAATAATTATTATTACTATAATAATAATAATAATATTATTATTATAATATAATAATTATGATTATTATTATATAATTATAATTGTAATAAAAAAATTATTATTATACTATAATAATTATAATAATAATAATTATTATTACTATAATAATAATAATAATATAATTATTATTATTATTATGGAAATTATAATTATAATTACAATTATAATTATGATTATACTAATTATTATATAATAATTATCAATATTATTGTAATTATTATTATTATAGTAATTATTATTGTTATTATAGTAAATATTATTATTATTATAAATATTGATACTTGCATATAATATTTTCAAAATAAAAACAGAGTTGATTCCATTCCAAAACTGCTCACCAAACAGCAAGCAGTGAGATCTGATTCCATTCCAATTTTCACCAAACAATTGGGTTCAGGATTCAAGTTCCATACCCAATCCCCCAGGATTCAAGTCCTGATTCCATTCCATTCCAGTTTGCCTCACCAAACAGGGCCTAAGTTAAAATCAAATGAAGTGTGGATGGAAGAATGACTTGAGCTTGGCTAAATTGACCAAAGAAAATTTTGTGTTGGTTTGTGCTTATATTTGGCTAAAACGAACCATTATTTATGCACATTAGGTGTTTAAAAGGGGTTTTCATATGGCTTAGAGCATAGCTAAGTATTAACCATTTCAATTATCGAGTTTGAGTCAATTTGATTCAATTAGGTGGAACAATTAGATGTCACTGGAAATCCATGCCATATGGAATAGTAGTTGTCCTATAGTGTATTATGATCAATATTGGACCACTCTATTAAATGAAACTTCGGTCTCGATGGTGCATACATTTAAGTAGATAACCAAATCATCAGACAAGGGAGCTGAAATTGCTGAGAGATTATCTTACTACAGTTGGAGCCTAATTAAATGTTGCTAACATTAATCATTAATATGAAAGAAAGTCTGAGTTACTTCAATTAGCAAAGGCAAGTGACTAATTAGTCTCTATTGTAATTAATAATTATCTTGTAGTTTTTGATTAATAGTTTAATACAAAATCTAAAGGTTAAAGGCTTCCATGTAAGTGGAGAATAGAGCAAGTATTGCGAATTAAAGAGGCATAGGTATCTATGCAAGATATTTTGGAGATTGGGTGAGTTGTAGTATTGTTCTTGCTACTTGCCAATACAATGACATTAGATACGCTTAGCCCAAGGAGAAACCTTTTATACATGTTTTTATAACATAATTTTTTTAACCCCTACTTTAAAAATTAATAGTTAAGGATTGAGATGTGTATTATATAAAAATGTAAAATTTGGCAAGCTCCAATAAAAACTATTAACGTAGAGAAATTTTGAACCAAAATTGAAGTAGAATGACTAAATTATCCCTATTTTTATTATTAAAAAATAAGGATTTTTGGATTTTAAATATTTGAACTTTCGAGGGATTGGTTGCTGATGATTAGAACTTACGCAATATCCTCCAGTGCTTTCAGCTGTGGCCTATTTAATCTCCATCATTATGCTCAAAATGTTTAGCTAGTTTAGCCCCGATTGCGGCTCACTACTCATCTTTTTTTGGATACAAATTATAGAAAATAAATAGGTGAAATTTAGGGGCATTGTAGAACTTTTCGTAAATTCAGATGATTAGCAATCAATCTCATAAAGTTCAGAATATTTAAATCCAAAACTCCTGAGATAAACATTATTAAATGTCCCTTATTATGTCTATAAAGTATACAATCTAACCCTGATATGTTTCTCTCTCTTGTCTCCTCTTCTGTTATGGGCTTGTTCATTATAAGCATATTAAAGAACTAGATAGTAGGTTGGAGCACACTACAATACATAGGATTAGTAGTTAGCACATTGGAGCAGATTATAGTAGATTAGAGCGGCTTGAAGTAGATTGGAGCAAGTTGGAAAAACAGTTAGTATGCTGTTCCACTCTGGTCCAACATAGTGACTGCTCTTCCAACATGCTCCAACCTAACCCAATCATTCAAACCTCCCCAAATCGGTCCAAACAACTAGAAAAAAATATAAAATTTTTCACATGAACGGCAAGTTAACCTTGATTGATCTAGGTAAAACATAATAATTCTTTGTTACTATATTTTGTGCGATGACAATTTATTTTTGTAATATTAGTTATTCTACTAGAAATTAACTCTAACAAAGTCATCAGGCCATAGCCCTAGATAAGCCCAAGAAAGAGATTTGACCAGATTAAGCCACCAGTATTGATCAATCTGAGCCTAGACAAAAGATTTCTAAAACGTAAGTCCACCGAAACCTTGAAAATAATTCTCATGAATATGGCTTGATAGAGAAGTAAACATCTAGTCAAGATCTCTTAAATCTGTAAGGAAACAATAAATATCTTTAAATCTGAATGAAATTAGGAAACAATCTATATCTCAAAGGTGTAGAGCCCTACTACAATTCTTCTAAGATAATTATCCTAAAAACCATATATAAATGAGTCATGACTAACATCAAAGGTAGTCGACATCATTTTCATAAGGTACTTTGGGCATACCACCCTCTCCAAAATTCTCTTTAAGGTGAATGTTGGAAGCTCTTAAAGCAGAGAAACCCTCCCCTGAGAGTTGTTTTGCAAGTACCCTTGGACAATGAAATAAGCTCCTGAAAGTTCATAGAAGGGTCATAGAAGCTCTTAACTATGCTAACACATTTCGCGCCATCAGTGGGAACCTATAGTTGAGCAAGAAGCAACCTAGAGACGGTGATAAGGAAAAAGGCATTGATGTCGCTACGAAGGAAGATCCCAAGAATTTGGATCCTAATGTGCGCCTAAGCCTCTGGCAAAGGGGCCTTTGTGGTAGAAGATACCTCAAATGGGAAGAGATAACACAACCCCCGTGGAAGACACTTGTCTACTAGGTGCACATATGCCCTTTAACACATTGACAATGCCCCCAAGATAGTGAAGGATTTAATCAACTTAACGGTGGATAAAGCAATATCGCCCATAATAAAGAAGTTGGATAAATTCCTACCAAAGGAAGACAAATAAAGTTGCTTCTAAGAGACTCTTTGGCAAAGATGGGATAGGTAGAATCACAACCTATAAAGAACTTTTCCTTGATGATTCGAGGATAGGGATTGTGATAAACGAGCGCAAGATGTGAGGGAGATGATGCTAATTGCTCTGCCTCTTCATTGATGATCACTGGGAACATATGTACAACTCTAGCACTAGCTAACTTAGGTAATAAGTTATAAGAGTTTAGGGATATACAATCTTTATCTAAACACAATCTTCATCTAAAACGAATACCAATCATACTCAAATACATCTTGCCTAAGTTAATATAATATATAACTTCTTTCTTTAACACTCCCCCTGAAGTTGGCGCATGTAACTTGACCATGCCCAACTTGCTTCGTAAGTACTGAAATTGACATTTCCCAAGCACTTTAGTTAAGATATCTGCAGGTTGCAGCGTGGAAGCAATGTGAGAAAGAGCCAAATCACTAGAATAAAGACGTTCTCAAATAAAATGTCAATCTATCTTGATGTGCTTTATACGCTCATGAAATACATGATTTTTAGCAATGTGGAGTGCAGCCCGGCTGCCACAGAACAAGTGCACGGTTTTAGAGTGGAAAACACCAAGTGAAACAAGGAGGGACTTCAACCATACGAACTCACTAGTGGTCGCTGCTATAGAGCGATATTTAGCTTCAGCAGATGATCGGGAAACAATTATCTGCCTTTTGGTTTTCCAGTAAATTGGAGATCCTCCAAGTGTAACCAAATGAGTCATCAGAGAACGTTTGGTAAGCGGACAAGCACCCCATTTTGAATCACAATAACCCACCAAATTTAAATCACGTTAAGCCTGAAGTAGAATGCCACAATCATATGTCCTCTTAATGCAGTGAAGAACTCGACAAGAACCGTTCATGTGTTCCTCCGTGGATGTTGCATAAACTGAGAAAGGATGTGCATTGCACAACACATGTCTGGATGGGTAATGGTGAGATAAATTAGTCACCTCATAAGTCATCGGTATCATCCTACATCGTTCAAGTGGGGTCCATCAGCCAAGGCAAGCTTGTGATGTTCTTCTATAGGGAAATCACTGGGTTTAGCATCTATTAGACCACATTCATCCATAATCTCGAGAGCGTATTTGTGTTGACAAAGGAACAACCCCTTTGGTCCACGAGTAACTTATATCCCAAGAAAGTACTTCAAAGGACTAAGATCTTTAATACTGAAACATGTATACAAATAGTTCTTGAACTCTCGACATGCATGGCTATCATTGCCAGCAAGGACAATATCGTCAACATATACTAACAGTGCCATAAAAATATGTCCACTGTTGTACGTAAACAAGGAGTAATTGGCATAGGAGTGAATGAAACCATATTCTCGCAACTTTGAAGATAACTTTCAAACCATTGGTGCGCCGCTTATTGGAGTCCATATAAGCATTTTTGAAGCCTACACACCTTGGCGGGTGTGTTGAGGTAAAACCAGGTGGTAGAGCCATATACACTTCTTCTTCAAGATCATCGTGAAGGAAGGCATTATTGACATCTAATTGGTGCAACTCCCATCCCTTAGAAACTGCTACCGAGAGAAAACAGCGCACACTGCTCATCTTGGCTACGGGAGCAAATGTTTCATTATAATCAAAGCCTTCCACGATGATCATCATGAATCACCAAACAAGCCTTAAAGTGCTGAATAGAACCATCAGAATTATACTTCACACGATATACCCACTTGTAGTTGATTGACTTCTTTCCTTCCGGCAAGTCTTGTAGAACCCAAGTACCATTTTTTTCAAGGGCACGAATTTCGTCTACCATAGCAGCTCTCTAGTGAGGATCCTTGATAGCCTTGTGATAATACTTAGGTTCTCTCACTTTGGGTATAGCAGCCAGAAAATTTTGATATGAAGCAAAAAAATTAGCACAAGTGACATAATTAGCTATGTGATAAGGCATGCCTGAGGATTCATCTTGAAGCCAATGAGCAATTGAGATGGGGTCTTTCGATTGAGTATTATAACATATATAGTCTTCAAGGTGAGCTGGTATCTTGCGATGTCGGGTTCCTCTAGAGATGCTTGGGCTGAAATCCACATTGGGCCACAATTGATCCAGTTGCTGCGGGCTGGACTGAACTTCTTGCTGGTTGCTTGCTGCTACGACAGGGCATGATCTGCTACATCGTGGGCCACTGAATTTTCTAGGTCAGTAGGCCCATCACGTCTACTGCCCGGTACAGCCTGCACCGGTACTTTAGTAGACCGTGATGTAGCTGGGCCTAGCTCATGGCTCCGCCTTACTGGCAGATCCGTCGGGCTTGTTACCTGGCCCAACTCCTTGCTCCCCCTGACGTGAGATGTTGGTGGGCTTGGTGTTTGGCTGGTAGATGTATCCAAGCCCGAGAAATCTGCTGCCATCTCATGCACATTGGGCCCATCATTTTCATATATGAATGGGTTTGGTGGTGATAGTGGGCTTCCATTGCCAACATCAGAGGCCTGCTATGTAGTAAAGGGAAAAATGTTTTCTTGCAACACCACATCATGACTAATGAATATTTCCCGAGTCTCCAAATCGTATACCTTTTAACCTTTCTTGCCAAAAAGGTACCCAATAAAAACACATTTTTACTTCGTGGAACAAATTTATCTTTTCTTTTCAGATTATTTCGTGCAAAACACAATTCCCCAAAAATTTATAGTGCATCATATGATGGTGGGCACTGAAAAACATACAGTGTTTTCCCTTATAGCAATTTTGAAGGAGTCCGGTTTATCAAGTATGCCATCGTAGGAACACATTCACCCCAAAAATGAATAGGCAAGTGGGCTTGAAATCTTAGTGCCCTTGCCACATTTAAAATGTGGCGCTGCTTATACTCAACCCGCCCACTTTGTTGAGGGGTGTCCACATAATTACTTTCATGTTGAATTCCATGTTCAAGATAAAAATCTTACATAAGCTTGGAAGTGAACTCACTTCCATTGTTAGTCCTAACCACTTTGATAGTTTTGTCAAATTCAGTTCTAACCATATTTATAAAACCATTGAGGAGTTTACTTGCTTCCAATTTATCCCTCATCAAATATACCCAAGTAGTCCGACTTGCATCGTTGATAATACTCAAAAAATAATGGGCACCGTAAGATGATGGAATTCTATATAGACCCCAAATTTCACAATGAATTGAATTAAACACATACTTTGCATTATTTTGGTTAATAGGAAAGCTAATACGAGTTTGTTTTGCACGTAAACATATCTCACAAAAATCTTCCTTGTCCTTATTCAAATCGAATTCTACTCCTAAATTACGAGGAAGAAAAGAGAGTACATCATGGGAAGGATGCCCAAGCTGCTTGTGCCATAAACACTTTGTATTCGCCGCATTGACTTGATTGGACGTCAGCTTCTTATAATAGTAGACCCCTTCTCTTTGCTCACCCACTCTAATCAGAGTCCTCGAAGTGTGGTCCTGTATCATATAGAAATCATCAAAATATGTCATTGAGCAATTCAATTGTTTACAAAATTTTGATACGAAGACAAGACTGCAATTCAATTTAGGCATATATAAAACATTTTTCAACTCCTAACCATGGCCTAATTTCACTGAGCCTAGTTCACTGGCCACAGTGTACGTTCCATTCAGGACCCCAATTGCCACTGGGGATATCTTCTGAATTTTATGTAATAAATTAACGTCACTGGCCATGTGACTCGAGGCATTGCTATTAAGCATCCAATAGATATTACCTGATAATTTCTCGTATCCACGTGCAAGCCCGTCAATCAAGCTAAGCAGTCGCTAGACTTGCTTTGCACTGAGCCTAGAGATGCTAATCGGGTCTGTTTCACTGCTCGGCCTACCAGTCCAATGCGGTCTGGGCTACTGCACAAGAGAGGTGGAGACCCTAAGACTTATTCTGGACTACTGCTGTTGTTTCTCTACTTGATCTGCCTCTTCGCTGTTCCTAAATCTGCCTCTTCTACCTGAGCCTCTTCCTCCTGACCTCCTCACCCTCTGCCACAAGAACCCCATGCTGGGGATACTTGATAACCTCATAGCAGGTTGCTTCTTTGTGGCCATACCGCCCACATATTTTGCAAGCGCCCTTTGCAACCATGTGGTCGTGTTCCTCCACCACAAAAGCCACTCCAATCTCTCCTTGAGCATCTCGTGCAACCATGACCCTTTTATGGTTCTTTTCTTGCTGTGTGATATTAAAAATTTTATCCAGAGGGAGCAACGGGTCAAGAGCCAAAATTTGACTTCTTATGGTCGGGTAAAGGTCGTTGTCTAAGCCGATCAGAAACTGATGTGCCCTATCTTCTTCATACATTGCAATGATTTTGCTTGCCGCTCCGCTCCACACTTGCATCCACTATAAGTGCATATGAGAACTTTCAAGAGATTGGAAAGTTCGTTCCACAAGTTCACCAACTTTGAATAGAAATCGCCAACATCCAAATCACCTTGCTTACAATTTGCTATGTTAGCTTTAAGTTGATGAATCTTAGGTGTGTTGGCCATGGCATATCTCTTTTTCATGTCATCCCACATGATTTAGGCCGTGTCCGAGTAGGCTACTGTCATGCGTAGCTTTGGATCGATAATATTTAACAACCATGAACATAGCATAGAATTAGCCATGTCCTACGCATCCGCTTCAGAAAATTCTTCATCTCCCTTTGGTGTAGGTCTCATCAAGGACCCATCAATGAAGCATAGCTTATTCTTTGCTCTCAATATCGTTCTCACAGCTCGTTCTCATAAGTCGTAATTTTTACCATCAAAAATTACTACTATTATCATCACATCGGGTCCTTCCGCAATGTGAAGATCAAATAGGGAGTGAGGTTCGATTACGAACCTTGATTTTCCTCCTCCACTCATGATGATGCATGAATAATTGCTTGGTTTATGGGTGTCACCCTGATACCATGATAAATGAGAGCAAAACGTGAGAAAGATGATGTTAATTGCTCTGCCTCTTCATTGATAATCACCGGGAATATATGTACAACTCTAGCGCCAGCTAACATAGGCAATGAGTTAGAAGAGTTTAGGGATATACAATCTTTATCTAAACACAATCTTCATCTAAAAGGAATACCAATCATATGCAAATATATTTTGCCTAAGTTAATACAATATAGAACTTCTTTCCTTAACCATGTGTAATTATTTTTAATCTTGCATTAGTCATATGATTATAACATTATCAAAGAAGCGAGCTGTGCAAATTAAGGTTCGAAAAAATGTTCAAATTCAGCAGTTTATGTCATTGTTTTCTTTAAAAATAAATTTTAATTGCAAATAATTATGTAAAGATATAGATTTATTTACAAGAATGCATACGCACCTGAAAAATGCCAAATTAACCGAGCCAAGGTAATTTCTTAATAATTAAGAAAATAAAGTATGCAATAAAATAAAAGTAACTAATTAAATAAGGCCAAATGTGTGTCAAAAATAAACCATATGGCTTTATGAATAAAAATGATAAGATCAAAGTTAATTTTGATATGACAAAAAGGAAGTGGAAAAAAAAGGGAAGAAGGAGCCCATTTCTAAGATAAGGCTATAATTTGAAAAATCCTGATAAAAAAAGAACATAAACAAGCCACTAAACTCCCTGGACACCACTCTGCTTGCTTTTTTCCTCTTCTTCCCCAGCCATGCACACTACTCCCCTTCCCTTCATTGTTGTTGCTGCTGCTACACTAGCTGATAAGTGCTTAAAGTATATATCATTTTAAGGTCACTTTTGCTGCATTTTTAGGGAAAATTATATACTTTATGTGATAATTTATACTCCCTTGCCCATTTTATGCTAGGTTATAGTTCCTTTCTATGTTTTGCAGGAATTCTGGACCTTTTTGCCCTTACTTTTACCCAAAATGAGTGTATTTTGACTCCTCATGGACGCCCTGAGTTGCCATGCTCGTGGAAAGAAAGAAGAACAAAAGAATGTCGAGGCAGTGGACACCACGGTCGGTCCGTGTTGGATGCCACGGTCCATGGTGTCTTTATTTCCTACGAGGCTTTTTGTTTTCTCGCAAGCTCTTCGACTTCCTAGCAGTTATTATTCCATTATTACATAAAGCTATTCATCGTCCAGAATTTTACTATAGAAGGGGGGCTCTCATCCTCACACACACCCCATCATCTCATCTCATACTCATTTCCTCTCTTCAATTAGATTAGGATTAGTTTAGATCAGATTAGAGGGACAGAGATAAAGTTGAATCGAAGACTTGCAAGGATTCCATCCCGGGTTTGCACGACGGTTCAAGCGCGAATTTTGGCTAAGCAATTCTTCTCTTTTCTCTTCTCTTTTCCTCTTTAGATTTATCATTTTAGAGTAGTTAGTTGTTTAACCTTTGATGATGGGTGAGTAGTTTTGTCCAGGAATTTGTTAGTTTATGAAAGTGTTGTTAGATTATGTTTTAATTTATACCATTGGGCTTATTTTCATAATTGGTTTGATTTCATTTAGTCAAGTGTTTGACATGGTGTGAGTTGATTTTTGGCCAAAATTTATTTAAACACTTGAAACAATCGAGTGAACATTCGAAAGATGACATTTGATTGTTGGACTACTTGAATAGACTTAGCATAACTTCGTCTCGAAAGAGAGATTTATATGTTAGGAGGATATAGAGAGTCATCGAAGATATTAAATTTGAATTAAGGCAAACTAGTTTGAGAGAACAATTTTTGCTTAGTTTAGGCAAATTTGACTGATTTCAAAAGAATAGATCAAATTTCTGGATAGATTATGTTCCTTGAGATTAACCGATTAGAGAAAAGCACATGATTGTTGTTTTGATCCAAAACTCTTTCATAACTATGAATTCCTAGACATGAATTAGTGATAGTTGTTTCCTTATCTTTCTATTTTCATCAATCTCAAAATTTGATTCGGTTAGCATATTTTAAGGGAATATAGGTTAGTAGTTTCACCTAGTCTCTATGGGATCGATCTTAATTTGTTATAACGCCACCGTGCACTTGCCGGCCTATCAACTCCATTGCCAGGGACTTATGTCGAATATTTGGTTTTTCCTGATAGGTTTAACTAACCATTTTATTTTTCTTTAAAAAAAATTTCGAAAAAAATTGAAAATTAACAACCAAAAAAAAAATTACAACAACGACAATTTTCCATTTTCCCCAATTCCAGCATGAATTATTTTGGAGGTATTCTAAGCGATTAAATGTTTTTCTTGCTCAATGTAGTTATTGTACTAGTAAATGGGAACATTTGGACATTGTTGATGAGGGTATGAATAGTAAACCCGAGCTCTTTTAGAGTATTGGGGGTTTCATGGTAAAAATATTGACGATGCATGGTATTTGCTTGAGTGGATTGCTTGAGATTCATTTGAATTTGAGAAGGCTACTATTATTTCTGAATATTCATTTCCTGATCCTTGCACATTATATTCCAGATCTTATTATGCTTCTTTTTGTTGTGATTTGTGTAATTCTTCTGACCATGCTACTAATTCGTGTCCTTATTATGCATGCTATGATCAGTCTGACTTTGTATCACCCTGGGACAATACTAATGTTGTCCTGAACTTACCTAATTCGCCATTTCCTTTAGCTCAGTGCAAGGGGCTCGAGGAGGGTGATCCTTTTGGGTGATGCTAGGTTTGATTTTGCTGATGCATGTTTTAAGTCAGAAGATACTTTGAAGGAGGTGTATGATCTAGTTGAGATTCCTTTAGCG
Organism: Carnegiea gigantea; assembly: GCA_029747015.1. Lineage (NCBI taxonomy): Eukaryota > Viridiplantae > Streptophyta > Magnoliopsida > Caryophyllales > Cactaceae > Carnegiea > Carnegiea gigantea. The sequence continues at coordinate 33,828 of JAKOGI010001144.1, forward strand.
CAGTCACGTGACGTGTATATGCATAAGAAGTCTCCTAGCCTTGGTTTTGATAATATTGCTCTCCCTAATCCCTTTGATCATACCCATGTTTCCCCTATGTGTTCATTACCCTCTATTTCCCCAAAGTATTCTTTAGATGTGCCCGTTGATAATCCTATGATTTTTGATGCTAATGTCGATTTGGGCTATGGGGTTAACGTGTTCAATATGCTCGGTGGGAATGCTATTAATTTTGTGCCCCTAGGTTACTTTAATGGGAATAATGCCTCACTTGACCCATATTGCATTAGCCTAAACGACTTGCATAAGAAAATCACATGGAATACATGCCTTAATCCTTTCAATGATTTTTCTATGGCCTTTGATAAGGTTGAGAGGATGCTTATACTCTTTGGTGTGATTTTTGTTATTACCTCTTACCTTTTATTTTCTCAATTGTGGTCCCATGAGTTCGATAAGCTTCTGCATGCTTTGACGGTGTCTGATTTAATGAGTCGAGTCTTGAAGTTGAGATGGAGTGGCTGATATTACATTTGCCCCATTTGTGTGGAGGCCACATAGCTTAGGTGCACTCTGCACCTAACCTGGTGCGGTTGTTCTCTTTTGTTTTCTATTTCCCTTCTCTTGTTTTCTTTCCTTTGAATAATAATGCTTTATCTAAGCATGGGGAAAAGGTAGTTCTATGTTTCTCTATTTTGGTTATTAGCTTACAAACATGCTAGAGCATATAGTTTTAGATTTCTTTTTGTTTGCATTAGTGTGTTGCATTTAGTTGCATTTAGGTTTGCCTTTTTAGATTTGCATATAGAGATGGTGAGGATTGGTTTGAGATAACCTCCAATGATGCTTCTGTTTAGGCAAAATAGCTTTTATGAGTTTGAATATCTTTTGATGCGTAATCCCTTTTGGTGCTAAAATTTGTGAAGGTTTTGTAAATATTTCATATTTTGACCCTTGTTTTGATTGAAAACTATGTTACTCTCTAGAGTCTTTGGCACTAATGTTGGTACATGGATTCATTATGTGAGCTTATTGTGACTTTGGTAAATTCTCGTGAGATTTTGAGCTTTATTTGGATTAATTCATTACATTTAGTCTCATGTTTCTTTCATGTGTGTGATTCTTCGATGTTGCATCTCTAGAACTTACCCAAATTCTTGTTCAAAATCACAATAGTATGTGCATAGTTAATAATATGATAAAGGCATTTCTTTCTTTGACCATTTTAGCTACATAGCCAAATAGCCTACCTTTGTATTACATGTTTAATCCCTTTACTTGCCATTTTGAGCCTATATTCATTTTTGTTGTAATCCCTTCGCATTAGCCCTTGGCGAAACACATTTTCCTACCTTACGCCAAGTCTATGGAGCATTGCTTCATCTATGAAGTGGTGGTTTCGGGGATTATTGAGTTTTAAGGTAGCTTTGATATGTTGATTTGTTGGGGGATTGATGATATTGAGCCCTTGGAATTGGTTCCCTCTTATTTGGGTTGTATACATAAAAATTCAGTCATGAGTTGATAGTTAGTGATCCTATGCATTTCAGTAATGTAATTTTCTTTTCATTTCTTGAAAAAGAAATAAAAATTAAAAAAAGGAAAAAAAAGAGGTAGAAGAAGAAAAAGTACAAGAAGAAAAAAATAATGTTGCAAACAATTTGATGTGTAATCATGTTGTAAAAAAAAGGATGGAAAAAAAAGAAAATCGTAGAGAAAAAACCAAACCAAAAAAAATGACTAAGTGATTGGGATTGGTTATGTACGTAGCTTGTGTTTCTTCTTTGTCAACTCATTTCCTACTTGATCAGGATATGTTCATTGTATTTTTGAGGTTCGGAGTGTTAGTGAACTTTGAGGTTTCTTGGTGGTTTGTTGGCTGCTCCATAGTCACTTGGCTAAGTAGCTCCACATTGCCTAAATTCAATTGTCTACTCCTTTCCCTTCATCCTTATAGCCGACATTACAACCCAAATAAAGTCCTCTTGATCGTCTTGTGCACATTGCATTTTAGTGGTAAAGAATTTGAGAGTCTTGTCAAGCCTATGGTAGGTTGCATCATTGGAATGAGTCCTAAGTGAACCTATGATATATTTCAAGCATATGAGCGGGAGTGTTTTACATTTTTCAAAAGTGAGGTTCTACCAGTCCATTTAGGACTACTCAATCTCATGTGCTTGCATGACATGCTTTGTGGTTCTTTAGGGGTGATTAAGTTTGATATTGAGCTTGTGGTCTCATACTTTTTCGAAAACCTTCTCCTGCTACTAATTTTGAAATATTTTGTGCACTATTTGGGATTATCATTGATTGCTATTTTTGCCTGCGATATGCTATGATTTGCCTACGTTAAGGAGGTTATCAACTGTTTTGAGTCTTAAATGCATCTCTGCTTGTTAGTTTTCTACAATGTTTGCTTGAGGATAAGCAACGGTTTCAGCACGGGGGAGTTTGATAGGTGCTGAAAGTGTATATCATTTTAGGGTCATCTTTGCTGCACTTTTAGGGAAAATTATACGCTTTATGTAATGATTTATACTCCTTTTCCCATTTTACGCTCGGGTATGATTCTTTTTTGGGTTTTGTAGGAATTTTGGACCTTTTTGCCCTTGCTTTGATCCTAAATGAGTGTATTTTGACTCCGCGCGGATGCACTGAGTTGCCATGCCCATGGAAAGATAGAAGAACAGAAGAATGCCGAGACAGTGGACACCACGATCAGTTTGTGGTGGATGCCACAATCTATGGTGTCTTCTTTTCCTGCGAGGCTTTTTGTTTTCTCGCAAGCACTTCGACTTCCTAGCAGTTATTATTCCATTATTATGCGTGATTATTCGTCTTCCAGAATTTTACTATAAAAATGGGGGCTCTCATCCTCACATACACCCCATCATCTCATCTCGTACTTCTTTCCTCCCTTCAAGTAGATTAGGATTAGTTTAGATTAGATTAGAGGGAGAGAGAGATAGAGTTGAAGTGAAGACTTGCAAGGATTCCATCCCGAGTTTGCACGACGGTTCAAGCGTGATTTTTAGCTGAGCAATTCTTCTCTCTTCTCTTCTCTTTTCCTCTTTAGATTTATAATTTTAGAGTAGTTAGTTGTTTAACCTTTGATTATGTGTGAGTAGTTAATTTTTGTTTAGGGATTTGTTAGTTTATGAAAGTGTTGTTGGATCATGTTTGAATTTTGCTTCTTTTCATGATTGGTTTGATTTCGTTCCGTCAAGTGTTTGATATGTTGTGATTTGATTTTTGGCCAAAATTTAGTTGCACACTTGAAACAATCAAGTGAACATTCGAAAGACGACATTTGGTTGCTGGACTGATTGAATAGACTTCGCATAACTTCGTCTCGAAAGAGCGATTTATATGTTTGGAGGACCTACAGAGTAATCGAAGATATTAAACTTGAATTAAGGCAAACTAGTTCGAGAGAATGATTTTTGCTTAGTTCAGGCAAATTTGATTGATTTCGAAAGAACAGACCAAATTCCTGGATAGATTATAATTCCTCGAGATTAACCAATTAGAGAAAAGCACATGATTGTTGTTTTGCTCGAAAACTCTCTCATAACTACGAATTCCTAGACATGAATTAGTGATAGTTGTTTCCTTATCTTTGTATTTTTATCAATCTCAAAATTTGATTCGGTTAGCATATCTTGATGAAATATAGGTCAGTAGTTTCACCTAGTCCCTGTGGGATCGACCTTGATTTGCTACAATGTCACCATACACTTGCGGGCCTATGAAGTTTTTGGCGCCATTATCGGGGGCTAACGTTGAATATTGGGTTTTTCCTGATAGGTTTGACTACGCATTTTATTTTTCTTTAAAAAAATTTTTAAAAAAATTTGAAAATAGACAACCAAAAAAAAAAAAATTACAATAACGGCAATCTTTCATTTTTTCCAATTCGAGCATGAATTATCTTGGAGGTATTTTAAGCGATTAAATACTTTTCTTGCTCAATGTAGTTATTGTGTTGGTAAATAGGAATGTTTGGACATTGTTAATGAGGGTATCAATAGTAAAACCCGAGCTCTTTTAGAGCATTGGGGCTTTCATGGTAAAAATATTGACGAGGCATGGTATTTGCTTGAGTGGATCGCTTGGGATTCATTTAAATTTGAGAAGGCTACTATTTTTTCTAAATATTCATTTTCTAATGCTTGCACGTTCTATTTTAGGTCTTATTATGACCCTTTTTGGTGTGATTTGTGTAATTCTTCTGACCATGCTACTAATTCGTGTTCTTGTTATGCATGCTATGATTAGTCTGACTTTATATCACTCTGGGACAATACTAATGTTGTCTTGAATTTACCTGATTCGTCATTTCCTTTGGCTTAGTGCACAGGGCTCAGAAGGGTGATCCTTTTGGGTTTGATGCTAAGTTTGATTTTGCTGATGCATGTTTTAAATCAGAAGATACTTTAAAGGAGGTGTATGATCTAGTTGAGACTCTTTTGGAGGGGTCACCTGATGTGTTTATGCATGAGAAGTCTCCTAGCCTTGGTTTTGATAATATTGCTCTCCCTAATCCCCTTGATCATACCCATGTTTCCACCACGTGTCCATTACCCTCTATTTCCCCTAAGTATTCTTTAGATGCGCCCGCTGACAATCCTATGATTTTTTATGCTCATGTTGATTTGGGCTATTGGGTTAACATGTTCAAAATGCTTGGTGGTAATGCTATTAATTTTGTGTCCTTAGGTTACTTTAGTGGGAATAGTGCCTCACTTGACCCATAGTGCATAAGCCTAGATGACTCGTATAAGAAAATCACATGGACTGCATGCTTTAATCCTTTCAATGATTTTTCTATGAGCTTTAATAAGGTTGAGAGAATACTTATGCTCTTTGGTGTGATTTTTGTTATTGTCTCTCACCTTTTATTTTCTCAATTGTTATCCCATGAGTTTGATAAGCTTCTGCGTGCTTTGACGGCATCTGATTTAATGAGTCGAGTCTTGAAGTTGAGATGGAGTGGCTGATGTTCCATTTGCCCAATTTGTGTGGAGGCCGCATAGCTTAGGTGCACTCTGCACCTAACCTGGTGAGGTTGTTCTCTTTTGTTTTCCATTTCCCTTCTTTTGTTTTCTTTCCTTTGAATAATAATGGTTTATCTAAGAATGGGGGAAGGGTAGTTCTATGTTTCTCTATTTTGGTTATTAGCTTGCATGCATGCTAGGGCATATAGTTTAAGGTTTCTTTTTATTTGCATTAGTGTGTTGCATTTAGTTGCATTTAGGTTTGCCTTTTTAGATTTGCATATAGAGATGGTGAGGATTGGTTTGAGATAACCTCCAATGATGCTTTGTTTAGGCAAAATAGCTTTTATGAGTTTGAATATCTTTTGATGTGTAATCCCTTTCGGTGCTAAAATTTGTGAAGGTTTTGTAAATATTTCTTGTTTTGACCCTTGTCTTGATTGAGAACTATGTTACTCTCTAGAGTCTTTGGCACTAATGTTGGTACATGGATTCATTATGTGAGCTTATTGTGACTTTGGTAAATTCCCGTGAGATTTTGAGCTTTATTTGGATTAATTCATTATATTTAGTCTCATGTTTCTTTCATGTGTGTGATTCTTCCATGTTGCATCTCTAGAACTTGCCAAGATTCTTGCCCAAAATCACAATAGCATGTGCATAGTTGATGATATGATACAGACATTTCTTTCTTTGACCATTTTAGCCACATAGGCAAATAGTCTACCTTTGTATTACATGTTTACTTTCTTTGCTAGCCCCTTTTTGCCTATATTCGTTTTTATTGTGATCCCTTCATGTTAGCCCTTGACCAAGCACATATTCCAACATTTACGCCAAGTCTATGGAACATTACTTCATCTATGAAGTGGGTGGTTTTGGGGGTTATTGAGTTTTAAGGTGGCTTTGGTATGTTGGTTTGTTGAGGAATTGATGATATTGAGCCTTTGGAATTGGTTCCCTCTTATTTAGGTTGTATACATAAAAATTCAGTCATAAATTGATAGTTAGTGATCCTATGCGTTTTAGTAACGTAATTTTTCTTTTATTTCCCGAAAAAAACAAAAAAAGGAAAAAAAAGAGGTAGAAGAAGAAAAAGTACAAGAATAAAAAAATCATGTTTGCAAAAAAATTGATGTGTAATCACATTACAAAAAAATGAGGGGAAAAAAAAAGAAAATCATAGAGAAAAAACCAAACCAAAAAAATGACTAAGTGATTGGCATTAGATATGTACATAGCTTGTGTTCCTTCTTTGTTACCTCATTTCCTACTTGATCAGGGCATGTTCACTGTATTTTTAAGGCTTTAAGCGCTAGTAAACTTCAAGGTCTCATGGCGGTTTGTTGGTTGCTCCATATCCACTTGGCTTAGTGGCTCCACATTGCCTAAATTCAATTGTCCACTCGTTTTCCTTAACCCTTACAGCCTACATTACAACTCGAATAAAGTCCTCTTGATCGTCTTGTACACATTGCACTTTAGTGGTAGAAAATTTGAGAGTCTTTTCAAGCCTATAGTAGATTGCTTCTTTGGAATAAGTCTTGAGTGAACCTATGATATATTTCAAACACATGAACTGGAGTGTTCCACATTTTCTAAAAGTGAGGTTCTACCAGTCCATTTGGGTCTACTCAATCTCATGTGCTTGCATGACATGCTTTCTAGTTCTGTGGGGGTGATCAAGTTTGATATTGAGCTTATTGTCTTATACTTTTTCGAAAACCTTCTCCTCCTCCTGATTTTGAAATATTTTGTGCACTATTTGGGGTTGTCATTGATTGCTATTTTTGTCTGTGATATGCTATGACTTGCCTACTTTAAGGAGGTTATCAACCATTTTGAGTCTTAAATGCATCTCCCCTTGTTGGTTTCTATAGTGTTTGCTTGAGGACAAGCAACGGTTTAATCATAGGGGAGTTTGATAAGTGCTTAAAGTGCATATCATTTTAGGGTCATTTTTGCTACATTTTTAGGAAAAATTATATGCTTTATTAATAATTTATACTCCTTTTCCCATTTTATGCTCGGGTATGATTTTTTTGGGTATTTTGCAGGAATTCTGGACTTTTTTGCCCTTGCTTTGACCGTAGTTTGACTCCCCATGGATGCCTCGAGTTGCCACGCCCGTAGAAAGAAAGAAGAACAAAGGAATGCCGAGGCAGTAGACACCACGGTCAGTCCATGGTGGATGCCACGGTTCATGATGTCTTTATTTCCTGTGAGGCTTTTTGTTTTCTCGCAATCTCTTTGACTTCCTAGCGGTTATTATTCCATTATTATGTGTGGCTGCCCGTCTTCCAGAATTTTATTATAAAAAGGGGGGCTCTCATCCTCAAACACACCCCATCATCTCATCTCATACTTTTTTCCTCTCTTCAAGTAGATTAGGATTAGTTTAGATTAGATTAGGGGAAGAGAGAGATAGAGTTGAAGTGAAGACTTCTAAGGATTCCATCCCGGGTTTGCACGATGGTTCAAGCAAGACTTTTAGCTGAGCAATTCTTCTCTCTTCTCTTCTCTTTTCCTCTTTAGATTTATCATTTTAGAGTAGTTAGTTGTTTAACCTTTGATTATGTGTGAGAAGTTGATTTTTGTCTAGGGATTTGTTAGTTTATGAAAGTGTTGTTGGATCATGTTTTAATTTATAGAACTATGCTTACTTTTATGATTGGTTTGATTTCATTCTGTCAAGTGTTTGATACGTTGTGAGTTGATTTTTGGCCAAAATTTACTTGCATACTTGAAACAATCAAGTGAACATTCGAAAAACGACATTTGGTTGTTGGACTGCTTGAATAGACTTAGCATCACTTCGTCCCGAAAGAGAGATTTATATGTTAGGAGGACATAGAGAGTTATCGAAGATATTAAACTTGAATTAAGGCAAACTAGTTCGAGAGAACGATGTCTCCTTAGTTTAGGCAAATTTGATTGATTTCGAAAGAATAGATCAAATTTCTGGATAGATTGCAATTCCTCATGATTAACCAATTAGAGAAAAGCACACGATTGTTGTTTTGATCCAAAACTCTTTCATAACTACGAATTCCTATACATGAATTAGTGCTAGTTGTTTCCTTATCTTTGTGTTTTTAGCGATCTCAAAATTTGACTCGGTTAGCATATCTTGAGGGAATATAGGCCAGTATTTTTATATAGTCTCTATGACATCGACCTTGATTTGCTACAACGCCACCGTGCACGTGCGAGCCTATCAACTCTGTTACCTGGGACTAACGTCGAATATTGGGTTTTTCCTGATAGGTTTGACTAAGCATTTTATTTTTCTTTAAAAAAATTTTGAAAAAAAATTTGGAAATTAAAAACAAAAAAAATTACAACAATGGCAATTTTCTATTTTCCCTAATTCCAGCATGAATTATTTTGGAGGTATTTTAAGCGATTAAATATTTTTCTTGCTCAATGTAGTTATTGTGTTGGTAAATAGGAACTTTTGGACATTGTTGATGAGGGTATGAATAGTGAAACCTGAGCTCTTTTAGAGTATTGGGGTTTCATGGTAAAAATATTGACGAGGTATGGTGTTTGTTTAAGTGGATTGCTTGGTATTCATTTGAATTTGAGAAGGCTACTATTATTTCTAAATATTCATTTCCTGATTCTTGCACATTATATTCTAGATCTTGTTATGCTCCTTTTTGTTGTGATTTGTGTAATTCTTCTTACCATATAACTAATTCGTGTCCTTATTATGCATGCTATGATCAGTCTGACTTTGTATCACCCTGGGATAATACTGATGTTGTCCTAAACTTACTGATTCATCATTTCTTTTAGCTCAGTGCACGGGGCTCAGGGAGGGTGATCTTTTTGGGTTTGATGCTATGTTTTATTTTGCTGATGCATATTTTAAGTCAGAAGATACTTTAAAGGAGGTGTATGATCTAGTTGAGACTCCTTTGGAGGGGTCACGTGATGTGTTTATGCATGAGAAGTATCTTAACCTTGGTTTTGATAATATTGCTCTCCCTAATCCCCTTGGTCATATCCACGTTTCCCCTATGTGTTAATTACCCTCTATTTCCCCTTAGTATTCTTTAGATACGCCCGTTGATAATCCTATGATCCTTGATGCTTATGTTGAGTTGGTCTATGGGGTTAACATGTTCAATATGCTTGGTGTGAATGCTAATAATTTTGTGTCTGTAGGTTACTTTACTGGGCATAATACCTCACTTGACCCATATTGCATAAGCTTAGAGGACTTGCCTAAGAAAATCACATGGACTATATGCTTTAATCCTTTCTATGATTTTTCTATGGGCTTTGATAAGGTTAAGAAGATACTTATATTCTTTGGTGTGATTTTTGTTATTGCCTCTTACCTTTTATTTTCTGAATTGTGGTCCTAGGAGTTTGATAAGCTCCTGCGTGCTTTGACGGCATCTGATTTAATGAGTGGAGTCTTGAAGTTGAGATGGAGTGGCTGGTGCTCCATTTGCCCCATTTGCGTGAAGGCCGCATAGCTTATGTGCTCTCTACACCTAACCTGGGGAGATTGTTCTCTTTTGTTTCCTATTTCCCTTCTCTTGTTTTCTTTCCTTTGAATAATAATGCTTTATCTAAGCATAGGGGAAGGGTAGTTCTATGTTTCTCTGTTTTGGTTATTAGCTTGCATACATGCTAGAGCATATAGTTTTAGATTTCTTTTTGTTTGCATTAGTGTGTTGCATTTAGTTGCATTTAGGTTTGCCTTTTTAGATTTGCATGTAGAGATAGTGAGGACTAGTTTGAGATAACCTCCAATGATGCTTTTGTTACATAGCTTTTGTTCCTTCTTTGCCATCTTATTTCCTACTTGATCAATGTATGCTCATTGTATTTTTGAGGCTTGGAGTGTTACTGAACTTCAAGGTTTCTTGGTGGTTTGTTGGTTGCTCCATAGTCACTTGGTTAAGTAGCTCCACATTGCCCAAATTCAATTGTCCACTCCTTTTCCTTAACCCACATAGCCCATAATACAACACTAATAAAGTATTCTTGATTGTCTTGTGCACATTGCATTTTAGTGGTAAAGAATTTGAGAGTCTTGTCAAGCCTATAGTTGATTGCATCTTTGGAATGAGTGCTGAGTGAACCTATAATATATTTAAAGCACATGAATGGGAATATTCCATATTTCCCAAAGGTGAGGTTCTGCAAGTCCATTTGGGTCTACTCAATCTTATGTGCTTGTATGGCATGCTTTGTGGTTCTTTGGAGGTGATCAAGTTTGATATTGAGCTTGTTGTGTTATACTTTTTCGAAAACCTTCTCCTCCTACTGATTTTGAAATATTTTGTGTACTATTTGGGGTTGTCATTGATTGCAATTTTGTCCTGTGATATGCTATGACTTGCTTACGTTACGGAGGTTATCAACCGTTTTGAGCCTTAAATGCCTCTCCCCTTGTCGATTTTCTATAGTGTTTGCTTGAGGACAAGCAACGGTTTAAGCATGGGAGAGTTTGATAGGTGCTTAAAGTGCATATTATTTTAGGGTCATTTTTGCAGCATTTTCAGGCGAAAATTATATGCTTTCTGTGATAATTTGTACTCCTATTTCCCTTTTACACTCAGGTATGATTCTTTTCTATGTTTTTCAAGAATTCTGGACCTTTTTACCCTTGCTTTGGCCGTAAATGAGTGTATTTTGACTTCCTACGGATGCCCTGAGTTGCCACACTTGTGGAAAGAAAAAAGAACAAAAGAATGGCGAGGTAGTGGACACCACGGTCAGTCCGCGGTGGATGCCACAGTCCATGGTATAGTAGTCAATTGTTCAACCTCTGATTATGTGTGAGTACTTACTTTTTGTCTAGGGATTTGTTAGTTTATGAAAATCTTATTGGATCATGTTTTAATTTATAGAATTGTGCTTATTTTCATGATTGGTTTGATTTCGTTCTGTCAAGTGTCTGATACGTTGTGGGTTGATTTTTGGTTAGAACTTGCTTGCACAACTAAAACAATTAAGTGAACATTCAAAAGATGACATTTGGTTGTTGGACCGCTTGAATAGACTTAGCATAACTTCGTCTCGAAAGAGAGATTTATATGTTAGGAGGACATAGAGAGTAATCGAAGATATCAAACTTGAATTAAGGTAAACTAGTTCGAGAGAACAACTTTTCCCTAGTTTAGGGAAAATTTGATTGATTTTGAAAGAACAGATCAAATTTCTACATAGATTATAATTCATCGAGATTAACCGATTAGAGAAAAGCACACGATTGTTGTTTTGATCAAAACTCTTTCATAACTATGAATTCCTAAACATGATTTAGTGATAGTTGTTTCATTATCTTTGTATTTTTATCAATCTCAAAATTTGATTCACTTAGCATATCTTGAGGAAATGTAGGCCAGTAGTTTCACCTACTCTCTGTGGGATCAACCTTGATTTGCTATAACGCCACCGTGCACTTGCGGGCCTATAGTGTTTTTAGCGCCGTTGCAGGGGATTAACGTCAAATATTGGGTTTTTCCTGATAGGTTTGACTAAGCATTTTATTTTTCTTTTAAAAAAATTTTAAAATAGACAACCAAAAAAAAATTACAATAATGGCAATTTTTCATTTTCCCCAGTTCGAGCATGAATTATTTTTGAGGTATTTTAAGCAATTAAATACTTTTCTTACTCAACGTAGTTATTGTGTTGGTAAATGGGAATGTTTGGACATTGTTAATAAGGGTATCATTAGTGAAACCCAAGCTCTTTTAGAGTATTGGGGCTTTCATGGTAAAAATATTGACGAGGCGTGGTATTTTCTTGAGTGGATCGCTTGGGATTCATTTGAATTTGAGAAGGCTACTATTATTTCTAAATATTCATTTCCTGATCCTTCCACATTCTATTTTAGATCTTATTATGCTCCTTTTTGGTGTGATTTGTGTAATTCTTCTGACCATGCTGCTAATTCGTTTCCTTATTATGCATGCTATGAACAGTCTAACTTTACATCACCTTGGGACAATACTAATGTTGTCCTGAACTTACCTGATTCGTCATTTCCTTTGGCTCAGTGCATGGGGCTCAGGGAGGGTGATCCTTTTGGGTTTGATGCTATGTGTGATTTTGCTGATGCATGGTTTAAATTAGAAGATAGTTTAAAGGAGGTGTATGATCTAGTTGAGACTCTTTTGGAGGAGTCACGTGATGTGTTTATGTATGAGAAGTCTCCTAGCCTTGGTTTTGATAATATTGCTCCCCCTAATCCCCTTGATCGTACCCATGTTTTCCCCATGCATTCATTACCCTCTATTTTTTCTTAGTATTCTTTAGATACGCCCATTGATAATCCTACGATTTTTGATGCTAATGTTGATTTGGGATATGGGATTAACATGTTCAATATGCTTGGTGGTAATGCTATTAATTTTGCCACCTTAGGTTACTTTAGTGTGTATAATGCCTCACTTGACCCATATTGCATAAGCCTAGATGACTTGCCTAAAAAAATCACATGGACTACATGCTTTCATCCTTTCTATGATTTTTCTATAGGCTTTGATAAGGTTAAGAGAATACTTATACTCTTTGGGGTGATTTTTGTTATTGCCTCTTACCTTTTATTTTCTGAATTATGGTCCCAGGAGTTTGATAAGCTCCTGCGTGCTTTGACGACGTCTGATTTAATGAGTCGAGTCTTGAAGTAGAGATGGAGTGGCTGATGCTCCATTTGCCCCATTTGCATGGACGCCGCATAGCTTAGGTGCTCTCTGCATCTAACCTGGTGAGGTTGTTCTATTTTATTTTCCATTTCCCTTCTCTTGTTTTCTTTCCTTTGAATAATAATGCTTTATCTAAGCATGGGGAAGGGTAGTTCTATGTTTTTCTATTTTGGTTATTAGCTTGCATGCATGCTAGAGCATATAGTTTTAGGTTTCTTTTTATTTGCGTTAGTGTGTTGCATTTAGTTGCATTTAGGTTTGCCTTTTTAGATTTTCATATAGAGATGGTGAGGATTGGTTTGAGATAACCTTCAATGATGCTTTTGTTTAGGCAAAATAGCTTTTATGAGTTTAAATATCTTTTGATGTATAATCCCTTTTTGTGCTAAAATTTGTGAAGTTTTTGTAAATTTTCTTGTTTTGACGCTTGTCTCGATTGAGAACTATGTTACTCCCTAGAGTCTTTGGCACTAATGTTGGTACATGGATTCAATATGTGAGCTTGACTTTTGTAGATATCCCGTGAGATTTTGAGCCTCATTTGGACTGATTCATTATATTTAGTCTCATGTTTCTTTCATGTGTGCGATTGTTCCATGTTGCATCTCTAGAACTTGTCTAGATTCTTGTTCAAAATACAATAGCACGTGGATAGTTGATGATATGATGGAGGCATTTCTTTATTTGACCATTTTAACCACATAGCCAAATAGTCTACCTTGGTAGTACAAGTTTATTCTCTTTGCTAGCCCTTTTGAGCCTGTATCTATTTTTATTGTGATCCCTTCGTGTTAACCCTTGACAAACACATATTCATGCCTTTACGCCAAGTCTATGGAGCATTACTTCATCTATAAAGTAGGTGGTTTTGAGGATTATTGAGTTTTAAGGTGGCTTTGGTATGTTGGTTTGTTGAGGAATTGATGATATTGAGCCTTTGGAATTGGTTCCCTCTTATTTAGGTTGTACTACATAAAAATTCAGTCGTAAATTGATAGTTAGTGATCCTATGCCTTTCAGTAACGTAATTTTCCTTTTATTTTCGAAAAAAAACAAAAAATGGAAAAAAAGAGGTAGAAGAAGAAAAAGTACAAGAATAAAAAAATCATGTTTGCAAAAAATTTGATGTGTAATCACGTTGCAAAAAAATGAGGGGAAAAAAAAAGAAAATCATAGAGAAAAAACCAAACTAAAAAAATGACTAAGTGATTGACATTGGATATGTACATAGCTTGTGTTCCTTCTTTGTCAACTCATTTCCTACGTGATCAAGGCATGTTCATTGTATTTTTGAGGTTTTAAGTGTTAATGAACTTCAAGGTCTCGTGGCGGTTTGTTGGTTGCTCCATAGCCACTTGGCTTAGTGGCTCCACATTGCCTAAATTCAATTGTCCACTCGTTTTCCTTAACCCTTACAGCCTACATTACAACCCGAATAAAGTCCTCTTGATCGTCTTGTGCACATTGCACTTTAGTGGTAGAAAATTTGAGAGTCTTTTCAAGCCTAGAGTAGATTGCTTCTTTGGAATAAGTCTTGAGTGAACCTGTGATATATTTCAAACACATGAACTGGAGTGTTCTACATTTTCCAAAAGTGAGGTTCTACCAGTCCATTTGGGTATACTTAATCTCATGTGCTTGCATGACATGCTTTCTAGTTCTTTGGGGGTGATTAAGTTTGATATTGAGCTTGTTGTCTTATACTTTTTCGCAAACCTTCTCCTCTTCCTGATTTTGAAATATTTTGTGCACTATTTGGGGTTGTCATTGATTGCTATTTTTGCCCGTGATATGCTATGACTTGCCTATTTTAAGGAGGTTATCAACCGTTTTGAATCTTAAGTGCATCTCCCCTTGTTGGTTTCTATAGTGTTTGCTTGAGGACAAGCAACGGTTTAATCATAGGGGAGTTTCATAAGTGCTTAAAGTGTATATCATTTTAGGGTCATTTTTGTTGCACTTTTAGAAAAAATTATTTGCTTTATTGATAATTTATACTCTTTTTCCCATTTTATGCTCGGGTATGATTTTTTTCGGTGTTTTGCAGGAATTTTGGACTTTTTTGCCCTTGCTTTGACCGTAAATGAGTGTATTTTGACTCCCCACGGATGCTCCGAGTTGCCATGCCCGTGGAAAGAAAGAAGAACAAAAGAATGCCGAGGCAGTGGACACAACGGTCGGTCCGCAGTCAATGCCACAGTCCGTGGTGTCTTTATTTCTTGCGAGGCTTTTTGTTTTCTCGCAATCTCTTCGACTTCTTAGCGATTATTATCCCATTATTACGCGTGGCTGTTCGTTTTCCAGAATTTTACTATAAAAAGGGAGGCTTTCATTCTCACACGCACCCCATCATCTCATCTCATACTCTTTTCATCTCTTCAGGAAGATTAGGATTAGTTTAGAATTAGATTAGAGGGAGAGAGAAATAGAGTTGAAGTAAAGACTTGCAAGGATTTCATCCCGGGTTTGCACGATGGTTCAAGCGCGACTTTTGGCTGAGCAATTCTTCTCTCTTCTCTTCTCTTTTCCTCTTTAGATTTACCATTTTAGGGTAGTTAGTTGTTTAAGCTTTGATTATCTGTGAGCACTTAATTTTTGTCTAGGGATTTGTTAGTTTATGAAAGTGTTGTTGGATCATGTTTTAGTTTATAAAATTGTGCTTATCTTCATGATTGGTTTGATTTCATTCTGTCAAGTGTTTGATATCTTGTGATTTGATTTTTGGCCAAAATTTAGTTTCACACTTGAAACAATCAAGTGAACATTCGAAAGACGACATTTAGTTGCTGGACTGCTTGAATAGACTTAGCATAACTTCGTCTCGAAAGAGCGATTTATATGTTAGGAGGACCTAGAGAGTAATCGAAGATATTAAACTTGAATTAAGGCAAACTAGTTTGAGAGAACGACTTTTGCTTAGTTTAGGCAAATGTGATTGATTTCAAAAGAATAGATCAAATTTTTGGATAGATTACAATTCCTCGAGATTAACCAATTAGAGAAAAGCACATGATTGTTGTTTTGATCCAAAACTCTTTCATAACTATGAATTCTTAGACATGAATTAGTGATAATTGTTTCCTTATCTTTGCATTTTTATCATTCTCAAAATTTGATTCGGTTAGCATATCTTGAGAGAATATAGGCCATTAGTTTCACCTAGTCTCTATGGGATCGACCTTGATTTGCTACAACGCCACTGTGTACCTGTAGGCCTATTAAGTTCGTTGTCGGGGACTAACGTTGAATATTGGGTTTTTCTTGATAGGTTTGATTACGCATTTTATTTTTCATTAAAAAAAATTTCGAAAAAAAGTTTGAAAATTAACATCCAAAAAAAAATTACAGCAATGGCAATTTTCCATTTTCCCTAATTTGAGCGTGAATTATTTTAGAGGTATTTTAAGCGATTAAATATTTTTCTTGCTCAGTGTAGTTATTGTGTTAGTAAATAGGTACTTTTGGACATTGTTGATGAGGGTATGAATAGTAAAACCCGAGCTCTTTTAGAGTATTGGGGCTTTCATGGTAAAAATACTGATGAGGCATGGTATTTGCTAAAGTGAATTGCTTGGGATTCATTTGAATTTGAAAAGGCTACAATTATTTCTAAATATTCTTTTCCTAATCCTTGCACATTCTATTCTAGATCTTATTATACTCCTTTTTGTTGTGATTTGTGTAATTCTTCTGACCATATTACTAATTCGTGTCCTCATTATGCATGTTATGATCAGTCTGACTTTGTATCACCCTGGGATAATATTGATGTTGTCCTGAACTTTCCTGATTCGTCATTTCCTTTAGCTTACAGAACGGGGCTCAGGGAGGGTGATCCTTTTGGGTTTGATGCTGTGTTTGATTTTGCTGATGCATGTTTTAAGTCAGAAGATAGTTTAAAGGAGGTGTATGATCTAGTTGAGACTCCTTTGGAGGGGTCACGTGATGTGTTTATGCATGAGAAGTCTCCTAGCCTTGGTTTTGATAATATTGCTCTCGCTAATCCCCGTGATCATGCCCGTGTATCCCCTATGTGTTCATTACCCTATATTTTACCCGAGTATTCTTTAGATGCCCCCGTTGATAATCCTATGATATTTGGGCTATGGGGTTAACATCTTCAATATGCTTGGTGGGAATGCTAATGATTTTGTGTCTCTAGGTTACTTTAGTGGCTGTAATGCCTTACTTAACCCATTTTGCATAAGCCTAGAGGACTTGCCTAAGAAAATCACATGGACTACATGCTTTAATCCTTTCATGATTTTTCTATGGGCTTTGATATGGTTAAGATGATACTTATACTATTTGGTGTGATTTTTGTTGTGGCCTCTTGCCTTTTATTTTCTGAATTGTGGTCCCAGGAGTTTGATAAGCTCCTGCGTACTTTGGCGGCGTCTAATTTAATGAGTCGGGTCTTCAAGTTGCGATGGAGTGGCTGATGCTCCATTTGCCCCATTTGCGTGGAGGACGCACAGCTCAGGTGCTCTCTGCACCTAACCTAGGTAGATTGTTCTCTTTTGTTTTTCATTTCCCTTCTCTTATTTTCTTTCCTTTGAATAATAATGCTTTATCTAAGCATGGGGGAAGGGTAGTTCTATATTTCTCTATTTTGGTTATTAGCTTGCATATATGCTAGAGCATATAGTTTTAGATTTCTTTCTGTTTGCGTTTGTTTGTTGCATTTAGGTTTTCCTTTTTAGATTTGCATACAGAGATGGTGAGGATTGATTTGAGATAACCTCCAATGATGCTTTTGTTGCATAGCTTTTGTTCCTTCCTTGTCATCTTACTTCCTACTTGATCAGGGTATGTTCATTGTATTTTTGAAGTTTGGAGTGTTTGTGAGCTTCAAGGTTTCTTGGTAGTTTATTAGTTGCTCCATAGTCACTTGGCTAAGTAGCTCCACATTGCCCAAATTGAATTGTTCGCTCCTTTCTCTTAACCCTTATAGCCCACACTACAACATGAATAAAGTCCTCTTGATTGTCTTGTGCACATTACATTTTAGTGGTAGAGAATTTAAGAGTCTTATCAAGCCTATGGTGGATTGCCTCTCTAGAGTGAGTCCTGAGTGAATCTATGATATATCTAAAACACATAAATGGGAGTATTCCACATTTCCTAAAAGTGAAGTTCTACTGGTCCGTTTGGGTCTACTCAATCTCATGTGCTTGCATGACATGCTTTATGGTTTTTTGGGGGTGATCAAGTTTGATGTTGAGCTTGTTGTCTTATACTTTTTCAAAAACCTTCTCCTCCTCCTGATTTTGAAATATTTTGTGCACTATTTGGGGTTGTCATTGATTGCTATTTTTTCCTGGGATATGCTATGACTTGCCTACTTTGAGGAGGTTATCAACCATTTTGAGTCTTAAATGCATCTCCCTTTGTCGGTTTTGTATAGTATTTGCTTGAGGACAAGCAACAGTTTAAGCGTGGGTGAGTTTGATAGGTGCTTAAAGTGTATATCATTTTAGAGTCATTTTAGCTGCATTTTTAGGGAAAAATTATATGCTTTATGTGATAATTTGTACTCCTTTTCCCATTTTATGCTCGGGTACGGTTCCTTTTTATGTTTTGCAGGAATTCTGGACTTTTTTGCCCTTGCTTTGACCGTAAATGAGTGTATTTTGACTCCCTACGGATGCCCTGAGTTGTAACGCCCGTGGAAACAAAGAAGAACAAAAGAATGCCAAGGTAGTTGACACCACGGTTAGTCCGTGGTGGATGCCATGGGCCATGGTGTCTTTATTTCCTGCAATGCCTTTTGTTTTCTCACAACCTCTTCGACTTCCTAGCAGTTATTATTCCATTATTACGCGTGGCTATTCGTCTTCCAGAATTTTACTATAAAAAGGGAGGCTCTTATCCCCACACACACCCCATTATCTCATCTCATACTCATTTCCTCTCTTCAAGTAGATGAGGATTAGTTTAGAATAGATTAGAGGGAGAGAGAGATAGAGTTGAAGTGAAGACTTGCAAGGATTCCATCTCAGGTTTGCACAACGGTTCAAGTGCGACTTTTAGCTGAGCAATTCTTCTCTCTTCTCTTCTCTTCTCTTTTCCTCTTTAGATTTATCATTTTATAGTACTTAGTTGTTTAACCTTTGATTATGTGTGAGTACTTAATTTTTGTCTAGGGATTTGTTAGTTTATGAAAGTGTTGTTGGATCATGTTTTAATTGTAGAATTGTGCTTACTTTCATGATTGGTTTGATTTCGTTTTGTCAAGTGTTTGATACATTGTGAGTTGATTTTTAGCTAAAACTTACTTGCACACTTGAAACAATCAAGTGAGCACTCAAAAGATGACATTTGGTTGTTGGACTGCTTGAATAGACTTAGCATAACTTCGTCTCGAAAGAGAGATTTATATGTTAGGAGGACATAGAGAGTAATCAAAGGTATTCAACTTGAATTGAGGCAAACTAGTTCGAGAGAATGACTTTTCCTTAGTTTAAGAAAATTTGATTGATTTTGAAAGAATAGATCAAATTTCTGGATAGATTACAATTCCTCGAAATTAACCAATTAGAGAAAAACACATGATTGTTGTTTTGATCCAAAACTCTTTCATAACTACGAATTCCTAGACATGAATTAGTGATAGTTGTTTCCTTATCTTTGTATTTATATCAATCTCAAAATTTGATTCGGTTAGCATATCTTGAGGGAATATAGGCCAGTAGTTTCACCTAATCTATGTGGGATCAACCTTGATGTGCTACAACGCCACTGCGCACTTGTGGGCCTATCAGGTTTTTGGCACTGTTGCTGGGGACTAACGTTGAATATTAGGTTTTTCCAGATTGGTTTGAATTATTTTGGAGGTATTTTAAGCGATTAAATGTTTTTCTTGCTCGATATAGTTATTATGTTGGTAAATGGGAACGTTTGGACATTGTTGATAAGGGTACGAATGGTGAAACCTGAGCTCTTTTAGGATATTGGGGCTTTCATGGTAAAAATATTGACGAGGCATGGTATTTGCTTGAGTGGATTGCTTGGAATTCATTTGAATTTGAGAAGGCTACTATTATTTCTAAATATTCATTTCCTGATTCTTGCACATTCTATTCTAGATCTTGTTATGCTCCTTTTTGTTATGATTTGTGTAATTCTTCTAACCATGCTACAAATTCGTGTCCTTATTATGCATACTATGATCAGTCGAACTTTGTATCACTCTGGGACAATACTGATGTTGTCCTGAACTTTCCTGATTCATCATTTCCTTTAGCTCAATGCACGGGGCTTGGGGAGGTTGATCCTTTTGGGTTAGATGCTAGGTTTAATTTTGCTGATGCATGCTTTAAGTCAGAAGATACTTTAAAAGAGGCGTATGATCTACTTGCGACTCCTTTGGACAAGTCACATGATGTGGTTATGCATAAGAAGTCTCCTAGTCTTGGTTTTGATAATAATTCTCTCTCTAATCCCCTTGATCATAGCCATATTTCCCCTACATGTTCATTACCCTCTATTTCCCCCGAGTATTCTTTAGATGCGCCCTTTGATAATGCTATGATTTTTGATGCTAATGTTGATTTGGGCAATGAGGTTAACATGCTCAATATGCTTGGTGGGAATACTAATAATTTTGTGTCCCTAGGTTACCTTAGTGGGTATAATGCCTCACTTGACCCATATTGCATAAGCCTAGATGACTTGCCTAAGAAAATCATGTGGACTACATGCTTTAATGCTTTCAATGATTTTTCTATGGGCTTTGATAAGGTTAAAAGGATACTTATACTCTTTGATGTTATTTTTTTTATTGTCTCTCACCATTTATTTTCTGAATTGTGGTCTCAGGAGTTTGATAAGATTTTACATGCTTTGACGGCATCTAATTTAATGAGTCGAGTCTTGAAGTTGAGATGTAGTGGCTGATGCTCCATTTGCCCCATTTGCGTGGAGGCCGCATAGCTTAGGTGCTTTCTGCACCGAACCTGGTGAGGTTGTTCTCTTTTGTTATCCATTTCCCTTATGTTGTTTTCTTTCCTTTAAATAATAATGCTTTATCTGAGCGTGGTGGAAGGGTAGTTCTATGTTTTTCTATTTTGGTTGTTGGCTTGCATACTTGGTAACGCATATAATTTTAGGTTTCTTTTTGTTTGCGTTAGTGTGTTGCATATAGTTGCATTCACATTTGCCTTTTTAGATTTGCATATAGAGATGGTGAGGATTGGTTTGAGATAACCTCTAATGATGCTTTTGTTTAGGCAAAATAGCTTTTATGAGTTTGAATATCTTTTGATGTGTAAACCCTTTTGGCGCTAAAATTTGTAAAAGTTTTGTAAATATTTCTTGTTTTGACCCTTGTCTTCATTGAGAACTATGTTACTCCCTCGAGTCTTTGGAACTAATGTTGGTACATGGATTCATTGTGTGAGCTTAATGCGACTTTGGTAGATATCCCGTGAGATTTTGAGCCTTATTTGGACTAATTCATTATATTTAGTCTCATATTTCTTTCATGTGTGTGATTCTCCCATGTTACGTCTCTAGAACTTGCCTAGATTTTTATTCAAAATCACAATAGCATGTGCATAGTTGATGATATGATAGAGGCATTTCTTTCTTTGACCATTTTAGCCAAATAGCCAGATAGCCTACCTTTGTATTACGTGTTTATTCTCTTTGTTAGCCCTTTTAAGCCTATATCCGTTTTTATTGTGAACCCTTCATGTTAGCCCTTGGCCAAATACATATTCCTACCTTCACACCAAGTCTATGGAGCATTACTTCATCTATGAAGTGGGTGGTTCTGGGGATTATTGAGTTTTAAGGTGGCTTTGATGTGTTGGTTTATTGAGGAATTGATGATATTGAGCCTTTGGAATTGGTTCCCTCGTATTTGGATTGTATACATAAAAATTCAGTCGTAAGTTGATAGTTAGTGATCCTATGCATTTCAGTAATGTAATTTTCCTTTCATTTCCCGAAAAAGAAAAAAAACAAAAAAAGGAAAAAAAAAAAGAGGTAGAAATAGAAAACGTACAAGAATAAAAAAATCATGTTTGCAAAAAATTTGATGTGCAATCATGTTGCAAAAAAAGCGGAAACAAAAAAAAAAAAATCGTAGAGAAAAACCAAACAAAAAAAATGACTAAGTGATTAGCATTGGATATGTGCATAGCTTGTGTTCCTTCTTTGTCAACTCGTTTCCCACTTGATCAGGGTATGTTCATTGTATTTTAGAGGTTTTGAGTATTAGTGAACTTCAAGGTTTCTTGGTGGTTTGTTGGTTGCTCCATAGTCACTTGGTTAAATAGCTCCACATTACCCAAATTCAATTGTCCACTCCTTTTCGTTAACCCTTATAGCACTACAAGAAAAGTGGCCTATGGCAACACCCAAGATGCAACGATTTAGAAAACTGTTGCAATAGACATCTTTTGCAACAGTTTCCATAAGTGTTGCCCAAGGTTTCTACTTATTGCAACATTACCATATTAGTGATGCCATAGATAAATACAGCAACACTACCAAATCATTGCTGTAGCTTGTTTTGGCTTCGATTATTGCCAAAATGAAAATAATTGAAAACCACTCCCCACAATCCAAAGTCCAAACCCACCCTTCTTACCTTCTTGTGCAGGCCTTCCATTTTTCTTTCAAACGGCCCAAGATACTGTTTGCATCAAAAATATGCTATTTTATAATACTTTTATGCTTAATTTATTCTCATAATAATTGTTATTTTTAAATTTTTATTTGACTTTACTTGATCTTATAGGTGTTGAATAAATTGGAAAAAAGCAAGGCAAGAACCCCCCCAAAAAAAAAAAATCCTAAATCTACCCGGCTTCCCCCCCGCCCCACATGACAAACACGTGACCTCCTTATCTCCCCCCTCCAAAAACCCCATTTTCTCCTCTCTCTCCTCTCGGTTCTCTGTCAACCCCAGACCCAATTCTCCCCTTTCGCCATCTTCATCTCTTTCTCTCGCTCTCTCTCTCTCTCTCTCTCTCTCTCTCTCTCTCTCTCTCTCTCTCTTCGATGGACCACCGGCACACACCGCTACCTTTATCTCTCGAGCCTCATCCGCTATCAGCGTCTATCTAGTGCCAGCACAGCATGCCCATCCACTGTCCACGCCGTCCCACAAATCAACGACGAAGAACCGACCACGGTCGAGTATAAATCGAAGGATGCAGCGACGCCAGGAGGTATTAATTAGGTTTAGTTTACGTTTCTCAGGTTTTAATTAGGGTTTTTAGTTGTTTTAATTCGAGTTTCGCAAATTTGGGTTAGATTTTTAGGGTTTAATTCCAAGCTTTGTTTCAGATTTGTTAGGGTTCTATTTCATTCAAAATTACTCTGTTTTTCGTTCTTAATCTACGTATGTTAGCCAAAATTAGTGGAATCAGTTTTAGTTTTGTTGATTTTTGAGTAAGGGTTGTGATTTTTGGCTTCGAATTTCATGAAATTGGTTCAAGTTGGAAGCTGCTGATGATTTGATTTTTCTGGGTTTTTATTGGATTCTGTTGAAGTTGGGATTGTCTTCTTGATGAACGTTTTTGGGTTTTCTGTTGTCGCTCAATCTGGCAGTCATGGAGGTCGCCATTAATGGAGCTTAACGCAATTAATTTCTCCTTCTCATAGTCTTGGGTTAGCTTCTGTTTTAATCTGCTTATCTTGAATTGCTTAGGTTGATTGTTGATGGTAGCCTCGATTACCCTATTTTTGATATGTTTTGGTTATGCTGCTCCCCCTCCCCTGTCGTTATGCTTCATTTCAGCTTAGTCCCGCTTGTTCTGTTTCTTTGTTGATTTTAGTAAGTGCCAAATTAAACTGGTTATTTGGTGTTGCTACTTCCTATAACCCTATGTCTAATCTTTGTTGTTGAAATTCATAAATTATCACAGCTAAAATTGGTAATTTTGTATTCTTGTAATTCTAATTGAGATTCTTGTAGCAACTTGCACCTTACCTTTAATTTTTTTTTCTTTGTGTGTCCTATTACTGGCTTCATCAAATGTCTGCAAGTTGGGTGTGTCTCCCTGTTTTTCCCTTTGTTCTTTCGTTGCAATTTTGAAGGTTTGAACTCACTAAGAATGGGTTTGAATAATTAGAGTTCTTAGGATATTGCGTTTGATTACATAGATAGCTTATTCTTTTGGGGATTGATCTGTTTGTGGTTATTTTCTGAGTCACCATTGAGAACCAAATGCAATGATGGACAAAGCTAATTGTCAGTGAACGAAATGCTCAAATATTCTTTGGTTGCATTGGCTAATATTGATATATTATGCAAACTGTTTGATGTTATTGCCAGCTATATATAGGTGTAACATGTTTTGATATGTAATTTTGGAGCTATATGGTGGACAAAGCATTTGCATGTTATGGCATTGTTGCTTGTGTTTTATACATTGAAAAGAGACGTAAAATTTGAATATGCATATTTCTCTTTGAACTTGGATGGAGTTAGAAACAAAATAGTCATCATTTATAAAGTTTCTAAAACTGTTCATATCTTATATTTATTATACTGCTCTTGTCTAATCAAGTTTTTGTTGGTTTTTTTTTTGTGTATTCAATGCCAATTAGGTGCTATTATGAAGGTATTTTCGTCATCCATGCAACCACAGAAGTAAAAAGACTTGTTTTGAAGGATTCTTTTTGTCTTTTGCCCCTTTCGTTGTTTAGAGAAAAATTATTGTATTTTGAACTATGATATATGTATGGTGATTTGAGAGACTTAGATGTATAGTGAATTTTAATATGGACAAACTTATGTATTAGTGAAGTTTGATTGAATATAATATATGAATTTTCATTGACAAATAGGACACTTGCAATCATGATCGATAGTTGTAGCGTTGATGAATGATAGATTGCAAGAAATTATAATATTTCCAAGGTATAGTTTCTAACTGAAAAGGGTCAAACTCTGTATTGACTCAAAGTGTTACAAGAGATACAGGAGGTGTTGCCTTAGCATTTACTAAAAACTATTGCAATAGCTCAACCTATGGCAACACTTTTCATGCATTTCTGCAACAGTTAAAGGAATCGATGCTTTAGAACTAAAAACCGTTGCATTAGGTCTAATGCAACGCCCATCAAATGCAACGCCTGAAAAAGTGTTGCATTAGACCTATGGCAACGGTTTAAACTGCTGAGGCAACATTTTTGCCTGTTGCCAAAGCCTAATTTTGTTGTAGTGTAGCGTGCATTACAACCCAAATAAAGTCCACATGTGTAACACCCCCAGATTTCTAATTCTTTATTTAATAATGATTTAACCTGAATGGCAGCAAGAACTCCTAACGGGGTGTTACCGCCGTATTTCCTTCTTGGAAATACCAGGCTGGATGTCAACTGGCATTTAAAACAAAGTCTTTACGAATCAAAGCCCACCATACATGGGTCCAAGAACTTTAACACAAAACTTGAACATCATAATTAAACCAACTAGATTCTATTACAACTTCTAAAATCCTTTTTAAGCACAATCAGCGTTCAAGCCTCACTCTACTCTCCTGTCCCCAGTCCCCAGTACAGCTAGATCACCTGAAAACAAAACATTTTATAACAGTGAGATAAACTCAGTAACATTCACCCCCAACAGTCAAAGACACGTACGAAAATCAATTTTTGAAAACATTTTAGGGAAAGGGGAAACAACCACACGTTTTCAAGGTACACAACCCATTATCATCATCTTCCTTAAACAAAAACCAAGTTCAGAATCACACTTCCATAGTACCATTCAAAATGTTCAGTTTTAGATAAGTCTTGGGTGAGTGACCCCAGTAGGTCTCATGGCCTGCGCTCTAACATAGCGCAGCCGTTCAACTCTTTCCTGGCCTACCGCTCCTCAGGCAGTTACCGCTTAACTTTTCTGACCTACCACCATCATGGGTGGTTACCGATAACCTGGCCCACGTCTCGGCTGAGTACGTGGCCGCTCACATGCATGCACCTATTACCCGGGGAAGGCTATGGCCTTCAATCAGTTCCAATCGATTTAACTCACCCTATTTACTTCCTTTCAGTTAATGGATACCAATTTGACACATTCAGTTTCATTCAGATTTAAATGCTTTTCCTAACAGAAATCAGAATGCAGAAACAGAACTTCAAATACAATCACAGTAAGTTTCAACTTTTACAACAGTAAGTTTCAACTTTTACAATATGGAGATTTCCAACTTCCAGAACAAACACAACATTCAGTTCCCACCAAGGAATCCTTTATAAATTTCACATCAGCGAACATCCCATTGCAAAGGAATGCCAATGAATCAATACAAGAACTCCCAAAACTTTTATGATTTCAGTAACACAGGGGAAAGGTTAGGGCATGACTGTTACCTGGGTACCGTACAATTTAGGGGCTCGGTTACTTTAATGAGGGTTCACCGCTATGCACCTAGGCCCACAAACAGCCCATAGTCAGTCCACATTCAGTGTGGGGCACCCCTGAGCCTCCCCTAAATTTAAAAAGAGGTTTTCTAGATCTTTATTCATCCAACCCCATCCAGGGTAAAGGTTCGACTGGTCAGTTATGGGTCCCACTTCCACAAGTTATAACTCTAGTTCCTGATATCCGATTCCAGTGTTATAGCTCAGTCTGGAAGCCTTACAATGTCCTCTATCTTTTCTATGTTTAGAACTTGGCTCGGTTCTGCCCTGAAGCTAGTCAACTTTTTGTTTCTTCTGGCAATGCGAAAGACTGTCTTCTCCAAGACAGTCCCGGTAAATTTCATCAAAACTCGGGCTACGCTACTCCAAATGACCCAATTCCAAAACGACATTATTTGACACATCCAGATGCTCCTACTCAATAAATTTCACAATTTGTGGCCACCAGTACTAGCCTAGGGAATTTTTTTAACTTGAAGGCGAAACAGTCCAGATTCTGCTTCCCCAGATTTTACCCAGATTTTTACTCCTAATTTCCCATCCTCATAACTTTTCCGTCCAACTTCAAACAATTATGTTCTTACCCAATCCAGAAAGATAATTGTGTTTACTAAAACTTTCATGTTCAGAACTTCCACAAATTCACAGCATAACCAAGTCTAAAAATTCAAAAACCGCACCCTATGCCTGCAGTTTCCAGATTTGACAGGGCTCGGTATTTTGGCCATAACTGTCTCAGTTTAACTCTAATTCATCCAATTCAAAAACCCACGTAAGCTTCGCATCAAACATAACTACTGGAAAAATTTCATAATTTTTGGACAACCAGAATAATTATCCTGAATTTTCAAAGTTGCATCAAAAACAGTATGAATTCTGTCCAGATTGTTCGACTTCTTTTTGCACGGTTTTCACTCGTTTCGGGTTGCCCAAAAAAAATACGCCCATGCCCATTAGACACGCTTAACCCTCACCCAGCCCCAATCATGCCAAGGAACCCACCTTTACCATTAAATACCAAAATACGAAAAAAAAACACTGTTACTAGTACCTTTGATCGAAACCGGATCTAGATCGAGGGAAACTCCTTCGTTCAAATTCAATGCCGAGTGTGCAAAAACAAGAGGGACGACCGGTGGGGTGATGGCACTAGGGTGGCCGGACGGTGGTCGGCGACGATGTAGAGGTAGAGAGAGAGAGAGAGAGAGAATGTGAGGGGGAAGTGGGGGCATGGGAATGTGAGGGAGAAGTGGGGGCATGGGTGGTTAGGATTCTAGGTTAAAAAGAAAGAAAAAGGGGGGAAAACAAACTTTCAAATTTTTTTATTTTATTTTATTTTTTTTAACAAGAGTGGCGGCAGCAAGGGGGGTTAGGGTTTGGATATTTTTTTTTAATAAAAGAATAATAGTAATAAAATAATAATAACGATATTAGGAGTTTTACAAAAATCAGAAAGGAAAATTTTGGAAATTTTAATACTTCCAAAAAAATATATCAAGAACTTTATTAAAAAAATTTCAGGATGGTTAATTAGCACTGACTTGAGTTGACTTGGCCTAGGTCAGTCCAACTGGACAAAAAAATTCCAAATCGAATTTTCAGGATTTTACATACTACCCCACTTACGAAAAGTTTCGTCCTCGAAACTTCATTATGCCGCGACACATCACCAATACATCCTTAATTCCTGAGGTCTTACATGCTACCCCACTTATGAGGTTTCGTCCACGAAACTGATGCATACCTGACTATGGAAAAAGATGGGGATATTTGCCTCGCATCTCCTGTTCCAGCTCCCAAGTGGCTTCCGACGACTCATGGTTGGCCCAAAGGACCTTTACTAAGGGCACCGTCTTTTTTCAGAGATGCTTTTCCCGCCGGTCTAGGATCTGTATGGGTTGTTCCTCATATGATAAATTTTCTTGGAGCTGTGTAGGATCGGGTTCGATGACGTGCGAGGGATCTGGCATGTACTTCCGCAATTGCGACACATGGAACACATTATGTATCCTCTGAAGCTCAGCCGGCAGCTCTAGTCGGTAAGCCACCTCCCCGATTCGCTGTATGACTGAATACAGCCCGATGTACCTCGAATTAAGCTTTTCTGCCTTTCCAAACCTCGCGACTCCCTTGATTGGGGAAACGCGAAGAAATACATGGTCTCCTACCTGGAACTCAAGGGGTCTATGCCTTTGATCCGCATAACTCTTCTGGCGGCTCTGGGCGGCTTTCATTCGTTCCTGAATCACTCTTACTTTGTCCCCGGTGGCCTGGATTAACTCTGGCCCGATGGTCAAGGCCTCATCGATCTCTTGCCAACAATGCGGAGTCCTACATTTTCTCCCATATAGTGCCTCGTACGGGGCCATGCCAATACTCGCGTGGTAGCTATTGTTATAAGAAAACTCAATTAGTGCCAGTTGTTCATCCCACGCGCTCTTAGAGTCCAGGGCGCAAGCCCGCAGCATATCTTCCAAGGTTTGGATAGTACGCTCGGTCTGCCCGTCAGTTGCAGAGTGAAAGGCAGTACTAAAACGTAACAACGTTCCGAACGCTTCCTGCAGCTTCTGCCAAAATCTTGATTGGAATCGGGTATCTCGATCCGATACTATGGAGCTGGGTACTCCATATAGTCGTACTATCTCCTCGAGGTAGGCTCAAGGTAACTGATCTAGGGTCCACGTATTCCTCATGGCCATAAAGTGTGCCGACTTCGTGAGCCTGTCCACTATAACCCAAATCGCATTGTGCTTCCTCTGGGTCAATGGCAACCCCATGACAAAATCCATAGACATAGAGTCCCATTTCCACTCAGGGACATCCAACGGCTGTAAGAGTCTCGCTGGTCTTTGGTGCTCTATTTTCACTCGCTGGCAGGTCAGACACTTTGCCACATAATTAGCCACTTCTTGTTTCATATTACTCCACCAGAATGTTTGTTTTAGATCCTTATACAACTTATTTCCCCCAGGATGTACCGAATGCGGAGTATTGTATCCCTCGTCTAGGATCTTTTTCTTGAGTGCCTCTACAGCTGGAACACACACTCGATTATGGAATCATATGGTTCCATCCTCGTGGATCACGAATCCGGGCGCTTTTCCCACTAATATCTCTTCTCTTATCCGCTCTAGTTGAGGGTCCGTGGTTTGGGCTAGTCAAATTTCCTCTATGGGAGTCGGTTGGGCCTCCAGGGTGCAAAGCATGGGTCTAGCCTCTGGCGTGATCACATTAAGTTCTAACTTTCTAAAGTCTCGACATAACTCCTCTGGAAGCGCTATTACACAACTCAGCGCTGGGTATGGCCTGCGACTTAACGCATCCGCTACTACATTGGCTTTTCCAGGGTGATATTGAAAATGGACGTCATAGTCCTTTAGGAACTCCAGCCACCTTGTCTGTCTTAGGTTCAGATCCTTTTGCGAGAAGAGATATTTCAGACTTTGGTGGTCAGTGAATACTTTGCAGCGAACCCCGTATAGGTAATGTTTTCAGATTTTGAGAGCAAACACGACCGCGGCTAACTCCAGGTCGTGAGTCGGGTAGTTCCGCTCGTATGTCTTCAGCTGTCGTGAAGCATAAGCTATCACTCGTCCATCTTACATTAACACACACCCCAACCCATTCCTAGAAGCATCACTATACACCACGAAGTCCTGCTCCGCAGTAGGTAGAGCCAGTATTGGTGCACTCGTAAGTCTCTTCTTAAGCTCCTGGAAGGCTCTTTCACATCTTTCCGTCCACTTATACTTGATGACCTTTCTGGTCAGATTGGTAAGTGGGGTGGCAATTTTTGAAAAGTCTTGGACAAATCGGCGGTAATATCCTGCCAAACCCAAGAAACTCCTTATTTCTGTCGGGTTTTTAGGTCTAGGCCAATTTGCCACTGCCTCAATCTTTTGTGGGTCCACCGATACTCCCTCACTGGACACTACGTGTCCTAGAAAAGCTACCTTCCCCAACTAAAATTCACATTTTGAGAATTTAGCATATAACTCATTCCTCCTTAACACATCCAGGGCTACCCGAAAGTGGTGGGTGTGTTCATTTGGGGTTCTCGAGTAAATCAAGATATCGTCAATGAAAACTACCACGAACCTATCCAAACAGGGTTTAAAGACCCTGTTCATCAGGTCCATAAATGCCGCTGGGGCATTAGTGAGACCAAAGGGCATCACTACGAATTCGTAGCGGTCGTATCGGGTACGAAAAGTGGTTTTGGGTATGTCCTCATCCTTGATTTGGAGTTGATGGTACCCCGAACAGAGGTCTGTCTTGGAAAAGGTTCCTGCGCCTTGCAGTTGGTCGAATAAATTGTCTATTCTGGGTAGGGGATAACGGTTCTTCACCGTTATCTTATTCAATTCTCAGTAGTCAATACACAGCCTTAGCGTCCCATCCTTCTTCTTCACAAATAAGACCGGGCCTCCCCATAGAGATGTGCTAGGTCGGATATACCCTTTCTCTAAGAGTTCTTCCAACTGGGTCTTCAATTCCTTAAGTTCAGCTGGTGCCATTCAATAGGGTGCCTTAGAAACGAGGGTGGCTCTAGGGGTGAGGTCAATACAGAACTCCACCTCCGTAAGAGGTGGCATGCCAGGGATTTCATCGGGAAATACATCTAGGAATTCTCTCACTACAGGGATATCCTCCAAGGAGGGCTGGGCATCCTCAGTATTCACCGTATGACACAGAAATCCCTCACATCCTTTACCCAACAACTTACGAGCTTTCATTGCTGATACTAATTTCACTCCCATTCTACGACTCTGACCCCTATGCACTATCTTCTCCCCGTTGGGCCCTTTCAGAGAAACTTTCTGTTTCGAGCAGTCTATCTGAGCCTGATACTTAGTCAACCAGTCCATCCCAAAATAACTCCAAAATCAGTTAACTCAAACTTATATAGATCCGCCAGGAATTCACATTCATATATTCTAAGGGGGCATCCATCGTATAGTTCCTCACACGACACAGTCTTTCCATCCGGGAGAGTCACGGATAGTACTGAAGATCTACAAGTGGGGGTAAGCCCTAACGTCTTAACCAGCCTAACAGAAATAAACGAGTGTGTGGCACCCGAATCAAACAACACATCTACTAGTTGAGTTAGGAGAGAGAAAGTACCCGTCACAACATTAGGAGCATCCTCCGCTTCCTCTTTTCGCATCACGTACACTCGGCCCCCGTTGTTCTGGGGTGGTTAGCTGGAGGGTTGGGACTGAGCTGATTGGGGTGCCCGACTCTGCTGGTTGGAGTAGGCTGTCTGCCCTTTCCTACTTTGGTACGAGGATTGGGGCCGCTGCCCATACCCTTGGTTCTGCCTCTGTCCCCGACTCTGTCCTTGTCCTTGCCCAGGAGGCGGTGGAGGAAACGGGCAATCTTGCACTTGGTGTTGATGGCTTCCACAGCGGAAGCATCTCTTTACTGTTCGACACTCCCTAGCGAAACGTCCTGGCTTCCCGCAAGCGCTGCAGGTTACCTTGGGTCGTGTGTTGGGATACTGGCCCCCTCGATTGAAACTGCCGGAGTGCTGTCCCCCAGCGGGTCTACGGTTCTGCTCCTGCGTCGGGAAGGTTCCCCGATTATCTCCCTTCCTCTTGGTACCCCTCTGCTCATTAAAGTATTGATTGCGCTCCTTCATTGCTCTTTCTACGTTGATCGCAGTATCGTACAGCTCAACGTAGGAGGCATACTGCCGCACTGACATACTTTCTTTGATAGTTGGGTTGAGTCCGGCCTCAAACCTATTCATCTTCAGCCTCTCATTAGCTACGAAGGCTGGGGCGAAACGTGACAACTCCATGAATTTGGAGGCGTACTCGAGAACGCTCATGCTCCCCTGCTGTAATTGCATGAATTCATTCTCCTTAGCCTTCTGGAGGGAGGTGGGGGTAGAAATGGTCTTTGATCATCTCCTTAAACTTACCCCACCCAAACCCAGGCTCATGTTGTCTTTCCCGTACTGTAGCCCACCAGAGGTCGGCTTTATCCTTTAGGTAGAATACCGCAAATCCTACCTTTCACTCCTCAGGGCACTGGAGTGCATCGAACAACTTCTCCATCCCTCTAATCCAGTCTTCGAAAGTTTTGGGGCCAGGGGTACCATCGTAAACGGGTGGGTGATGACTTGCAAATCTCTTGAACATATGTGAGTTATCCTCTTCCGCCCTTTTCTCCTTAACCTTCATTAACCTATGGATTTGTTCATTTTGGAGCCGCAGTTGCTCCCCTTACTTCTGCAGCATCTCTAGCAATAACAAATTAGTGAGTTTGCCTTCCGTGGGTGGATTTGTTTCATCGATCTGGCTATGAGACCCATTCCCGTTTCGGGGGCGCAAGGCCTCCAGTCGCTCCCTAAAGGCTGCCATAGGTATGCCCTGAGTCGTAGGGACCCTTGTCACCGGGTAGGGCCTCGTCTAAGACTCTTCATTATGGTTGTTGGTGTTGTTTCCCACCATCCTGGTTGAGGAAAACAATTCGGGTTCAGTTTCTTCTCTAATAATTCACATCCTATAACTCACTAGGTTCCAGGAACATAATGCATGCCAGTGCATACTACCAAAATTTTTTTAGAGATTCGTTCACAATACGCACTACCACATTCAGGTGGTAGATCTATTACATCACAACTCAGAAGGTTTATATCATACAGGCACATAGGTATATCATCCACATGTTTCACATATTTCACAACAAGGTGCACGAATATTTTCAAAATCATCCAAGAACACTTTTATTGCATGAATTCTCAGTTTCACAAGGGTTCCTATTAGCACCCTTTCATTACAGCACAACTTTTAACTCAAATAGCTACAATGGCTAGTAACAATTTAAAGAAAAATTACTATTACTGCTTCCCTAAAAAGAAATAAAACAACTTCCTAATACTTCTAACCTTTACTGACTAGGGGCATCCAGTGGACAGATGCCTCTACACATCCGACCACATCTACCCCGCTCCCAGCGGGTCATCCCAGCCTCATTTGCTCTTAAGTCTTCCGAGTGGCTGGAGTGCTCATCCTGTATAAGGTGATTCCCTTCTTCATCTCTTTGATCTCCCCCTAAGTCCTCACTGCTCATAAGTTGCCCCTCGCTGGCCTCAGAATCTCCCTCAGGGTCTTCTTCAGGGTCTTCCTCAGGGTCTTCCTCAGGATCTTCCTCGGGGTCTTCCTCTTTCATGGGGTCTTCCTCTGGGTCTTCCTCTCCCATGGGGTCTCCCTCCTCATCGATATCCTCCGCTACAGGTGGTGGCGGGTTGGCGTCTCCAAAGTCAGGGGTGGGGGGTTCGTCATAAGGACCTATATCAATGAGGTAGTCCACTAGCTCATTCAGGTTGAAGTTTATAGGCTACCACTTGCACAAACAACAATCCCCAGCAACCATAAATGCTCTCTCCTCAGGTTGAAGCTCATTGACTCTATAACGCCATAAGGGGTCTCCCCAAAGAGTTAAAAGGAAGAACAGGGCTTGGTTGTGGTCGAACCTCAAACAATCATCAGGAACCTCAGCTAGTCTTCCATAAAGAAAAATCTCCACTCACTCCAGGTGACTCTCAAAACTGGCCCTGAGCGTCTTCTCCAACCTCCGGTGGCGACAAGGTCGTCCCATACACCCACAATGACGGGCCGCATTCATCCTAGACATTAGTAGACCCAAATCAGATATATATATATATATATATATACAAAAAGGTAACATATATATAAATATATTCCCTTCCCAACCTACACTCACACTCTGAGCAGTCCTTATTCTATCTGTTTTAGGATTATTAACTAATATTATTCTCTTTATCCTTTAAGCGAGCCTTCAGGTCAGTTAACCTGGGCTCTGATACCACTTTGTAACACCCCCAGATTTCTAATTCTTTATTTACAGCTGATTCAACCTGAATGGCAACAGGAACTCCTAACAGGGTGTTACCGCTGTATTCTCTTCTTGGAAATACCAGGCTGGATATCAACTGGCATTTAAAACAAAGTCTTTACGAATCAAAGCCCACCATACATGAGTCCAAGAACTTTAACACAAAACTTGAACATCATAATTAAACCAACTAGAGTCTATTACAACTTCTAAAATCCTTTTTAAGCACAATCAGCGTTCAGGCCTCGCTCTACTCTCCTGTCCCCAGTCCCCAGTACAGCTAGATTGTCTGAAAACAAAACATTTTATAACAGTGAGATAAACTCAGTAACATTCACCCCCAACAGTCAAAGACACGTACGAAAATCAATTTTTGAAAACATTTTAGGGAAAGGGGAAACAATCACATGTTTTCAAGGTACACAACCCATTATCATCATCTTCCTCAAACAAAAATCAAGTTCAGAATCACACTTCCATAGTTCCATTCAAAATGTTCAGTTTTAGATAAGTCTTGGGTGAGCGACCCCAGTGAGTCTCACGGCCTGCGCTCTAACATAGTGCAGCCGTTCAACTCTTTCCTGGCCTACCGCTCCTCAGGCAGTTACCGCTTAACTTTTCTATCCTACCACCATCATGGGTGGTTACCGATAACCTGGCCCACGTCTCGGCTGAGTACGTGGCCGCTCATATACATGCACCTATTACCCGGGGAATGCTATGGCCTTCAATCAGTTCCAATCGATTTAACTCATCCTATTTAGTTCCTTTCAGTTAATGGATACCAACTTGACACATTCAATTTCATTCAGATTTAAATACTTTTCCCAACAGAAATCAGAATGCAGAAACAGAACTTCAAATACAATCACAGTAAGTTTCAACTTTTACAATAGTAAGTTTCAACTTTTACAATATGGAGATTTCAACTTCCAGAACAAACACAGCATTCAGTTCCCATCAAGGAACCATTTATAAATTTCACATTAGCGAACATCCCATTGGAAAGAAATGCCAAGGAATCAATACAAGAACTCCCAAAACTTTCATGATTTCAGTAACACAGGGGAAAGGTTAAGGCATGACTGTTACCTGGGTACCGTACAATTTACGGGCTCGGTTACTTTAATGAGGGTTCACTGCTCCGCACCTGGGCCCACAAACAGCCCATAGTCAGTCCACATTCAGTGTAGGGCACCCCTGAGCCTCCCCCAAATTTAAAAAGAGGTTTTCTAGATCTTTATTCATCCAACCTATCCGGGGTAAAGGTTCGACTGGCCAGTTATGGGTCTAACTTCCAAAAATTATAACTCTAGTTTCCGATATCCGATTCTAGTGTTCTGGGTCAATCTGGAAGCCTTACAATGTCCTCTATCTTTTCTATGCTTTAGAGCTTGGCTCGGTTCTGCCCCAAACCCAGTCAAATTTTTGTTTCTTCTGGCAATGCCAAAGACTGCTTCCCCAGGACAGTCCCGGCAAATTTTATCAAAACTCGGGCTACGCTACTCCAAATGACCCAATTCCAAAACAACATCATTTGACACATCCAGAGTGCTCCTACTCAGTAAATTTCACAATTTTTGGCCACCAGTACTAGCCTAGGGAATTTTTCTAACTTGAAGGCGAAACAGTCCAGATTCTGCTTCCCTAGATTTTACCCAGATTTTTACTCCTAACTTCCCATCCTCATAGCTTTTTCTTCCGACTTCAAAAATTATGTTCTTACCCAATCCAGAAAGATAATTTTGTTTACTAAAACTTTCATGTTTAGAACTTCCACAAATTCACAGTATAACCAAGTCTAAAAATTCAAAAACGCACCCTATGCCTGCAGTTTCTAGATTTGACAGGGCTCGGTATTTTGGCCATAACTCTCTCAATTTAACTCCAATTCATCCAATTCAAAAACCCACGTAATCTTCACATCTTAATCTAACTACTTAAAAATTTCATAATTTTTGGACAACCAGAATAATTATCCGAATTTTCAAATTGCAGTCAAAAACAGTATGAATTCTGTCCAGATTGTTCAACTTCTTTTTGCACGGTTTTCGCTCGTTTCGGGTTGCCAAAAAAAAATACGCCCATACCCATTAGACACGCTAAACCCTCGTCCCAGCCCCAATCATGCCAAGGAACCCACCTTTACCATTAAATACCAAAATACGAAAAAAAAACGCTGTTACTAGTACCTTTGATCGAAACCGGATCTAGATCGAGGGAAACTCCTTCGTTCAAATTCAATGCCGAGAGTGCAAAAACAAGAGGGACGGCCGGTGGGGTGGCGGCACTAGGGTGGCCGGACGGTGGTCGGCAACGGTGTAAAGGTAGAGAGAGAGAGAGAGAGAGAGAGAGAGAGAGAGAGAGAGAGAGAGAATGTGAGGGGGAAGTGGGGGCATGGGTGGTTAGGATTCTAGGTTAAAAAGAAAGAAAAAGGGGGGGAAAAAACAAACTTTCAAATTTTTTTTTTTTAACAAGAGTGGCGGCAGTAAAGGGGGGTTAGGGTTTGGATATATATTTTTTTTTAATAAAAGAATAACAGTAATAAAATAATAATAATGATATTAGGAGTTTTACAAAAATCAGAAAGAAAAATTTTGGAAATTTTAATACTTCCCAAAAAATATATCAAGAACTTTATTAAAAAAATTTCAGGATGGGTAATTGGCACTGACTTGGGTTGACTTGGCCTAGATCGGTCCAACTGGGCAAAAAAATTCCAAATCGAATTTCCAGGGTTTTACATCATGATTGTCTTGTGCACATTGTATTTTAGTGGTAGAGAATTTGAGAGTCTTGTCGAGCTTATGGTGGATTGCATCTTTGGAATGAGTCCTAAGTGAACCTATGATATATTTCAAACACATCAGCGGGAGTGTTCCAGATTTCCCAAAGTGAGGTTCTATCGGTCAATTTGGGTGTACTCAATCTCATGTGCTTGCATGACATGCTTGGTGGTTCTTTAGGGGTGATCAAGTTTGATATTGAGCTTGTGGCCTCATACTTTTTCGGAAACCTTCTCCTGCTTTTGATTTTGAAATATTTTGTGCACTACTTGGGGTTGTCATTGATTGCTACTTTTGCCTACGATATGCTATGACTTGCCTACTTTAAGGAGGCTATCAACTGTTTTGAGTCTTAAATGCATCTCTGCTTGTCGGTTGTTTATAGTGTTTGCTTGAGGACAAGCAACGGTTTAAGCATGGGGGAGTTGGGCAGATGCTTAAAGTATATGTCATTCTAAGGCCATTTTTGCTGCATTTTTAGAGAAAATTATATGCTTTATCTGATAATTTATACTCCTTTTCCCATTTTACGCTCGGGTATGGTTCTTTTCTGTGTTTTGCAGGAATTCTAGACCTTTTTGTTCTTTCTGTGACCCTAATGAGTGTATTTTAACTCCCCACAGATGCCCTGAGTTGCCATGCCCGTGGAAAGAAAGAAGAACAGAAGAATGCCAAGGCAGTGGACATCACGGTCGGTCCATAGTGGATGCCACGGTCCGTGGTGTCTTCATCTCGTACGAGGCTTTTTGTTTTCTCACAAGCTCTTCGACTTCCTAGCGATTGTTATTCCATTGTTACACGTGGCTGTTCGTCTTCTAGAATTTTACTATAAAAGGGGGGCTTTCATCCTCAGACACACCCCGTCATCTCATCCCATACTCCTTTCCTCTCTTCAAATAGATTATAATTAGTTTAGATTACATTAGAGGGGGAGAGAGATATAGTTGAAGCGAAGACTTGCAAGGATTACATCTCAGATTTGCACGACGGTTCAAGTGCGACCTTTGGCTGAGCATTCTTCTCTCTTCTCTTCTCTTTTCCTCTTTAGATTTATCATTTTAGAGTAGTTAGTTGTTTAACCTTTAATTATGTGTGAGTAGTTAATTTTTGTCTAGGGATTTGTCAGTTTATAAAAGTGTTGTCAGATTATGTCTTAATTTATAGAATTGTGCTTATTTTCATGATTGGTTTGATTTCGTTTTGTCAAGTGTTTGATATGTTGTGAGTGGATTTTTGGCCAAAATTTACTTGCATACTTGAAACAATCAAGTGAACATTCGAAAGGCAACGTTTGGTTGTTAGATTGCTTGAATAGACTTAGTATAACTTCGTCTCGAAAGAGAGATTTATATGTTAGGAGGACACCGAGAGTAATCAAAGATATTAAACTTGAATTAAGGTAAACTAGTTCGACAGAATGACTCTTGCTTAGTTTAGGCAAATCTGATTGATTTCGAAACAACAGATCAAATTTTTGGACAGACTAGAATTCCTCAAGATTAATCGATTAGAGAAAAGCACATGATTGTTGTTTTGATCCAAAACTCTTTCATAACTACGAATTCCTAGACATGAATTAATGGTAGTTGTTTCCTTATCTTTGTATTTTTATTAATTTTAAAATTTGATTCGCTTAGCATATCTTGAGGGAATATCGGCCAGTAGTTTCACCTAGTCTCTATGGGATCAACCTTGATTTGCTACAACACTACCGTGCATTTGCATGCCTACCACTAGCCCATCGCTGCCATTCCCTACTCTCCATTGGGAACTTTTTCCTATCCCCCGATCGCATGGGATCAACCTTGATTTGCTACAACACCACCGTGCATTTGCATGCCTACCACTAGCCCATCGCTGCCATTCCCTACTCTCCATCGGGAACTTTTTCCTATCCCCCGATCGCTCGTGCTCTGCTATTGCCACCAACGATCGGGCGTAGTAGTCCAGCTTCCCGCCGCCTCATAGGCACTGCTGCCGTTTCTCGACACCTAAGGCTGGCTTCCAACTAATCCACCATCAGCCATTATAACCTCTTCCACCCCCCATCTTCACCCAATTCCACCCATTTTCTCTTGCAAAAGGGAACCCCTTTCTGTCTTAACTTCAAGTATATCCAAATTTCAATGTTTTAGCTTTGATATTTTTGCCAAATTGTATTCAAAATTAATTTACTTGTGCATAGAGTAATGACAATTTTAATGGACAATTATACCATTTGAAATGCTTTGTGATTGGTTTAACTGAGCTTGCAAATGAATTTTGGGTTATTGGAGGATGAAAGTATTGGTTGGTGACATTTGGGTTGATTTCATGAAAGTTTCTCATTGGTTTAGCAAAAGATGAGAAAAAAATGAAATGAATTCACTAAGTTAAAATCAAATGAAGTATGAATAGAAGAATGACTTGAGCTTGGTTAAATTGACTAAAGAAAATTATTTGCTGGTTTGTGCTTATATTTGGCTAAAACGAACAATTATTTATGCACATTTGATTTTTAAAAGGGGTTTTAATACAGCTTGGGGCATAGCTAAGTATTAATCATTTGGATTATCGAGTTTGAGTCAATTTGATTCAATTAGATGAAAGAATTAGATATCATTGGAAATCCATGCCATATGAAATAGTATTTGTCCTATAGTGTATTATGATGAATATTGGACCATCTTGTTAAATGAAATTTCGGCCTCAATGATGCTTGCATTTGAGTAGATAACAAAATCATCAGATGAGAGAACTGAAATTGCTAAGAGATGGTCTTAGTAAGGTTGGAGCCTGCTTAAATGCTGCCAACATTAATCATTAATATGAAAGAAAGTTTGAGTTACTTCGATTCGCAAAGGCAGGTGACTAATTAATCCCTATTATGATTAATAGTTATCTTGTAGTTTTTAATTAATAGTTTAATATAAAATCTCAAGGTTAGAGACTTGCATGTAAGTGGGCGAATAGAGTAAGTATTGTAAATTAAAGAGGTATAGGTATTTATGCAAGATATATTTGAGATTAGGTGGGTTGTAGTATTGTTCTTGCTACTTGCCAATACAATGGTAGTAGATACGCTTAGCCCAAGGAGGTATATTTAACTAAGAAGGTTAAGATTGAAAGTTAGGGTGAAGATAGCCACAGGTCATAAATTTAGAAGAAGAGTGCAACATGGTACTACCTATTTCATGGGGAACTATATAAAAGAAGATACATAAGACCCTTGGATCACATGTAGAAGGTAGAGTGCTAGTAGGAAAACTATTGAAAGTAGGATTCTATTGGCTTACCTTGCTCAAAGATCCACTAGACTATGTCGGTAAACATGAAAAATATCAACTCTACTCCCCAAAGATACATGTGCGTGCCATAAATGTGTCAACAATTGCTGAGCCAATTCTCTTTGCCAGGTGGGGTATAGACATCAGAAGTCTCTTTCTTTAAGCCACAGGACAAAGAAAGTAACGACTGTTAGTGGTTGACTATTTTGCAAAGTCAGTAGAAGTTAAACCAGTTGCCAATGTCACAAACTAGAAAGTCATGGATTTTTTATGGAAACTTGTGATCATAAGGTATAGATTTCTCAGATCCACCATGATAGATAATGGAAGATAACTTATTAGCAAAAGCATGAATGAATACTGTGAAGATCTAGGAATTTCCTTCCAAACACTTCAATTATAAGACCTCAAGCCAATGGACAGATAGAAGCACAAATAAGCAAATTATATTGATCCTTAGGAAAAAGACAAAGGAATCTAAAGGATCTTAGGTAGACAAACTACCAAGGATCCTATGATCCTTAAGAATAATAGGGAAGACTTCTATAAGTCACACACCGATATGCTTACATTTAGCGCAAAAGCCCTAATACATGTAGGAGATGGTGGAATTAGTGTTCATTGTATGTAACGCCTCCAATTCCTAATACCTTATTAGTCTAATCTAATTACTCATAAATTATTAATTAGCAGCGGAAGTCTTTTGATTAGAGGCATTACCGCCGTTCCGTAACGGAACAAGGCTAACTGAAGTTACCTGTATCATTCTGTTGCCCACTTAATTTCCCGACTCACCCCATAATTGAAATAATATACATTCAACCATTTATATAAGTTGTGATGCACCTGAATTCAAAGTATGATTAAAAAATACTAGTAACTGTGATGTCCAAAAGAATACACAACCATCAGGTTCTTAAGGTGCTAGCCTATAAATCACCGTAAGCTTTTGGCTAGCGAAACCTTTGCAAAAGGAATTGTGATGCCCTTTCATTTCTTGCTACCTCTTGGTTTGTCAGTGAGAAGACTGTTCACCGATCCCTTGCCTAAAATAAAAAACACGAAAACATTCAAAATATGAGCCGAAGCTCAGCACGTACATTCCTTTGCAGTAAAATAAGCTTTGAGTTTATTTAGTTGGGCACCCGCATTTTAAAACATTTTATTTTGCAAACAGGAGAGAGAGAATGTATGGGTAAAATTGATTTGCCAGTTATTATGTGGAAGCGGATCCCTGTTGACGCCTGCAGTGATCTTGAGATAGGTGCACACCTCCTAGGCCGATCGAAAAACCTGAGTTACAGCTGCGCGGGTAAATTGAACGGTGTAAGCCCTGATGATTGATAATTGATAGGGCCACTTGATTATGTGACAAAGCATTCCATAAAAAGATTCATTATATAATTATCATATTGATTTTGCATAGTTTGAGAAACATATGATTTTTCGAAGAGCACAGACATTGTACGTACCTAGTCTTTGAGAATCTCTCTCTCTCTCTTTTATTAGAAATCGTTTGCTGGTAGCTTGAAGCAACTGATGTGGTTTTAGTTCTGCTCTAAATATGTTATTTTTTTTCTCGATTAGTAAGAGATTAAGAAGCTCTATTACATTTATTGGCTTAATGAATAATTTAAATTCCTTCAACCTCTCTTTTCATGATTATCCTAATTATTATTGCTCAATTTGGTTCTATTTTATTTGTTTTTTTGTTTTGCTTTCTTAACATTGCTGATGTTCATTTCATGAGCATTGTAAAAGTGAATTAGGGTGACTTGTCATGTGTTTATTATTAATGACATTATTATTATCACCATCACTATCCGAATCATTGCTATAAGCTCGTTACATTATTAGTATTACCGTCATTAGGAATTATTAATCTGCCTCACCCTTATGATTATTGTTACTATTATTATTATTATTGTTATTATTATTATGACTGTGGCTATCCTTGCCATAACTTTTAACGATATTATTATGGTTATTGTTTTTCTCTTTAACAACTTGCCGTTATCCATTAAACTTTAGTTTGCAATACGTTTTAAGGCGGTTTCATGAACTTAGTCTCATATTCTCATAGAGTCCCAATCATATACTTATCATTACCGATATACAACCACAAGGGCACATCATGTTAGTAGCTCCAAATCCACAACACTACTTATTCTTTCCCTCTCCCATAATAACCAAATCCTAGAATTTCGCTAAACCCCATACGTAGTGTATGATTTCAAACATTTAAAGTCACTATATCTTCCTCTATTCTCCTCTCTTTCATTCTTACTTGGAAAATTAAATCTTGTCCTGTGCTTAAACAACAACCTAATACACATGTTTATATCTCTCTATTTTCATTTGAATATCCCCAAAGATTTACTTAAACACTATTAAAGCAACTTAATTGACTTAAGCTCATCCAACATCTGACCCTAAACCACCAAGTCACAATAAAATTCTAACATCAATCCTCATTAACTTTATTCAAATATTTATTATAATTCACTTAGAACCACCAAATGAACCATGATCAAGTTGTATTTCTTATACTCAACCACATCCTTCATCACCAAGTTATGATCATAAATTAACACACACAGTAATCTTATATATTTTTATACATACATCACTATTTAATCATCCACTAACTCATTTAAACATTAAAAACTCAACAAGATTAACTAAAACATTATTCAAACCCTAAACCTTAATCCTTCAATCTCATAATCACAACTCATCCATCCAACATCGTTTTTACCTTGATTTCATTCTAGTAGGCACAAAAATCATCTCAACATCATCCAAATAACATCATCAAGCCCAATTCTAACATCAACATTACCCTTCCTCACTACCATATGCATTCCCAATCTCACTTCATCCATTCAATTTCACAACCAACATTAAAAAGAAAAAACAATAAATTGACATTCATCAGGGCTAACTACATCATTTACTGTAAAAATTCAGATTCAAAATATCAAAATTAAAATAATAAAGAGTTAGGATTTCACCTTTTAAACCACTCAAACAACTCAAAGACACGCCAAAGAAATGGAGAAAGAGGCGACATGGATGGCGGCGGACTGGCGACAAGGGGTGGCAGCAGTGGCGTGGTGTCGAACGGCCGGTGATTGGTGCACAGATGACGCGAAGAAGAGCAGAGGGGGAGGGGAAAAATAGAGCAGCGAGACTGGGGAAGGGAACGGGTTCTGGGCAGGGTTGGGGTTTCGGGTTTTGCTTCTATATATATATATATATATATATATATATATATATATATATATATATATATATAATATATATACATATATATATATATATCTTTGGTTAATTAGTTTAGTTGATTTATACTTTGAATTTTAATTCTCTTTCTCTTTCTCTTTTTCTTTTTCTTTCTTTTTCCATCTTCTTATTTGTTGCCAGCCAAACATGTTCTAGAATTATCTCATCTTTATCCAACCCCTTCTATTTTTAGCATTAGCATTATTATATTATTATTATTATTATTATTATTATTATTATTATTGTTATTATTATTATTATTATTATTACATTATTACTATATGTAAATTTGTTCATTTATTATTATTATTATCATTATTATACAAATTAACCCTTTGATAATTAGGCTAATGTTTATTCAGCGGCATTCAAATATTTAATAGCACTTGAATGAATTATTTAGGAGCATTACGAGGTCCCTTTTAAGGCTACGTCGTCGTTTCAACCTGTAATGCACAAAAATACATATATACATATACATAAAATGCTAAATTAAAATGCAGCGCCCAACTTGATTAATTGTGATTAGGATAATTTGAACTAATTAACATGAATCTTAGGTTCAGGCCGTTACATTCCTCCCCCCCTAAAATAAGTTTCGTCCTTGAAACTTGCAGTTGAAAAGAAACATTGTCCGTACCTCAAATAGGTATGGGTACTTACTTCTCATGTCCTCCTCGATTTCCTATGTAGATTCTGTTGAGTTATGGTTGGTCCACAAAACCTTAACCAAAGAAATGCTTTTGTTTCGAAGTTGCTTTACTCTTTAATCTAATATCTATACGAGATGCTCCTCACACATTAGGTTTTTAGCAACTTCTACTGGCTCTGTTATGATGATATAATTTGGGTCTGGAACACATTTTTGGAGCTGTGAAATGTGAAAAACATTGTGCGCATGCTCAAGTTCTATTGGTAGATCCAACCGGTAAGCCACAGGGTTTAGTTTCCCAATAATTTCATAAGGATCGATGTATCTGGGATTCACTTAGGTTGAATCTTCTCACTCCTTTAACTGAAGATACCTTTAAAAATGCTTTATCTCCCACTTGAAATTCTAATGGCCTTCTTCTTTTGTCTGCATAGCTTTTCTGTCTACTTTGGTCACTTTGATATGTTCTTGAATTTTTCTTATCACTTCGGTGGTCTCTTGAATCAGCTCAGGTCCTAAGGTTAACACCTCACCAAGCTCACTCCAACACAACAGAGTTATGCACTTTCTTCCATGTAGTGCTTCAAAAGGGGCCATCTTAATGGTGGATTGATACCTATTATTATACGAGAATTCCACCAATGGTAAATAGTCTTCCCACTTTCCCTGGAAGTCAAGCACACATGCCCTAAGCATATCTTCCAAGATTTGATTTACCTTCTCAGTTTGTCCATCAGTCTTAGGATGGTATGAACTGCTAAAGTTTAACTTGGTGCCAAAAACTTTCTGCAGAGCCTACCAAAATTGAGCCTGGAACCTTTGATCTCGATTAGACAGTATGTCCTTTGGTATGCTGTGCAGTCGAACTATTTCTTTGACATATAGCTGTGCCAGTCTCTCTACACCCCAAGTGTCATGAATTGATATAAAATGGGCAGACTTGGTGAGTCTATCCATAATGACCTAAATAGCAT
This sequence comes from Carnegiea gigantea, assembly GCA_029747015.1. NCBI lineage: Eukaryota > Viridiplantae > Streptophyta > Magnoliopsida > Caryophyllales > Cactaceae > Carnegiea > Carnegiea gigantea. The sequence continues at coordinate 78,719 of JAKOGI010001144.1, forward strand.
TCTTCTTTGAGGTAGAGAGGGGCAATCCCATAATAAAATTCATTGAAATTGAATCTCATTTTCAGGTAGGAATTTCTGAAGGTCTTAATTTGCCTACAAGGCATTGGTGTTCATCTTTCACCGTTTGACAAGTCATACACTTATCTACATACTCTGCAACCTTTGTCTTCATGTTTTTCGACAAGAAGAATTGCCTCAGATTTCTATACGTTTTTGTTCCTCCTGGGTGCACTGAGTACCGGGTGTTATGGGTCTCTTCTAAAATTCTCCTTTTCAATTCCTCTTTATTTGGCACGCATAGCCTGTTTTGAAACTTCAAGGTTCCATCTTCATGTATTACAAAACCAGGCGATTTCTCCTGTGCAACATTACACCTAAGCTTCTTATGCTTTGCATCACCCTTTTGACTTGCCTTAATTTCTTCTATTATGGAAGATTGCACGTCTAGTGCTGTTAATAACCCATCTGTATATCTCGGTAGCACAAACTAGATACCCATAGTTTTGAGGTCCCTTGAAATTTTAGGTCGGCTATTTATCATTGTATTTAAACCATGTTGGGTCTTCGTACTAAGTGCATCAGCTACTACATTTGCCTTTTTGGGATGATATTGAATTTACAAATCATAATCCTTCTTCAGGCAAGGTAAGGATAGGTTCTGTTGTTAAGCGTTTCTTTAGTTTTTGACATCTTCACACTTGTCTGACCACTCAAATTTAGCGATTTTCTTCAACAGGTTGGTCAGTGGAGATGCAATCTTCGAGAAATCTTTCACGAATCTTCTATAATATCTTACCAAACCCAGAAAACTTCTTACTTCTATCACATTGGTGCGTCTAGACCATTCCATAACCACATTTATCTTCTGAGGGTCAACTTTGATTCCCTCTTTAGTAACCACATTCCCCAAAAATGTCACCTCGATTAACCAGAACTCACACCTTTTCAATTTAGCATATAACTGATGTTCCCTCAATGTTTGTAACACAATCCTCAAATAATTCGCATGTTTGTCCTTGTCCTTGGAGTATATCATAATGTTATTTATGAAAACCACCACAAATTTGTCTAGATAAGGTTTGAAAACTCTATTCATGAGATCTATGAATGCAGCGGGAGCATTTGTTAAGGCATTACAATAAACTCATGGTGGCCATATTTAGTCCTGAAGGCTATTTTGGGAATATCTTCCAGCTTAATTCTAAACTGGTGATAGCCAAACCTCAAATCAATGTTTGAAAATACTCCAACTCCTTGTAACTGATCAAAGAGATCATCTATTCGAGGCAAAGGGTACTTATTCTTAATGATTATTTTATTTAACTCTCGATAATCTATGCACAACTTTAAGGTTCCATCCTTTTTGTTCACAAATAACACTGGAGCTCCCCAGGATGAAACACTTGGCCTGATAAATCCTCTTTGCAATAACTCGTCCAACTGGGTTTTCAACTCCTTGAGTTTAGTTAGTGCCATCCTATATGGGGCTTTTAAAATGGGTTGTGCATCAGGAATTAACTCAATCTCAAAATCAATCTCCCTTTGAGGAGGTAGACCTGGTAAATCCTCAGGGAAGACATCAGGAAATTCACAAACTACAGGAATATTTTCTATTTTCACCTCCTCTTCTTTAACCTCAGTGGCATAATACAAATATCCTATGCACCTCTGGTTTAGCATCTTGCTTGCCTTCATGATTGAAATTATAGAACACTCCTTCCTAAATTTCTCCCCATAAAAACATATTTCTCGACCTCCTGCATCCCTTAGAGTGACCTTAAGGTCCTTACAATCTATGTTTGCCCCATAAACAATCAACCAGTCCATCCCCAAGATTATATCAAATTCTTCAAATTGAATCAAGTCCCAGGGAACTTGTGCTTAGCTATTACAATAGGAACATACTTATAAAGAACAAGACATTCTATCACTTGTCCATTTGGCAAACTAATTCTATAGTTCGCCTACTCCTTATTTTGTTTCAAATTCAACTATAATGCAACTCGAGTGGATATAAATGAATGAGTTGCCCTCGAGTCAAATAAAACACAAAATGGTTTTGAATTTAAAAAGAGAGTTCCAGTGGCAAACGTACTAGAAACTATAGCTTCCTTTTTGCTCATTGTATAAGCTCGTCCTACCGTTGGGGGCTTTGAGGGTAGGTTTCGTTGATGTGGGGGTGGAACAAGCCTTGCAACCCCCTTTTCCACAACCTTCTATCTTCTGGGGCAAGTAGCAATTGAATATTCGGGGCTTCCACAGCATATGCACTTGCTAGCACCTACGCGACACTCAACTATAGTATGGTTTGTTTGCCCACACTTGGCACTAGGCTCCTTTGATGCCGTTAGCTGACTCTTATCAGGGCCAGCAGCAGGTTTCTTCTGCGCAGCACTCTCGCCTGATGTACCGCGATCATTCCACTTTCTCTTTTGATTTCTAGGATTCAAAGCCTTTAACTCACCCTTCACTCATTCCACCTCAGCAGCTCTTTCGTACGGCTCTTAGTAGGTTTGAATTAGCTGACCCGCTAATTGATTCTGGATATAAAAGGCTAAACCTTCCTCAAATCTTCTCATTTTCAGCTTTTCGATTGCCACAAAATGTGGAGCGAACATTGATAACTCCATAAACTTGCGAGCATATTGCATCATCGTCGAATTACCACTCATCTTTAACCCCATGAACTCTTTCTTCTTCTATCGTTGAACTATAATTGGATAGAATTTAGCCCTAAGCTCCTAAAGAAACTTAGCCCAAGTGAGTTCTGGTCCTTGTAACTTATCTTTCATAGTACTCCACCAAATATCTACTTCACCAGCTAAATAAAAAATCCCTATGTTTACTTTCTTCTCATCAGGTACTTCAATCATTACAAATATCTTTTTATTCCCCTAATCCAATCCTCCAGTTCTACAGGATCAAAGTTTCTATCATAAACCTAAGGGTTGCATCGAGCAACCCTATCGACTAATTTACTAGACTTTAGGGGGTTTTTTTTCTGGGGGTACAGGGGCTGCAGATGATACAGGGGGAATTCTCTTCATCAGCTCAATTACCAAATTTTCAAATAATTCAAGTCCTCTACACTACTAGACACTTCCAAGGCCACTGTTGGGTCTCCACTAGAGTCCTGTTAAGGGTCCTCATTCACTTGATTACCTGAACCCTGAGGTTCATCTTCCTCGCCATTTCGATTGTTGTTCACAAGCTCTGACATACTGTAATTCTAAATCATATAAGTAAGGCTTATTATCTTAATTTGCATAACATTGTCATAAAGCAGTAATCATTCAGAATCAAAACTCAATTTAGCTCAAACATTACCTTTATTACATATACATGTACATATTTACATGGAAAGTTCATGCAAAAGAATATTACAATAGTTCATTGTAACCTTCCCCGCCTTCTAATTGAAGCTCCTAACCTAGTCCTCTACTCTACCCACTAACTGAAGTTGTCTTACTAATTCAAATCCACCTCGAACACAAAAAGAAAAGGCGGACACCTTGTCACAGTTGGTTAAGTTAGCCTACCTATATCTATTATATATACATGCCAGGAACAAAAGAATATCATACTATACCAGCTGCACAAGACAAAATAACCCAAACAGGCCTAACTCATAAATAAGAGTAGGGTCATACCTAATGATCTCGAGAGGGATCGTAGTCAAGGTCAGAGGAATCATCATTCTCCTCTCCGGAGTCATTATCAACATCCTCCATCTCTAAATCCTCGTCCTCAGGATCACTCTCGTGACCCTCTAGCTCCTCCTCTAATAGCTCATGCTCCCCGACCTCCTCCTCTGGCTCCTCCACATCCTTGTCAAGCTCCATCTCGCCCTCATCAGAACTCACCTCTACGAGCTCTAGAGAATCCGGCACCTCCTTAACCACATGAACCTCGTCAGAGGCCTCGTCTCCTAAGCCACCTTGTGGAGAAGCAGGTGACGACTATACAGGAGGCTGCAGGGGTTGTGGTCCTTGACTGGTGGGGGTGGGGATGGAACAATAGGTGGGTGCATGTCAAGGGCAAGAAAAATGAATGGAAGAAGATCATAGGAAATACCCCGCAACTCCAGCTCCTCTCGAAGCGACAACTCTCTCGTAATCACAAACCAAGCCCCTAAAATCTAAAATCGCTCCGCATCAGGCCCTGGATCTCCTGTAACCATAAAATCATGGTATTGTAGCCTGAACTCATGCCATGGGGTAACTAGGGGTAAAGACCACAGCAGTCTGCGAGTATGGACCATCACGTCATGAAACTCAGAAAGAGCGTCCTCCTGTATATGGGCTGCCATGGCCGCATGCAGGATAGAAATGTGGGCTACTATTGAGGTCTGCGGCGCCACGTGAATGGTATAGGGGTTCGCAGGTGCTCCTAGATGAGCCATCTAAACAAGAAAATAATAGGAAGAGGGAATAAACCGCATTCATACATAAATTTCCCCTAAAGAAAACTCAATGTACCCATATTATTATCTTAAAACCAACATTCTAGCTCTCGTGCATCCTACGCTCATAGAGATTTGCAAACCTGGCTCTGATACCACAACTGTAATGCCCCCAATTCCTAATGCCTGATTAGTCTAACCTAATTACTTATAAATTATTGATTAGCAGCGGAAGTCTTTTTATTGGAGGCATTACCGTCGTTTCGTAACGGAACAAGGCTAACTGAAATTACCTGTATCATTCCGTTGCCCACTTAATTACCCAACTCACCCCATAATGGAAATAACATACATTCAACCATTTATATAAGTTGTGATGCACCTGAACTCAAAGTGTGATTACAAAATACTAATGACTATGATGTCCAAGAATACACAACCATCAGGTTCTTAGGGTGCTAGCCTATAAATCACTATGAGCTTTTGGCTAGCGAAACCTCCGTAAAAGGAATTGTGATGCCCTTTCATTTCTTGCTACCTCTTGGTTTGTCAGTGGGAGAATTATTCACCGATCCCTTGTCTAAAATAGAAAGCACGAAAACATTCGAAATATGAGCCGAACTCAGCACGTACATTCCTTTGCAATAAAATAAGCTTTGAGTTTAACTAGTTGGGCGCCCGTATTTTAAAACATTTTATTTTGCAAACAGGAGAGAGAGAATGTATTGGTAAAATTAATTTGCCGGCTATTATCTGGAAGTGGACCCCTGTTGACGTCTGCAGTGATCTTGAGAGAGGTGCACACCTTCCAGACCGATCGGAAAGCCTGAGTTGCAGGCCGCGTGGGTAAATTGAAGGGCATAAGCCCTGATGATTGATAATTAATGAGGCCACTTGATATGTGATAAAACATTGCATAAAATGATTCATTATATAATTATCATATTGATTTTGCATAGTTTGAGGAACATGTGAGTTTTCAAAGAGCACAGACAATGTACATACCAGGTCTTTGAGAATCTCTCTCTCTTTTATTGAAAGTCATTTCCAGGCAGCTTGAAGCGACCAATGTGGCCGCGGTTATGCTCCAAATATGTAATTTTTTTCTCGATTAGTAAGAGATTAAGAAGCTCTATATTTATTGGCTTAATGAATAATTTAAATTCCCTCAACCTCTCTTTTCATGATTATCCTAATTATTATTACTCAATTTAGTTTTTTTTTTTTTTTTGGTTCTGCTTTCTTGACATTGCTGATGTTCATTTCACGAGTGTTGTAAAAGTGAATTAGGGTGACTTGTCATGTGTTTATTATTAATGACATTATCATTATCACCATCACTATCCGAATCATTGCTGTAAGCTCGTTACATTATTAATATTAAGGTCATTAGGAATTATTGATCTGCCTCACCCTTATTATTATTATTACTATTATCATTATTGTTATTGTTATTATTATTATGATTGTGGCTATCCTTGCCATGACTTTTAACGATATTATTATGGCTATTGTTTTTCTCTTCAACGAATTATCGTTAACCATTAAACTTTAGTTTGCAATACGTTTTAAGGCGGTTTTGTGAACTTGGTCTCATGTTCTCATAGAGTCCCAATGATGCAATTATCATTAGCTAAATACCACCACAAAGGCATATCATGTTAGTAGCCCCAAATCTACAAAACTGCTTATTCCTTTCCCTCTCCCATAATAATCCTTTCCCTCTCTCATAATAACCAAATCCTAGAATTTCTCTCAACCCTATACATAATTCATGATTTTCAAACATTTAAAGTCACTGTATTTCCCTCCATTCTCCTCTCTCTCTCTCATCCTCACTTGGAAAATTAAATCATGTCCTGTACTTAAACAACAACCTAATACACATGTTTATATCTCTTTATTTTCATTTGATTATCCCCAAAGATTTACTTAAACAGTATTAAAGCAACCCAATTGACTCAAGCTCATCCAACATCTCACCGTAAACCACCAAGTCACAACAAAATTCTAACATCAATCCTCATTAACTTTATTCAAATATTTATTATAATTCACTTAGAACCACCAAATCAACCACGATCAAGTTGTATTTCTTATACTCAACCACATCCTTCATCACCAAGTTATGATCATAAATTAACACACATACTAATCTTATACATTTTTATATATACATCACTATTTAATCATCCACTAACTCATTTAAACATTAATAACTCAGCAAGATTAACTTAAATATTATTCAAACCCTAAACCCTAATCCTTCAATCTCATAATCACAACTCATCCATCCAACATCGTTTTTACCTTGATTTCATTCTAGTAGGTGCAAAAATCATCTCAACATCATCAAAATAATATAATCAAGCCCAATTCTAACATCAACATTACCCTTCCTCACTACCATGTGCATTTCCAATCTCACTTCATCCATTCAATTTCACAACAAATATTCAAAAAAAATAATAAATTGTCATTAATCAAGGCTAACTATGTCATTTACTGCAAACATTCAGATTCAATACGTCAAAATTAAAATAATTAAAAGTTAGGGTTTCACATTTCAACCCACTCAAACAACTCAAAGACACCCCAAAGGAATAGAGAAAGAGGCGGCATAGGTGGCGGCGGACTAGTGGCGAGGGGTGGCAACGGTGGCATGGCATCGAACGGCCGATGATCGGCGCATAGATGATGTGAAGAAGAGCAGAGGGGGAGGGCAAAGCGGAGCAGCGAGACAGGGGAGGGGGAACGTGTTCTATGCAGGGTTGGGGTTTTGGGTTTTGCTTCTATTTTTTTTGTTTTATTTTATTTATTAGTTTAGCTAATTTACACTTTGAATTTTAATTCTCTTTCTCTTTCTCTTTTTCTTTTTCTTTTTTTTCCATCTCTTCTTTGTTGCCACCTAAACATTTTCTAGAATTATCTCATCTTTATCCAACCCCTTCCATTTTTAGTATTATTATTGTTATTATTATTATTACATTAATACTATATGTAAATTTGTTCATTTATTATTATTATCATTATTATACAAATTAACCCTTTGATAATTAGGCTAATGTTTATTCAGCGGCATTCAAATATTTAATAGCACTTGAATGAATTATTTAGGAGCATTACGAGGTCCCTTTTAAGGCCACGTCGTCGTTTCAACATGCGATGCGCAAAAATGTATTTATACATATATATAAAATGCTAAATTGAAATACGGCACCCAACTTGATTAATTGTGATTAGAATAATTTGAACTAATTAACACGAATCTTAGGTTTAGGCCATTACACTATAGAATAAAAGGGCACAAACTGAAGCCTTGGAGTTACTGCCAGAAGTGAGAGAAGAAGTAACAATAAGGACTGAGCTACACAAAGCTAGGATCACCAGGGTATACAATAGGAGGGTGAGCCATTGACCTAAGAACCTAGAGATTTGATTCTCAGAAGCATAGAAGCACTTGGAAAGCATCAAGAAATTTGAGACCATATTGGGGACCATATATCATTAAAGAAGAGGTATTTATAGGTACCTACAAATTTCTCACACTGGGGGCAAAGAGGTTCTAAATACTTGGCATGTGGATAATTAGACACAATTATGCATAGATTTCCACTACAAGAATATCCTTTTCCGTGAAAGCATTAGCAAGTTATGTAACCAATTAATGAAATTTACATGCACCTAGAATTAACACTTTAAATTTTAGGAGAATTAATACAATAGCTTTTGAATTCTCTCATGTTCAACTTTTTATTATGGATGAGTGTGAATAATGTACTTACATGAAGAAGCAGGAAACCTCCTAAAATAGGTTAACAAATTAAGACAATTATTTTAGTACCTGATAGATGTTATATTTTAATTATTAGCGGATAGCTGTTCAACTAGCTGTTTAAAGAAACTGTGTTCGGTCAAATCAAATGTTGTGTTAGCCAATGAGAATAAAATTACAAAAAGGACGTAAGCTTTTTTCATCTTTCTTTCATTATTACTATTTTGTTACTTTTTGTTCCATTGTTACTACTGTTATTAATATAAATTTAGACAATGTTCTCTTTGAATTATTTTTGAAGAATAAGTTCAATAGATAACTTCATATAAGTTGCAGAAATAATTTTAGAATAGGTTCAACAAATAAGTTCATAAATTTGTTCTTAATAAGTTCAAAATAAATTTAGTAATTAAGTAAATTCAAATAAGTTTAGCTTAGAATAGAACAGAACCTTAATACAACCCTGTATTACGGTTATGTTCTACTCTAAACTAAACTTATTTGAAATTTATTATAAGCTTATTTACTAAACTTATGATGAACTTATTAACAACGAATTTACAAATTTATTTGCTGAGTTTATTCTGAACTTATTTATTAAACTTATATTGAATTTATACAGTAAAGTCTTAGTCTGCAGAATGGGCAAAAGAATAAGGAGTATTAAATGCAAAATTGATAAACAATAAAACTTTTGAGTTCATAGGTTTTGCCGTTTTGGTGGATGTCTGGGTGACTCGGAAAAGGCGATCAACGAGGCAGAAAAGTAGCGTTTAGACTTTTTTAAAGTGAGGGTCATGGGGTTTTATATGAATGGCATGAGTGTAACATTCGAGAAAGGACAAGGTCATGTTTGAAAATGAAAAACTAGAACGCTATTAGCTGGGATGAAACGTTACCCATCCTAACATTTGTTAAACGCTGCAGTGAACGTCATTGCGTGAACCTTACATGTCAAACATTAATTTACCAAACAACTAAAATTAGAGTAATCAGTGTTTTGGTCAGCCAAAATGCTAAATACTATCGAAAATATTGTTATCAAACAGAGCCTTATTGTTTGATAATCTAGTGTATTGAGCAGCATTTCAAGTAGCAATTATATTTTTTGGGCAAAAAATATCATTTGGAAATTCTATCTTTGCACATTATCTATATTTTTTTATGCCAATTTACATTACTCAAAATTTTACCGAATAGATTTATTTTAATCGCTTATTTAAACAACTATCTGTTAACCATTAAACTAGAAACACTATTTGCTCTCTACGTAGTTTTCCGTTACTTGAACTGCTATCTGATACCTAAACAACTAATTTATCGAACATGACCTAAATTAGAACCATTATCTGCTATCTAAATAGTTAACCGCTGATTGAACCATTATTGATTACCTAAACAACTAATTTTACTGAAGAGGACATCACATTAGAGTTTGTACGTTAATGCAGTTTCCCTTTCCTAGATTTCTTTTCAATTCAACATTGAAAAAATAATTACAAAACCAGAAATATGTTATAATAGGTAAAAGAGGCTCAAATTCAAGTTGGATAGAAAGATACGTAGTGTTGTGTGTACATCCAATCATAAATAATGTATCGTTTCTTAATATAATGGTTGTTATCGGTTGTTGTCGATCATGACTTTTTTCTCAGTATGGAGGGGTTTTCCAAGTTAAAATTGTGTTATTCCTTTATCTTGTGATGTATATGTGTTTTTATGTATATATGTCAAATTTTATATTGCATTTTCATTCCCAACAAATGGCATTGTAGTGGGTCTAGACCCAACACATTTCAAAAAAAATTCTTTCCCTTTATTGACTTTTTCTTGATGGAATTATGTAAAGAACATAGCACCAAAGGAAGGGAGGAAACAAACGATTATAGGCCTTTTGTTTTTCCCCTTTTTTTTGCTGCATTTTTTTTTTTCTGATTGTATTGTTTTGGGCAAATTATTTTTTATGGTAAAGACAGTGTGATGCCATGATGGTATTCCAAATCTAAATTCAATATCCTAAAAATTTCACCACCAAGCAAGGCCTGGAGGATCTAATGTAGCAGTATTGCCATTGAATTGTAAAATTACAAAGAGATTGGTTTCGAATAATCCTAAATTTAAAAACTATAGACTATCTATTGCTCCACAAAAACGGAGTAGAGGAAATTTAGATAGAGATATTTTGCTTAGTTTATACAATCCAAATTGAAAAAATAGTTCGAACTTACCAATTTAAACTACATAGATTTTGGACAAACAATATCACTATATTAATACTTTAATCATTCACCACAATGAGGATAGATATCCACCACTAAAGAATTACAATCAAAAGAATAACGCTAACTACATGACCAGTGAATTTTATTTTATTATAGGGTCTCAAACTTGGGGAAGCCCTAAACTAGAATTTTATTCAGCAAGTAAACATCCTCAAATAAGATCGTCATTAGACAATTTGGGGGGCTATTAAGAATTACAATGGGACGAGAATGGTCAACTTCTAGGTTTACTAGCTCATCCCCTGCTCTGTTTGATTAACAGAAGAAATAACTGATCATTACTCTGGTGAAATTGTTTAACCCAGCGAAACGAAGACCCAGTTTGACATTCCCTCATAGCTCTATTCACTCAAACATACTTTAGGAGCCTAAAGATGATGAATGGGATAGAGAGGATGACTCATTGGCCTTAACGAGCAAGATGACTGATACAGGGTAGTTTAGCCCATCACGTGCTTAGCATGAAGAGGGAGTTGGGTGTTAGTTCCGTGAAAGGCGGGAAAGTTTGTTGGGTTGTTAGAAGTAAGGGTTTCTCTTTAAAGAGGGGGAATGCCTTGTTGTAGATTATCAATCAGTTGATATAACTCCTCTTTCTCTCATCTTTCTATCTGGTTCACTGTTTCATTGAGCTAATATCCAGCTCAAGCCTAGTATCTTCACTCTCGAAATCCCCTTTCTTTATGCCCATGGGCAATTTCCTGAATTCAAGATAACATTGGTATTAGAGCTCTTCAAATCCTGGCTAAAACACGCAATCACAGACAGGGCAGTTGAGACTCAAATATGGAGAACCAACTCAGGGCATTGCTCGAACAACAGCTGGAGCTGCAGAACCAAAAAAATAGCCAAAATGAGCAATGTTCAGCAACAAATGCTAGGGAAACTAATGGATCTCATGAAGGAAAGAAGCATGGAGGTAAATGACGAGGGATCTAGCAATCTTGGTCATAATTCCTTTCGATTTTTGCCTAAACGCGAATTTCCTAGTTTTGATGGAATCAACCCTAGGAATTGGGTAAAGACATGCTCCAGGTATTTTACACTATGCAAGATTCCTGAGTCATAGAGAGTGGATGTGGCTGCAATGCATTTTGTAGGAAGGGCTGAAACTTGGTTTGCAAGTTACATTGCTGTTAAAAAACAAGGGGATTGGAGTGACTTTATCATGGATGTCTATAACCGGTTTAAGAAGGAGCTAGGGAATAAAGTGGTGGAAGATTTTCATAGACTTCAACAGTGGGGATCAGTGGATGATTGCTTAGAGAAATTTGAAGGACTTAAGTCATTGATGTTACAGAAAACCCCAGTACTACCTGATGATTATTTCATAGCTAGTTTTATAATTGGCCTCAAACTACATCTTAAGCCCTTTGTAAAAGTCTTTAATCCATTGACCTTGAATGATGCTATTCAATTTGCTAGGCTCCAGGGGGGAGGCTGATGAGGCTCTCAAAACTAACAAAATTGCTATCATGTCAAGACCTCCATTATTTCCTGCTCCTGGGGGTAGTCAAAAGGGAGGCACTCAATCAATCGCATCAAGTTCAGTGGTAAGCTCTAGAGCACCTACTAATGGATCCCACCATGGATCTATTTCTAGTGGGTCTTTTGCTGTAAGGGTGGCTAAACCTTTTAGCCAAAGTTTTAGACCCACAAAGATCATTTCTACTGCAGAAAGAGCAGACAAGATAGCCAAGGGTTAATGCTACTTTTGTGACCAACCTTATGAAAGAGGGCACTACTAAGAAATCACAGTTATTCTTGGTGGAGGTACCTACAGGAATTGATAGTGAAGATATGGAGGATGGAGAAAATGATTTTTCAAAATTGGAACAGAAGTCTGTGGGGTTTGAAATGACAGAGACCCAGCCTTGCATATCTTTGCAAGCCATAAATGGGGTAAGGGGTTTCAAACTATGAGGGTCACAGGTTATGTGGGCAAGAAATCCATACAAATATTAATAGATTCTGGTAGCACCCATAACCTTATGGATGTCAGGTTAGCCCGAAGGATGGGATGCAAAATAGAACCTATCAAGCTACAGTCTGTTTCAGTAGCTGATGGGAGTGAATTGAGATGTGATTATATTTACAAAAAGTTCAACTGGAGGTTGCAGGGTAATGACTTTTGTACTGATATGTTGTTAATTCCCCTTGGAAGTTGCGACATGGTTTTAGGTGTTCAATGGCTAAGCACTTTGGGCACAATTCAGTGGAATTTTCAGACATTGCAAATGAAATTCCAGCTTGGAAACAAGAGATACATGTTAAGGGGGTTACAAGGTCCTAAGGTGAAAATTATTGAAGAATCTCAACTACCCCAAGCCATGGTAGAGGCTTGCCATTTGTGTATGCTGCAATTGATTCCAAGATAAGACAAAGGTGGTGAACCATCCTAAGATGAGTAGGGTTGTTTCTCAGTAACAACAGAAGGTATACCTGCTGAATTATCCCCTGTACTCAAGCAGTTTGAAGACTTATTTCAAGAACTCTCTGGGTTACCCCCTAATAGGGGAGTATTTGACCACAGAATCCCATTAAAAGAGGATGCTAAACCTGTGAACATTAGACCCTATAGGTACCCTCTAAAATGAAAGGACATCATTGAGAAATTAGTATAAGAAATGCTGGATAGTGGCATCATTCAACACAATTGTAGTCCTTTTGCCTCTCCTGTGGTTTTGGTAAGTAAGAAGGATGGGTTTTGGAGGTTGTGTGTAGATTACAAAGAATTGAACAAGCAGACAGTTAAAGATAAGTTTCCTCTCCCTGTAGTGGATGAACTTATTGATGAATTAGCAGGGTCAGTTGTCTTCAGCAAGATTGACCTAAGAGCTGGGTATCACCAACTAAGAGTTGTAACAGAGGATGTGTACAAGACTGCTTTTAAGACACATTCAAGCGATTATGAATTTTTAGTCATGCCTTTTGGTTTGACAAATGCACCTCAACTTTCCAAGGCCTTATGAACCACATTTGCAGGCCTTATATAAGGAAATTTGTTTTGATATTTTTTGATGACATATTAATCTACAGCAGCTCCATAGAGGCCTATATCTCTCATTTACAGCAAGTGTTTGAACAAATGAGGAAACACACTCTGGTAGCCAAGCTATCTAAATGCAGTTTTGGGACATCTAAGATTGAATATCTGGGACACTTCGTGTCTGCTACAGCTATCTCAACTGACCCCAGGAAGATACAAGCAATCCAAGAGTGGCCTATACCTGCTACTGTCAAGGATCTTTGGAGTTTTTTGGGGCTTGCAGGATACTACAGAAAGCTTATTAAGGATTATATAATACTTGCCAAACCTTTGACTCAACTTTTAAGGAAGGGCAATTTTGTGTGGACTCAAGAAGCTAATCAGGCCATGGACCAGCTCAAAATAGCTCTGACAACAGCCCCTATATTAGGATTTCCAGATTTTTCTCAGCCTTTCATAGTGGAAACCAATGCTTCCTCCTTTGGAATTGGAGCAGTATTGAGATAGGGCAAACATCCTCTAGCCTTTTTGAGTAAGTCCCTTAGACCAAGGTGGCAAAAACTTTCAGTTTATGAGAAAGAACTTCTGGCTATAGTACATGCAGTTCAAAAGTGGGAATAGTACCTATGTGGACAACCATTTATTATCCTCACAGCTCAAAAAAGCCTTAAATGGCTTTTAGAGCTGAAGGTGTCCACTCTATTCCAACAGTTTTGGCTCTCAAAGCTTATGGGATTCCAATATGTGATTAAGTATAGAAAGGGGAGTGAGAATATAGTGGCTGATACACTGTCCAGAGTTAATGGGGCTGAATTATTAGCTTTGGCTGTTTCCTCCATTACTTCAAATATACTGGACCACATAAAAGCTAGTTATCAGTTAGACAGTAACCTCCAACAAGTGATAATCCAACCAGAATAAGGACACAAAGTTTCACATTATAGCTTGCATGAAGGTCTTCTTAAGGAAAGAGGAAGGTTGGTGGTGGGACTTGATTTGTCTTTGAGGAACCAGATGCTAAAGTGGGTGCATAACTCTCCTCTTGGAGGTCACTCTGGAAGGGATGCTACTTTAAAGAGGCTTAAGTCCCTATTTTATTGGAGAGGTATGACCAAGGCTGTGCAAGCCTATGTGAGACAGTGTGTGGTGTGCTAAAGTTGTAACTATGATACCAGTCCAAGTCCTGGCTTGTTACAACCTATTCAGATTCCAAAAGGAGTTTGGGAGGATGTCTCAATGGACTTTATTGAGGGTGTACCTAAATCTTTTGGCAAAGAAGTCATCTTTATGGTAGTGGATAGGTTCAGCAAGTATGCCCATTTTGCAGCTTGGGTCACCCTTTCTCTGCTAAGGATGTAGCTCAGACCTATTTAGATCATGTTTTCAAATTACATGGTGAGCCCCGAAGTATTATTAGTGACAGGGACAAGGTATTCTTAAGTGATTTTTGGCAAGCTCTTTTGTCCATTCAAGGAACCACGCTGCTAATGCCCACTGCCCACCATCCTCAAACAGATGTCCAAACTGAAGTGGTCAACAGGTGATTAGAAATATATCTAAGGTGTATGTGCAGTGAGAAGAACTCTGAGTGGAGTAAATGGCTACCACTTGTTGAATGGTGGTATAATACCACTTTTCATTCTTCTATAGAACTTACTCCTTTTGAAGTTGTATACAATCAACCACCCCCTATACATTTGCCCTATTTACCTGGAGAAACTCAAGTTGAGGCAGTGGATAGAACTATGCAGAGGAGGGAGGCTATGATCCAAATGCTCAAGTTTCTTCTGCTTAGGGCACAACACGGAATGAAGGTTCAAGCTGATAAACATAGGACAGAAAGAGAGTTTGCTTGTTGGGGAATGGGTGTGGCTTAAACTTCATCCTTAAAGACAACAATCCCTACAGTTCAGGGCTAACCAGAAACTAGCTCCCAAGTTTTATAGACCCTTTCAAATAGGGGCTAAGGTAGGGAAGGTCGCTTATAGATTAAAGCTTCCATCTACAGCCCAGATTCATCATACCTTTCACGTATCCCAGTTGAAGTTATTTAGAGGGGTGTTACCAGCACATCCTCATATCCCTGGCTGGTTGCAGGGTAGAGATGTTGAAGTGGTTGTGAAACCGGTGGCCATATTGGACAGGAAAATGGTAAAAAGGGGATATAAAGCTGTAGTCTAGTTCTTGATACAATGGGAAGGCTAGGCTCCAGAGGATGCTTCATGCCAAGATACTGATCATATGCTGCAAAGGCTTCCTGACCTGGCCACTTGGCTTAATTGACAAGCATCGGGGGTTAACTACATCTTTGTCATAAATTGCATTGTTATCTGTTTCCTTTATAGTAATTGCAATAATAGTTGCAGGGTAACTGAGCTTACTGGGGTACGGGATTTCTTCTTTTTTGGGGGGGGAAGGGAAGCTAATACAGGGTATTTTAGCCACCACGTGCCCAGCATGAGGAGGGAGTTGGGTGTTAGTTCCATGAAAGGCAGGAAAGTTTGTTGGGTTGTTAGAAGTAAGGGGTTCTCTTTAAAGAGGGGGAATGCCTTGTTACAGATTGTCAATCAGTTAATACAACAACTCTTTCTTTCATCTTTCTATCTCGTTCACTGTTTCATTGAGCTAATATCCAGCTCAAGCTTTGTATCTTCACTCTCGAAATCCCTTTTCTTCATGTCATGGGCGATTTCCTGAACTAAAGATAACAATGACCCTGCCATCCATCTTGGGGGGGGGGAGGAGGCAAAAAAAGGGCTTTGCAATCCATGCAGGAAGGCATTGATAATTAAAGTATGTGAAAGGGGATGGCGGTGTCACATCACAAGGGCACCTATTCGGAGCCCTTAGGGCTAAGGGAATTAATGCTTTAAACAGTACACGAAAGTAGGAAACCAATCAAAAGTATAGCACAAAACTGAAAAACCAAAATAAAGCGGCACAATCATATAAATTCAGTAGCCCTACACAGTGGATGGTTTCAGGACCCAACTCACATTACTCACCTGTTGAAGCAATGCAGCTCTTTTGCACCATAACTTATTTCTATTTGTTTAAACTATGTCCTCTTTTGGGCAATTAAACATAGCCAAATGCAAGAATGCTTGCAAAAGTGCTACAAACATCAAAGCAAGAATGGAGACAATAGATCATCTCATGCTATGTTTCATCTAGCAAAAAGAGGCTAATACCATCAACTTGCAAAAAGTTAAAACACAGGACACTCTTGAACAAGATCTCTCAATCCGCTGCTGCTGGAGACATTCTGCTTTACTCTGCGAATATGGAAGATTGTATCCTGAACTAGCATATAAAATTATCTGGCAGAGCTTCTATCACGAGTACATTACTGAGATCCTAGTCCAGCTGTTTTGTCCAATCAGAGGGTTCTGAATGCCCAGCAAATGTGACCAATGCTTGCCTCTAGATCTCATTCATACCTCCTCGGATGGTACATATCTTCATCTTAAATCTGCAGCATACCCCCTAACAACATTGAGACCCAGGCTGCTTTTTGAACTGCGTCTCATCATCAATCACAGGCACAGATCCTCTGTTCAGGCCAAACTCCACATGGAAGTAGGGCAAATCCTTAGGGATTCAAGGCCGCAGACCCTTACGACTTGTGTCAATTAGTTTCTTTGCATCGTGCTGACTCAACCCGTCTTTAGCCTCATTAATTGACCACGCAAAGAAAACAAGAGAAAACGTAGAAGACCCACCATAAAATTGCATGGTAAGCAACGTACACAACCATCTGAAGCATAAATAGCAGCACATTTAGTTTACTTGCACAAGAATCAAGGGCATTAGTAAAAGTTAACAACCATTGATTATTGCAAGGATCTTTTGACACCACAACTGCAGCTAACACAGTTGCACAAAAACTCTAAAATCTGCGCCTTTTATGTGCAACAAGAGCAGCAGCATAGACTGGCATGTCACTAAGGTAAACGTACCAAAGGTACACTTAACTGGCCCAAACTGACATATCACCTGAGATACTAGGCAGCAGAGCAGGTGTCAACTGAATAAATAAGTGATTGCTACAATAGTACAATATCTCTATCCAAATGTCATGTGCAATATTGCAAACTTAAACTCTTGCCTAGTCCCCACAGAAGCGCTATAGTTGTTTGTGGCCTCGCCTGGAGCTGTTGCCACCAAGGCAGCCAAAAGGGCGGACAGAATTGCACTCTTGTTAACATCTTTTCTTTTCCCTTTTTCATTTTTTTTTGGGGGGGGATGCTGTGAACTTTTTGGTTTAGTATGCAAGTTAATTGTTTGGCCAAAAGTTTCATATGAAATCTCTCCAGAGAATCATGCGGTACAGTTAAGAAAGACCGAAAACTTCAGGAACGTGCTATCCAAAGTTCACATAGAAGTCTCCCACTATCTGTATATAAGTAATATCTTGTTGTCAGATGTTTCTCCCCATTTGTTTTCAACAGGAGATATCTTTTATATCAATAATAATAGAAAGCCTACAAGACAGCAGAAAATAAGAAACCTGAAGGAAAAAAGAAAGAGTAAATAATTGACACATGTTCAACATGTATCACAACTTCAGAGCATAATTGCAAGCCCGCACGATTTAATAGAATCGCCCCTCCTCCCTCACCCCAAACCACGCCGCCCCCCCCCAACCAAGAGGAAAAAGAAACCCCAACCAAATAATAGAAAGCCTACTAGACCGCAGAAAATAAGAAGCCTGAAGGAAAGAAGAAAGAGTAAATAATTGACACATGTTCAACATGTATCACAACTTCAGAGCACAATTGCAAGCCAGCACGATTTAATAGAATCACCCCTCTTCCCTCCTCCCTCAGCCCAAAACCCCCCCAAAAAAAAGGAAAAACAAACCCCATACAAAGTCCACATAAAAAGAATTGTCCAACAGTTTGGATTTAATATGAGTAATATCTGAAGACTTAGATCGCCCTAGAGGGGGTGAATAGGGTGATTGCAAAAATAAAATTAAATCTGAATTCAAAATGCAGAATTTAATTGGAGACAATGCACAAGGATATTTTAACGAGGTTGAGCCTCAATCAGGCTTAATCCCCGCCTAGAGTTATCTAACTCTAGGATTCAACGCTTTACTTTTCTTATTAAGATGAACTTTCACACTTTCTTTCAGAGCACCACACTCTAAAGATCCCAACTACTTAAATCAACCACTGATTTAAGTTTGGGAGGAGTTGTGACCTCACACCAACTCCTTCGTTCACTCCTTAACAAGAATTCCTTAAGATCTCTCAAAACTTTTGATTACAATTCAAGACTCAAAGGATTTTGCAAATGTATAGCTCAGTGTAGTATGATTGCAATTTGCTTGTGGGATTACTTCGATACTTCTCTTCTTCCTTCAGCCCCTATTTATAGGATTGAGTAGCCATATGCTAATTTGTCCAAGAAGGAAGTTATCTCCATAGTATAATTTGATTTGATCTTGTGATCTTCTCCAATAAGGAAGTATTTGCTCACAATCTCTTCGCTTGCCTTTTGAACATGTGAATCTCTTTGAAACTTGGCAACAAAATATATTATATTTGCAATAAAATAAAATCATGCAATATAATCTTTATGAGATCAAATTTAAAATTCAAATTGGATATTGCAAGAATATTAATAATATTGCTAGAATATTCAAATAAGGGCAATATCATTTTGCAAGGCTAGAATTAAGGATATTTAATCAAATGAATTCCTTTTAATTAATATTTTCCACATTTGCCTAGCACAATGATATCTTGCCTTTAAACATTTTTGAATACAATCACTCTAATCAAATAAATTAGATATGTACACAATATTTGATAATATTCAATAAAATAATTATGATATGCATATAATCTTTCACATTTTCTCCATAATTTTCTTTATGATTCTGCTAATATATATTGCTTCCTTTTTCATGTGTTATGTCTTTTGAATGCAACAACTTAATCTCTAATTTTGTGTTTCATCAAAATCTTTATGATTACTAAGTAAGTCAACAATCTCCCCCTTTTTGATGAAAGACAAAACTGACATAAGTAATGCAAATGTAATTGATCATGTTATGTGCGATGCGTATTTGCAATTTATGAAGCTTAAATATTTGCATGGAGGTAGTAAGATGATAAAGACATCTTATGATATCAAAACATCATAATCTGTCATAGGTTTTATTAGCATCATAGATGTAGGACAAGAATAACATGACTACCCTAATTTCTGCCCCTCTTTCATCAAAAAGAAGTAAACAATGAACTAGAAAATGTGTGAGCAAATCAACAGGGAAGAAAAATGATTTTTTTTTTGTTTGTTTTTTTTTAATTAAAAAAATAAATTTGGGCTCAAGTTAGGAAGAGAGATTTTTATTTTGCTAAAAGTATCAAGAAAAGATTTGAAATTGTTAAGATAAACCATGTTGACTTTTGATAGAAGGAAAATTATGAAGGAATTTTCTTCTACCAAGTTTGCTCAATTTATTGTGTACTAAATTCACCTCGAGGCATTGAAATGAAATTTTCATGCCGAGTCAATTAAACCAAGGGTCTTTGTCACGTACCTTATTGCTGATTCAGTATAACCGATAATAATCTTGTAGGAATTGAGAAAGCCAAAGGTGGAAATGATGTACAAATAATTGATCCCTGAAGTGTCACTTAGCGAACAGGGTAAGTAATAAGTGAGGGCTCCCCCTCAATTTATGCATTAAGATTTAGCATTCCAAGTTCATGTCGAATAAATTTGAATCGATCTTCGCTTAATGGTTTTGTAAAAATATCAGCAAGTTGAGAGTCTGTAGGTACAAAAGTTAAGGTGACATGTCCTTTTTCAACATGATCTCGAATAAAGTGATGACGTACCTCGATATGCTTGGTTCGAGAATGTTGAACTGGATTTTTTTGTGATACTGATAGCATTTTTATTATCGCATTTAATTGGAACTTCTTTGAGATTTATGCAAAAATCCCGTAATTGTTGCATTATCCAAAGTAATTGTGCACAACAAGCACCAGCAGCGATGTACTCTGCTTCTGCCGTTGAAAGTACGACAGAATTTTATTTCTTGGAATGCCAGGAAACTAGACTTGGCCCAAGAAACTGACAAGTGCCTGATGTACTTTTTCTATCAACTTTATATCCTGCATAGTCTGCATCAGTATATCCCACTAAAGAAAAATCTCCCCCTCGAGGGTACCATAGTCCTAGATTTTTAGTCCCTGCTAGGTATCTAAAAATCCTTTTCACACAAGTTAAATGAGATTCTTTAAGTGAGGCCTGAAATCGAGCACATAAGCAGACACTAAACATAGTGTCTGGACGACTAGCAGTAGGATACAACAGTGATCCAATTATGCCTCGATAGACCTTCTCACTAACTGGTTTGCCATCTTGGTCAAGGTCTAATTTTTCATTTGTAGCCATAGGAGTTTTAGCATGTTTGGCTTGATCCATTTTGTATTTCTTTAGGAGTTCATTAACGTATTTGCTTTGATTAATGAATATACCATCTTGGCATTGTTTAATTTGAAGACCCAAGAAAAAGGTTAATTCACCCATCATACTCATTTCGAATTCTTTGCTCATAAGATTTGAAAATTCATCACATAGAGAGGTGTTTGTAGCTCCAAAAAGTATGTCATCTACATAAATTTGGATGACTATAAAAGTATCTCCTTTTGTCTTGGTGAATAATGTTTTATCTATAAGTCCTCTCTTAAAATCATGGTCTAAGAGAAATTTACTTAATCGCTCATACCAAGCTCGAGGAGCTTGTTTTAGACCATACAAAGCCTTTTGTAGTTTATAGACATGATTTCGAAAGTCGGGATTTTCAAAACTAGGAAGTTGTTCTACAAAGAATTCTTCTTGCAAGTAGCCATTTAGGAAGGCACATTTTACATCCATTTGATAGAGTTTTATGTTCATGTATGAGGCAAAAGCTAATAGTATTTGTATGGCCTCTAGTCGGGCAACAGGGGCAAAGGTTCCATCAAAATCAATACCTTCTTCTTAATTATACCCTTTAGCCACTAATCTTGCTTTATTTCTTATAACATTCCCGGCTTTGTCTAGTTTATTTCTAAAGACCCATTTTGTTCCTATAACCGGATGGTTGCTTGGTCTAGTCGTGAGTGTCCAGACTTAGTTTCGTTCAAATTGATTTAACTCTTCTTGCATGGCATTAAGCCAATTTGAATCACTAAGTGCTTCTAAATGATTTCTTGGTTCTATGTGTGATACAAAGGAAAAGAAGGCACAGAAATTATGCAAGGATGACCGAGTGCTTACCCCAGTGGATATATCTGTTAAGAGGTTGTCCATTGGGTGATATGACTTGTATTTAAAATTCCTTTGAGTTACCTCATGGCGTGGTGCTTTAGGTGTAGAAATTTCTTCATTTGTAGGTTCCTCTTCTTCTTGAGATAGAATGTCATCTCGTGGATCAGTATTGAGAGGTACCTCTAGTAGTTGCTTATCACCAGGATTTACTTTTATTGGTGTCTCTTCTTCATCATCATTGTGCTTGTTCAAGCTAAAATTCTGTACTATAGAGTCACTTAACACACCGTCATTTGATTCATCAAAAATTACATGAATGCTTTCTTCGATGCTTTTAGTGCGTTTGTTGCAAATTCTGTATGCCTTACTATGCATAGAATATCCCACAAAAATTCCTTCATCACTTCTAGCATCAAATTTTCCTAGATTATTCTTACCATTGTTGTGAACAAAACATTTACACCCAAATGGTCGAAAGTAAGAAATGTTAGGTCGATTGCCTTTAAATAGTTCATAAGGAGTTCTTTTCAAGATTGATCTAATTAAGCATCGATTTAGGACATAATTAGCAGTGTTTACAGCTTCGGCCCAAAAACTTTGAGGGACATTGCTCTCACACATCATAGTGCGAGCCATATCCTCTAAAGTGCGATTTTTCCTTTCAACTACACCATTTTGTTGGGGTGTGCGAGGTGCTGAAAAATTATGAGCAATTCCATGATTACTACAAAATTCCGTAAACTCTTTTTGATCAAATTCTCTACCATGGTCGCTTCTTATGAACACGATTGGTGAGTTTTTGTAAATTTGTAATTGTTTACAGAGTTTAGAAAATTCATTAAAAGCTTCATTCTTTTCCTTTAAAAAAGAGACCCATGTGAAACGGGAATAGCCATCAACAATCACAAGAATGTACTTACTACGCCCTAAACTTTGTATAGATATAAGCCCACATAAGTCCATATGAAGCAGTTCTAATGGTCTAGATGTGCTGATATTATTCTTAGGTTTAAAGCTACTATGTACTTGTTTTCCTTTAGCACACGCATCACAAACGTGATCATATTCAAAATTGCATAGAGGAAGTCCTTGTACTAATTCCTTTTTAGCTAATTTCTTAATTGTATGCATGCTTGCATGACCCAGTCTTTGATGCCATAACCACTTATTCTCATGATGTGAGGCTTTAAAACAAGATAAATTATGTGAGGGGATATTGTCAATGTCTATAGCATAGACATTATCTATTCTAGGTCCATAAAGAGCGATTTTCTCAAATTTCTTATCTTTAATAATGCAATGAGTTGAGTCAAAGGTTACAAGGTTTCCTTTATCACATAATTGAGATATGCTTAATAGGTTAAATTTTAATCCGTCAACTAGATAAACGTTATCAATGGAATTGGAGGGATCTTTACCTATTTTTCCAACACCGATTATTTTTCCCTTGCTTTTGTCTCCAAAGGTGACACTTCCATGTCCTTTCTTTTTGATCTTAGTGAACAAGGAGGCATTACTGCTCATGTGCCTTGAACATCCACTATCAAGGTACCACAAGTTTTGTCCGAATTTCAAGCACACCTGCAAAACAGAAAATCAACCCTTCCTTCTACTTTTGGCGTTAACTCTAGATTCGAAATCATGAGCTACTACATTAGGTGGTCTTGTTCCTTTAGGAACCCATACTTGAATGATCTTTGAGGAGGGTTTTCTAAGTGGGCATGAATAAGCAATATGACCATCTTTTGAGCAATAATTACATGTTTTGACATTCATTTCATGTAATGTGGGTTTTACAAAGAAATTTTTATAGTTCTTCTTTTTGTTAAAGTGATCATATCTAATACCTTCTTTATTAAAGGATGCTCTTTAAGTGCTAAGTAGTCTATCTAAATTTTCTTGTCCCTTAGTAAACTTGAGAATTGTTCTGTGATACGCATCACACTTGGTCAATAGTTCTGTATTTTTGGTTTCTAGGTTTTTAACTTTTTCATGAAGGTCATCATTCAATTTTTCAAGGCCTACATTTTTCTGGCTTAGTTCTCGTACCCCTTTTTTAAGGTCTTTGTACTTCGATAGATATTTTTGTTCTAGTTTAGCAAAGCTAATTAAGGCATCAATTAATTCATCTTTAGAACATTCGTATAGTGCTAATATATCTACCTCATCAGTACTTTCGTATCCAGATTGTTCGTCAGCTTGTTCCTCCTTAGCCATAAGGCAGGTATTGATAGTGTGTTCTTCATCGCTTTCGCTATCGTTTATTTCGCTATCGCTCCAGGCTGCGATCATTGCTCTTTTATTCTCCTTCTTCTTGAGCCTCCTTTTCTCTCCCTTTTTTTGGATTAGTGGACAGTCTTTCAGTAGATGTCCTGACATACCACAACCATAACAAGAACTAATGTTAGTACTATCTTTACTGAAAAACTTACCTTTGGTGGATTTTTCATTTTTTTTTTTTTAACGTAGATCCTTTCGGGTTGAATCCCCGTTGGTTGAATTTTTTCTTCAATCCCATCTTGTTAAGTCCTCGTATAATAAGTGAGAATGCTTCATCATCGTTGTTGTCTAGATCTTCAACCTCTGATGAGCAATCTTCCTTTATGGCTTTGAGAGCAATTCCTTTCTTTGAGTTTTCTCCATCTTCCTCCTTGAGATGTATCTCATGAGTCAGGAGTTTTCCAAGGAGGTCGTCCAGTTCTAGTCTCCTGAGATCTTGAGCTTCCTCAATTGCAGTGATCTTCGGTCCCTATTTAATTTTTGGAAGACATCGAAGGATCTTTCTCACCATTTCTTCGTTTGAGTAGCTCTTACCAAGCGATTTCAGGTTATTGGTGATGTCAGTGAATCGAGTGAACATGTCCTTGATTGATTCGTCATCCTGCATTTTGAACAGTTCATATTGATGAACAAACATGTTCATTTTTGTCTCACGTACTTGGCTTGTTCCTTCTTATGTGAAAATCAGCTTGTTCCAGATCTGTTTAGCTGTATCACAGGCAGAAATTCTATTATACTCGTTAGCATCTAAACCACAATAAAGAATATGCTTAGCTCTAGAATTCTTTGTAAGTTTTTCCCGGTCAGCACTCGTATACTGATCTTTAGGTTTATCAATCATTTCACCCTTGTCGTTTTTGACCTTCGGAACAGTGTAACAGCCATTGCTCACAATTTCCCACAATTCCATGTCAGTTGATTCGATAAAAATTTGCATCGCATTTTTTCAATAAGAAAAATTTGTTCCTTTAAATAGGGGAGGTCTAACAGTAGAGCATCCTTCAATATTAATATCTCCTGATAAGGCCATGATCGTCACCCACTTAACTGTTAAGTCAAAAGAAGTGTGGGACTAGCTCTAATACCAATTGAAGACTTACATCACCCTAGAGGGGGTGAACAGGGTGATTGCAAAAATAAAATTAAATCTGAATTCAAAATACAGAATTTAATTGGAGACAATGCACAAGGATATTTTAACGAGATCGGGCCTCAATCAGGCTTAATCCCCGCCTAAAGTTATCCAACTCTAGGATTCAACGCTTTACTTTTCTTATTAAGATAAACCTTCACACTTTCTTTTAGAGCACCACACTCTAAAGATCCCAATTACTTAAATCAACCACTGATTTAAGTTTGGGAGGAGTTGTGACCTCACACCAACTCCTTCGTTCACTCCTTAATAAGAATTCCTCAAGATCTCTCAAAACTTTTGATTACAATTCAAGACTCAAAGGATTTTGCAAATGTATAGGTCAGTGTAGTATGATTGCGACTTGCTTGTGGGATTACTTCAATACTTCTCTTCTTCCTTCAGCCCCCATTTATAGGATTGAGTAGCCATATGCTGATTTGTCCAAAAAGGAAGTTATCTCCATAGTATAATTTGATTTGATCTTGTGATCTTCTCCAATAAGGAAGTATTTGCTCACAATCTCTTCGCTTGCCTTTTGAACATGTGAATCTCTTTGAAACTTGGCAACAAAATATATTATATTTGCAATAAAATAAAATCATGCAATATAATCTTTATGAGATCAAATTTAAAATTCAAATTGGATATTGCAAGAATATTAATAATATTGCTAGAATATTCAAATAAGGGCAATATCATTTTACATGGCTAGAATTAAGGATATTTAATCAAATGAATTCCTTTTAATTAATATTTTTCACATTTGCCTAGCACAATGATATCTTGCCTTTAAACATTTTTGTATACAATCATTCTAATCAAATAAATTAGATATGTACACAATATTTGATAATATTCAATAAAATAATTATGGTATGCATATAATCTTTCACTTTCTCCATAATTTTCTTTATGATTCTGCTAATATATATTGCTTCTTTTTTCATGTGTTATGTCTTTTGAATGCAACAACTTAATCTCTAATTTTGTGTTTCATCAAAATCTTTATGATTACTAAGTAAGTCAACAATATCTTCTCATCAGAAGTTTCCACGTATTTCTATTCAACAAAAGATATCTTCATGTCAATAATAGAAAGCTGTAAATCATAGGGATAATAGGCAGCAAAAACTAAGAAACCTAAGGCTCCGTTTGGATCTTGGAAAATTTGATAGAAAGAAAAAATTTTAGAAAAGTTACTTTTTTTCTTGTGTTTGGTTTTAAAAAAATCACAAAGAAAAAAATATGGAGGAAAGTTAGGTGGAAAAATTGTTAAAAACAAATTATAAAATTTTTCTCATAAAATTGAGAGGAAAGTTTGAGGAAAATTTTCAACCTCCTCTAACCTCACATTACTTAGACGACATGAACATAATTTAAGTAGTTCATCAATATTCAAATTTCTCATCCAAATTCTTGTACTTTTTCCTCAATCAAAACAAGAGGAAAAAAACTCATTTTCTCCATATTCTTTTCTCCTTCACATTTTTTCTCCTTTAACTTTTTTTTCCATCAAATTTTCTAAGGAACAAACGGAACCTAAAGAGAAAAAAAAAAAAAGAGGGTAAATAATTAGCACATGTTCAACATATACCGCAACTGCAGAACATAATTGCAAGCCAGCACGATTTAAGAGCACTGGCAGCGCAGGGGCACGCGTGTGGCCTAGGGGGCCCGCGTGTCAGTGTCTTGCTAGCACCGGGAGGAAAACGCAGGGGAGCACGTGGGGTGCCTTGCCCAGGCGTTCCTCCCCCCATTCCTTCCTTTTTTTGTCCTTTTGTGATTTTTTAAATATATTTTTTCTTTTTTCTTTTTTTTGAGTAAATATATAATTTTTAAATGATTAAAAAAATAAATTGTGTGTTATAAGATGAGTCTATGATAAATATTTTTATTGGATGATTAAAATTGAGTTCCATATTTTGGAGAAATGATATAATGTAAGTTCCAAAATTGTAGAACTTTTGTTAACATGACACACCAGAATTTCAAAAATTAGAACTTTAAGTGGGAATGCCCTAATAAAATTACCCCCTCCTCCCTGAAAAACCCCCACCCGGAAAAAGGGGCCAAGAAACCCCAAACAAATCAACAAATAGAATCAAGAGACTTAAAAGGATATAACGAGCAGGCAGCACTTCTAGGGCACAAAGGCCGATTAATTATATATCTACCACTATCAATGTTAAGAGACGGATTGCAAGGAAACTAACCTTTTTAAAATAGAGGAGTGCAGCTTCAGCAATTTCCTGGGGCAACGGGATGCTCTCAATCAAGCGATGACAGCGTTGCTGAGCCAAACCCATCACTGTTTCCAAAATAGCACTTCTTTAGCTTGTTTAGCAAACATCAAGATGAGGCATTTCTTGAAGTTGCGGATCTCCTCCCAAACTTCGTCATCAACCATTCGCGTGCCTGGTTCATGCTGTTGAAATGGATACAGAACATAAATTAGAACATGAAAGACATTTGTGATGGATAACAAATATACTCGACTTAAGAGAAGGGTGTGCATCATACAAATAAGCATAATAAACCTCAACCATTACATCCATCTTTACACACAGAGAGGCAACTTAGGAATCAACAATATAACTGAGTTGTATTATTGTGATTCCATATATCGAAACCCCTTTCAGTAAGAATAGGAGTATAGTACACTTTATCTGCAGTCTTACAATGCAATAGTTCCCAGGAGCAATTGGCTGATATTGCGGTAGCATCAAGTAGGCGAAATTGGCTATGGCTACCACAAGGTGTTTAGGTTTGGTTGGCTTCTCAAAACAGAATACACAGCTCTCCTCCTAGGTTACAATGCACTTTGCCAATTTTTCGCAGGTATCTAATTCATTAAGCTGTGCTCCTTTCCTCTTGCTCGTTTTGGTTGGAGCCCTATGGCAGCCATACTCATCATCAGCCTGAGTGGTAAGTTATATTGTCTGTTCAGCATTATACCTTGAGCCAAAGGTTGTCAGTATCATTTCCCTTCATCTTTTGCCGCACCATCATGTCTTGTAAGGCATATCGACAAGCCGACAACATGTCAAAAGAGCAGATAAAACAAGCTCTAGATGGCATAAGGCCTTGTTTTAAGAAAACATGAGGCAAAAATTAGACCAAAATAATCACCACAACGGTGTTCAAGGACCGAAAGCATCACTACAACAAAAGATTAAAGACATCGATGCAATACCTGCTTGCAATGACATCATTTTCA
This sequence comes from Carnegiea gigantea, assembly GCA_029747015.1. Taxonomy (NCBI): domain Eukaryota; kingdom Viridiplantae; phylum Streptophyta; class Magnoliopsida; order Caryophyllales; family Cactaceae; genus Carnegiea; species Carnegiea gigantea. The sequence goes on from JAKOGI010001144.1 coordinate 107,073, forward strand.
GTTTCTAATCCATCCTAATCTTGCTCTGCTTTGGCACTTTCTGATTCTTTCTGAGAATGAACAGACAATCATGCCCCCCCCCAAAAAAAAAAAAGCTGTTAATAGAATGCACATCAGCTAAGTGTGGATAGCTGCCAAAAAAGGCCTAAAATACCCTTTATTCCCCTTTCTTGTATCTTTTGAGGGTTCATAGTCTTTACATAAACGAGTATACAACTAGAACACAAATTGAGAAAGGGGGGGGAGGCATTGCCAGTATGCTAAATGTCACGGGTCGATAATTCACTCAAACTTAGACCCGTGCGGCCTAGCAAACTTTGCTTGTGATTCTTGCCTTGTTTGCTAGTAAGCCTTAAGGAAGCTTGACTTAGCCTTTGAGGAGCTAAGTAAGCACACTTCACACTCTAAAAAAGCTTTAGAGAGAGAAAGTAGAGAGAGAAGGAGGTTGGGAGAATGCTTTGTATTGCACTTGAATGCTTGCTTACAAATGAGCCCCCTTGGGGGTATTTATACACTACCACCTCCTCAATGGACGGTGGAGATCTAATTGATCCTACGGTTGATATTGTACATCCAGAATGTTCTATACAAATATCTAAGGTTCTACACAAGTGTGGAGTTGTGTGGAACCTTCTGGAACCTTGGAGGACCCTCTAGAACATACTCTAAGGAAATCCAGGGCATTCTAGAGTATTCTAGAGCGGTCCGTGACATCCTCCCCCACTTAATCCGGCGACATCCTCGTTGCCTTTTTGTCCTCGTACGCGCGAATTTGCTCCTTGAATTGCCATACGTGTTGGACGGGTTCCCAGCTGGCCTCGCTCTCGGGTAGTCCTTTCCATTTGACAAGGAGTTCATGAGTTGGTGGTTGGTTGGAATGGCGTACCACTCGATCGGCTAGGACCTCTTCTACTTCCTTGTCATGTTGCACCTTGATGCCCAAAGGTGCCCGATGTGAGATACCTCGACTTGGATCCACATTGTCCCCATGATAAGGCTTGAGTAGGCTTACATGAAAGACGGGGTGGTACTTGATCTTGGGAGGCAACTCCACCTTGTAAGCTTGCGCCCCCACCTTCTTGAGGATGGGGAAAGGTCCCTCATATTGGCGAATGAGACCTCGATGTCGGCCGCTTAACCTCGCATGATTGTACATCTTGACAAGTACGAGGTCTCCGACTTGGAACTCCCTCGGGCGCCTCTTTTTATCCGCCCACTTCTTCATTTTCTTGGAGGCTTTCTCCAAGTAATCTCGAGCCACCCCCACTTGGTCATTCCAGTCCTTGGCGAACTTGTAGGCGGGTGGACTCGGTCCCCGGTACCCCGTGGCAAGAGAACTCGGGGTCAACGGTTGTTGCCCCGTAACAATTTCAAACGGACTCTGGCCCGTGGACTCGCTCCTTTGTAGGTTATATGAGAATTGGGCCACATCAAGCAACTTAGCCCAATCCTTTTGGTTGGCACTCACATAGTGCCTTAAGTAAAGCTCCAAGAGAGCATTGGCCCTCTCGGTCTGTCCATCACTTTGGGGATGGAAGCTAGTAGAAAAGTTAAGCTCGGATCCCATGAGCTTGAATAACTCGGTCCAAAATCGCCCTGTGAACCGAGTGTCCCGATCACTCACAATTGATCGAGGCAGGCCCCAATACTTAACCACATGTTTGAAGAATAAATAGGCGGCTTGCTCGGCGGAACATTCCTTGGGTGCGGGAATGAAAGTGGCATACTTAGAGTATCGGTCCACCACCACAAGCACCCAATTATATCCATCACTCGTGGGTAACCCCACGATGAAGTCCATAGAGACGCTTTCCCACGGTCTTTCGGGAATGGGAAGAGGCTCCAATAGTCCCGCAGGTGCACCTTGTTCCACTTTGTCTTGTTGACACACAAGACAAGTCTTCACATAGGCCTCCACATCATCCTTCAAGTGAGGCCAATAGTAGGAATCTCCTACAAGGGCAAGAGTGCGGTGTATGCCTGGATGGCCCGCCCACTTGCTATCATGACACTCCTTCATGACTTCCCGCCGAAGGTTGTCATATGAAGGAACATAGATGCACTTGCCCTTAGTGCGGATCAAGCCATCTTCCTGCCAAAATCTCCGTGTCTTGCCCTCCTTGACAAGTTGGATGATGGTATGGGCAAGAGAATCATGTTGGAGTCCCTCCTTAATGCGGTCCCGTAGGTTGCCTTGAGGGCGACTGATGTTGGCAAGTTCACCCTTGCGGCTCAAGGCATCGGCCACTAGATTGGCACGTCCTGGCTTATACTCCATAACATAGTCAAACTCAGCCAGGAAATCTTGCCACCGGGCTTGCTTGGGAGTCAGCTTCTTTTGAGTTTGGAAGTAACTTGTGGCTACATTGTCGGTCTTGATTGTGAACTTACTCCCGAGCAAGTAATGCCTCCAAGTGCGGAGACAATGTATAACCGCGGTCATCCCCTTTTCTTGGACCGTGTACCGCCTCTCGGTGTCATTTAGCTTCCGGCTCTCAAAGGCAATAGGATGACCATCTTGCATCAAGACACCGCCAATGGCAAAGTCGGAAGCATCCGTGTGTAGTTTAAAAGGCTTGTTGAGGTCGGGGAGAGAGAGGACAGGCTCCTCCGTGATAGCCTTCTTCAAGGCATTAAAGGCATGTTGGCATTCTTGGCTCCACGTCCATCCTCTTCCCTTCTTTAACAAGTCGGTGAGAGGGGCGGCTATCGCGGAATAACCCTTGATGAACCGTCGGTAATAGTTCACCAAGCCAAGGAAAGATCTTAACTCAATGACTTTCGTTGGTGGCTCCCAGTCTAGGATGGCCTTGACTTTAGCCGGGTCCATGCGTAGCTTGCCTCTACCAATGATGTGCCCCAAGAAAGGCACCTCTTCTTGTGCGAATGAGCACTTTTCTTTCTTTACATAAAGTTGGTTGTCCCTCAAAGTTCGGAACACTTCCCGCAAGTGTCCCACATGCTCCTCCAAGGACTTGCTATAGATGACAATGTCATCAAGATACACAACGACGAAACGATCAAGGAAAGGAGCAAGTACCTTGTTCATGAGGGTGCAAAATGTGGCCGGTGCATTTGTAAGGCCAAAGGGCATTACAAGGAACTCGTATGAACCATAACGTGTCACACATGCCGTCTTTGGCTCATCCCCTTCGGCTATACGGACTTGATAGTACCCACTCCTCAAATCGAGCTTTGTAAAGTACCTTGCATCTCCGAGTTGATCAAACAAGTCATCGATGCGAGGGATGGGATACTTGTTCTTGATGGTGACCTTGTTGAGGGCCCGATAGTCGATGCATAGACGAAGAGAACCATCATGTTTCTTTTGGAATAATACCGGCGCACCATAAGGAGATTTGGAGGGACGAATGTAACCGGCATTAAGTAACTCCTTCAGCTGTCTCCTTAGCTCCTCGAGTTCCGGAGGTGCCATTCGGTAAGGAGGAAATGCGGGTGGCTTAGCCCCCACCTCTAACTCAATAGCATGATCGACTTCCCTTCTTGGAGGAAGCCTCTTGGGTAACTCGGCGGGCATGACGTCTTTGAACTCACCAAGTGCCTCTTGGATGACCTTGGGGGCTTGAACTTCCTTGGGTTCCTCTTTCATCTTAAGAGTAGCAAGGAAAGTTGGTTCCTTTTTCTTCAGTCCCTTAGAAAACTGAAGGGTGGAGAGCATGTTGCCTTCATCGATGCCCCTCTTCACGGGAACATTACAAGGTTGTCCCGTTTCCATGATACACAGGGTGTCGGTGTAAGGTACCAAGTGTGCCTTTACCGCGTCAAGAAAATCGATGCCCAAATAGAATTTCTTGTCATCTAAGGGGGCAACGGTGATATCGACCTTACCTTTCCACTGGCCGATTTGAATGGGGGTGCCGCGAGCAACTCCATGGATAGGGAGGCTCCTAGCATTGACTCCCTTTACATATCCTCCCTCTTTGATGTAGGAGAGGCCAACCTCATCGGCAAGCTCCTTGGCCATATAGACCGTGTCGGCACCCGTATCTAACAATGCCTGGAGAGGCTTACCGTTGATAAGTGTCTCCACGTACATGCGCCCACGAGACTGTTTCTCTACTTTTGCATGGATCGCATTGAGTAGCTTGAGGGAAGCAATCTTCTTCTCCTCTTGCTCCTCTTCTTTCTGGATAATGGCGGCAAGCTTACCCTTTTTGGGACATTCAAAGACCCGGTGTGGACCGTTGCATAGGAAACATGAATACTTCCGGGGTGCGTCGTTCTTCTTGCCTTTTCCTTTGTCGGTAGAGGGTTTGTCCCTCTTGGGGGACTTGTCTCGGTCTCCCCCACCTTTGCCGCTCCCACTATTCTTCTTGCCTTGTCCTTTTGACGAGTCTCTCTTGTACTTGTTTAGTGACTCGGCGGCGGCAATCGCGGAGGTGAGATCTTGTACACCACGCCTTTCCAACTCGGTCTTGGCCCAACCACTTAGGCCATCTAGGAAGGCGAATAAGGCGTCTTCCTCTCCCATGTTTGGGATCTCCAAGAGAAGCTCTTGGAATTCCCTCACGAAGGTGGCCCTCCTTGTGTTGGAGGCGCCTCAACTTGGCCCGGGCTTCCTTTACGGCATCCTTGGGGTAGAATTGCTCTTTGAGCTCCCTCTTGAATCCATCCCAAGTGGTGATGGGAGTGGACCCTCGGTTGACATCGTCGTACCTTCGACGCCACCAAACAAGAGCAATGTCTTTAAGAGAGAAGGAAGCCAGGTTTACCTTTTGTGCTTCATCGATGATGCCTACTGCTCCAAAGTAAGCTTCGAACTTCCAAAAGAAGTTATCTATCTCCCTCGCGTTCCTGGCCCCGTTGTAGGTTGGGGTTTGGAGCGCATTCACCTTTGGGGTGGTGGACACTTGACCTGATCCACCATTGCCTGCATTGGCCACCGCGGCCATGCATACTTTGAGTTGGGTTTCCAAGGCCTCAACCCTTGCCTTGTACGCCTCAATCTCGGATTTGCAAGCCATCACCTCGGCTTTGCAAGCTTGGAGTTCTCCATCCCGAAGAGCTCGGACCTCCTCGTCGACATTGCTTGCTAAGGATTTCACCACCTCTTGCACCTCTGCACGGAGCTCCTCCAAGTCCCCCGTGGACTCGAGCTCCTCGATGCGCTTCTCCATGTCATCTACCCTGCCCGTGAGGTCCGACACGGAGTGGTTAATCTCCGCAAGCTTGTCATCTACAAGGATTGACAAGTCCTTGTTCTTATCCTTGCCCTTCTTTCCTCCTTGTTGAGGATTGCCAGCATCAGTGACACTTGAAGCCATGGATCTCCCAAACCGAAGCTCTGATACCAACTGTCACGGGTCGATAATTCACTCAAACTTAGACCCGTGCGGCCTAGCAAACTTTGCTTGTGATTCTTGCCTTGTTTGCTAGTAAGCCTTAAGGAAGCTTGACTTAGCCTTTGAGGAGCTAAGTAAGCACACTCACACTCTAAGAAAGCTTTAGAGAGAGAAAGTAGAGAGAGAAGGAGTTTGGGAGAATGCTTTGTATTGCACTTGAATGCTTGCTTACAAATGAGCCCCCTTGGGGGTATTTATACACTACCACCTCCTCAATGGACGGTGGAGATCTAATTGATCCTACGGTTGATATTGTACATCCAGAATATTCTACACAAATATCTAAGGTTCTACACAAGTGTGGAGTTGTGTGGAACCTTCTGGAACCTTGGAGGACCCTCTAGAACATACTCTAAGGAAATCCAGGGCATTCTAGAGTATTCTAGAGCGGTCCGTAACATAAAGCACACAGCCTACTCTTTATAAGCAGACATTAAGAGCTTGATTGGGAGCAGTGTAAAGGTTGCTTAACATTTCTTGGAAGGTTCTCTCATTAGGAGTAAAGTTCTTCACCCTCATTTTGCTTCCACTACTAGTAAAAAACAATTGACTCAGAACAATTAGATATACTAAATACTAATTGATTTCAAACATACTCAAGTACAAGGAAGCAGATGATATCCCTTACTCTACATTGTATCACCAACACCTATCCTTCATTATTAACAATTACTCCTCTTTGCAAGAAACCCTGAAACATCAAGGATTTCTCACTCTCCAACATGCATTCTATATAAAAATAAGAGTGTCAGAACCTGTTATCTCAAAGAGAAGTTCAAGCACACAGAAGAGTAACAAAGTTCTTCAACAGAAATCCATTGCATTGACCTCTGAACCCAAATTAAACAAACTACAACATGCACATAGCTAGCACCTGAAGAGAGAGTTAATTACCACTATATCAATTACTAATAAATTAGAGCATGAGACGCTGTCTCACCAAAAGTTTCTCAGCTTCTTTATGTTTGCCTCTAAATGCCGCAGTAGCATAGTGCAACCTTGTCAGAGACCTAGGATCTTGTGCAGCATCCAGTTGGTAAAATTCGCTATAGCTACCACAAGATGTTTAGGCCTCTTTGGGCGTTTCACCAAATTTTGGCTGGCATCTAATTCATTATTAAGATGTGTTCCCTTTCCCTTGTTCTTTTCAGTTGGAGCTCCATCACAATTGTGTTCATCATCAGCCTGAGTAGACATAGTATATTGCCTCTTCTTCATTATTCTTTGAGCCAAACGGATGTTAGTATCATTTTCCATGCCCTTCTACTGATATCTTGTAAGGCACGTCTACAGGGAATATATGCACATATCAAAAGAACAGATAAACAAAGATCGACAGCATCAGGCCTTGTTTTAAGAAAACGTGAAGCAAGGTTTAGATCAAAAGCATAACCACAATGGCATTCAAGACCAGAAGCATCACTCGAGGGGAAAAATTAAAGACACCTACGGATTAATGCTTGCACTGACACTGACATAGTTTTCTAGCTTCATCATCTTCCCCCTTATCTTGCTCCACTTTGGCACTTTGTGCTTCTTTCTGACAAAGAACAGACACAGCCGCGCGCAAACTTGCTGTTGGCATAACAAAGGCAAGCTCAGCATTGGGTAAGCAACAATAGCTAATGAACAAAGCCTAAACTACCTTTATCCCACCTTTTTTTAGTTTCTTTGGAGGCATAGTCTATACATAAAGACGTATACAACTATGCCATACTTTAAGACAAAGAGACTCATTGCCAGCATGCCAAATCACACAGCCTACCGAGCAGATATTAAGGCCTTACTAGGGAGAAGTGTAAAGATTAGCGACCCGTTCTTATGAGTTTCTCTCATCAACGGCATAGTTCTTTACCCTCTTCATTTTTTTCACTTTAAGTGGTTAATAGATTAGAATACTGCAATGCATTAGTTTCAAACATAGTCAGCTATAGCAGGGTGACTATCTTCCTTACTCTAAAATGCTAATATCCACTGACTGACCCTCATCCTTATTAACACTCACTCTTCTTAAAAAGGAACCCCAAAACATTGGGACTTTCCCACTTTACAACATGTTATGTCAAATTAACATAGCGCATTGCACTGGAGTCTAAACATTCGTGTTGCAAAAATTTACTAGTTTACTCGATTACTAAAGATCATCTAAGCAAACTTCCAATATCTATATCTAGGATCCAAAGAGAATAAAGGAACAACAGATATGATATGTATGACTTAAACCCACTTTTTGCACGAAACATAAACAACAAGCAATATAAGTTAACACCGCCATATGATTACCAATAAATCAAAGTAGCATGAGATGATTCACCAATCGTTGTATACAAATACCTTAATCCTATCAACCACTGATCCAACCTTATCCTTATTAACATTCCCTCCTCAAAGAACCGAACCCTAAAACAACAAGAATTTCGCACTTACAACATGCTATGTCAAATTAACACAACCAGGAAATGTCGAATCTCAAAGAGAAATCCAAGCACGTAGAAGACTAACAGATCCCCTTGCATTGTCTAGGTGCGTTGAAATAATTTTTGAAGACAATTTAATTGTATTGCATATTTAACACTGAATTGATTGTCGTTAATTACAATTACAAGTAAAAAAAAACTTTTGCATATTTAACACTGAATTGCCTATGACATACTGCAGTGTTTCCCTCAAGCCGGGCAAATTGAATCGTAACGATTGTTGCAAAAGAACCCCTCTAAAATTATTTGTTAGGGTGTTTTGGGGGGGGGGGAGTCATGCTGGGAAATTGCAAATTATTTGTCAAAGCGACCATTGATGAACAACTAGAACCGCAACCACGACCAACAGAACACCAGCAAAGAAATTTGTTATTGAACCCCAATCACCTTATTATTTACACCTATCAGAAGGACCTGCGGTCCTAATCACAGCAGTAATCTTCAATAGTAAGAATTATGATCCCTGAGAAAAAGCCGTAACAACGACATTGAGAGCTAAGAACAGACTTGGGTTTATAAATGGTTCACTAGCCAAACCCACAACGGCAGAGGATGACGCATCCGAACTACAAGCTTAGGAGATGGCTAATTTAGGGGAGTGTTTGGTTGCATCAGCTGTTTGATAAAAAAGAGCTGTTTGGGACCTCTTTAACTATTTTGACTAAGTCAAATAGCTAAAGAGGTGTTTGGTAAAGAGCTGTTTGAAACAGCTGTTTTGCCCCCAAACAGCTCTTTTTCAAACAGCTACTCCCAATAGCCTTCTGGGAACAGCTTTTTATTAAAATTACTATATTACCTACAAGTTCAATCACATTACAGCCATGGCATTCAACCTATCCTCTCCCTTGCCATCAGACTTCACGTTGTTTCACCAAGGCAGTTTCACGTTAATGGTTCACATCTTCTTTCTCACCCCCCCCCCCCCCCCGGTCACTGCCCTACTGCTACCCATCGATTGCCCTACTACTACCCAGCGGTCGCCACCGGCCACACCATCGACGCCGACAACGTCTTCTCCTGCTCCGGAGCCCGCGTCTGTCTCTGCTCCATCTTCCATTACTGATTTTGAGGTATTTTACATCCTAATTGTACTACTAGAATTATATTATCAAAAATGATACATATTCCTTCTCCTTCTTCCTTTCCTCCATGAATTTGTTGGATTCAATGGTTTCTTTCTCCAATCTAGTTGTCCAATTTATTTTGGATTCATTTTTGCAAAGGAATGATAATCTGGGAATTTTTGGTTTGTGGATTTTATGTTGTGCAATTGAAGAGCCCAAAAAAAAGAACAATGACAAGATGGATGCTCAGCCCAATTATATCAGTAGAAGTATTAAAATTCTGGATTCGTTTTTACAGAGGATGAGAGGGAAGATACTCTGGAAAATTTTGGCCTGTGCATACTTCCAAGTTTCAATGACTGAGGAATGTCCACCCAAAAATAAGAACAATGACAAGATGGATGCTCAACCCAATTATATCAATAGAAGTATTAAAATTTTGGATTCTTTTTACAGAGGAATTATAATCAGACAATTTTCGGTCTGGATTTTATGTTGTGCAATTGAAAATAACTAATGAACACAAATTATTCAAACTAATGAACACAAATTATTGGAAAGAAAAGAAAATAACTAATGAACACAAATTATTCAAACAAGTAAAGAAAAGAAAGCTCCAAGGATGAAGTTCATTTGAACATAAGACATAAAATTAATTCTTTTTTAAAACAAAACAAGATGATCAATTAATTTAAAAAAACATATTCTATTGAAAGTATTTTATGAAAAGGGCAATAATGGAATTTTAATAAATATGTCTTTCAGAAACAGCTAATTTTACCAAACACTTTTTCTACAAACAGCTAATACAAACAGCTAACAGTTAAGGCAAACAGCTAACAGTTGTTTGCCAAACAGGGCCTCAATGATTTCCTCGTGGATCCTCAACGTCATCGATCCTAAGCTTCGAACATGTGTGGCTTACACCAACACTACAAAGGTCATGTGGGACACGTTGAAGAAGCACTATGCAATTGCTAATGCTCTAAAAATACTCCGGTTGAAGACGAGCATAGCAAATTGCAAGCAAGGGGGACTAAGTGTGGTTGAGCTCTATTCTAAAATCTCATATTTATGGGTAGGACTTGAAACCATGACAAGAGTCCGGTTGATACTTGTATCGGATGCCATTGTGGAGCGGCTAACAAGATCTTTAAGAAATATGAGTAAAGGAAGGCACATCGATTCCTCATGGGCCTCAATGACCACATGTATTCTTCAATAAGAAATCAGATACTAACCCTCGAGCCATTGCCTTCTTTAGATTGAATTTTCAACATGGTGGTGCAAGAAGAAAATCACAAAAGTTTGATGCTTGGAAGAGAGGATCGAACTAAGTCAGCTCCTGTCTTTGATGCCATATTTGGAGACCGAAACCTGGGCACCGTAAGTGAGAAAGCCGGGTGCAAACATTGTGGAAAATTCGGCCACGATGAGACTACATGCTACAAGCTGGTTGGTTACCCACCTGGCTGGGAAACCGAGGTCAAGGAAAGGGTCGAGTAGGGGCGCACGAGGCGGAAGAACCATTAGTGGATGCAGACGGGGGGCTGGCAGAGAGACTGCCCATGCTACAGCCATGACCCCAGGGACAGCCGGAGATAGCAGTTAACGGCGACCAGCAACAGTGCTAAGGAGACGGTTCAGCATGTGCTACCCGGTGTAACGTCCGAGCAAATGTAGAGATTGCTGAGTTTAATCGAGCCCACTCAAATAGGTTATGAAAGTTATCAAGTAAAAGTAATTGGATTTTTGACATTGATGCTTCAAGACATATGACGGGCAACTTGGACTTTCTGAGTCAAGTAAAAGTTATAAGCCCGATACCAGTAGAACTTCTCGATGGCGTATTTCGAGTAGAAAAATTGCAAGGAAACATGGACTTGGGTCTAAATATAAAATTAAGCAATGTGTTATGTATTCCAAACTTCTATTGTAATTTGGTTTCAATTGATTAAGTAAGCTGAGAATTAAAATGCATCGTGATGTTTACTAATGACCTTTGCATGATATAGGACTGCACCTTGATGAATCTGATTGGAGTGGGTGAATTGACAGGAGAGATCTACTACTTCAATGAGTCAGCTACAGCAAAGGTACAAGCTAATGCAGCGATTTCTCCTGCTTTGTGGCATAGCCACCTTGGTCATCCATCAAGTTAAGTTATTTATATGCTTCCCATAAATCTAGGCGTAGCTAGTAGTTATGGAACAAATAAAGTCAATGCTTGTGATGTCTATTTACGTGCAAAGCAAACCAAAAACCAATTTAATGTTAGTGAAAGCAAGGCAAAAAATTTGTTCGAAATTACACCGTGACATTTGGGGCTCCTATAGAACCCCCTCATTTTTGCAACGCACACTATTTTCTTACCAATGTCGATGATTTTAGTAGGGCGGTTTGGATATATTTTGAAGTTGGTAGAATACTACTTGTCTTTGTAATGGGAGCCAATCTCATATATATACGGTCAATATACATCTTGAATATACATGGAAATTATTCACAATATCAAAACATGAAAAATATACACCAACTGTAGAAGAGATATGCCAACTATAGAAGATATAAAAATATATACACTAATACTCCCCCACAATCAAAGCAGGAGGGGAACGGACGCTAAGATTGGCCCTGAAATCAAGAAAAAGAGGTGTTGGTAAACCTTTGGTGAAGATATTAGCATACGGAAAACAAGAGGGGACGTGTAACAAATGAACAAGACCAACAGCTACTTTTTCCTGGACAAAGTGAATTTCTATCTCAATATGCTTGGTACGCTGATGTTGCATAGGGCTACTCGATAAATAAGTAGTGGATACTTTGTCATAGTAAACAATTGTTGCCTTTGGTAGAAAAATATAGAGCTCATGAAGAAGATAGCATAACCAAGTACATTGAGCCACAGCATTAGCAACTGCTCAATATTTAGACTCTGCACTGGAGTGAGAAACTGTGATTTGATGCTTTGAGCTCCAAGAAATAAGATTGTTCCCCAAATATATACAATAGCAAGAGGTTGAACGTCAGGAATCGGGGCATCCAACCCAATCAGCATTAGATTAGGCAATCAATTGAGTACGAGAAGAGGGTAGGAGATGAATGCCATAGTCAATTGTACCTTGTAAACAACACAAAATACACTTAAGCACTTGCCAATTAGCCTCTCTGGGATCATGCATGATGTTGTAATTTCTCGCAAGTATACGGTTTGTTGTTGTACGAATTACGGGTGTCGATCCTCAGGAATGTATTATGAAATCATATTACTAATACTTTATGCTTTAATTCAATGAATTGAAAACTAATGACTCTAAGTCAATCTTGGTAAATTTCTAAATTACAAGACTAAACTCGAAAGTTTACGATCCGAATTGAGCAAAGCAAAGTATATTAGAGGAAAAGCACAATCAATTTCTTCACTTCCTAACTCCTTCAACCTTAATCAAAGGACCAGATTGTATTCCTGCACCAACAATGACAACCCAGATTTTCGAAGCCTCAAATCGAAGGAACCAAACAGAAAACGAAAGCAAATTAGTCTAATAAAAACACACGCTCAGCACAGGATACCAAATGAAAAACGAATTACTCCGAAATAGAGACCGAACATAAACGAATTGCTCTTGATTGAGCATACTCCTGGCCAAATGTCAAATGCTTAATTTTGAGTGCAGCAAGCCCCGCACCAAATTAAAGCATACAAAAGCAAATGAGTCTTGATGAAAAACCCAGAATTAAAGCAAACAAAACGAAAGCTCAGAATAACAATGAAAAAAACTCTCAACACTCATCTATTCTACCATCTATCCTCCACTCTATGCTACTTCACTCTAATCTCCTCGAACTCTCTGCTTCGACCCCCCATTTGAAGGCCCTTAAATCGTCCCCTCTGCTCCCTTTCGACGCTAGTTTTTTTTGTCAGCCGAACAGCCCCACTGGAATGCTTCCCATTGATGATGGTGAGTAATGGTAGAGTGAGTGAGGAGAGAGAGAGCTGCAAATCGGTTATGGGAGTGGGGAAGATGAAGAGCCTGCTTCTCTGTTCTGTTCGAATTTCTGGGTTGCAGGGTTCCCCTGTTTCGACCTAAGCTGCGCGAGGGAAGAAGAAAGCGAAGGGTCGAGGGGCGACTGGCTATGCTCACGTGCAAGGGGCGTGCGTGGGCTAAATGAAAGAAGAGACTGCAGGCCTGCATGTGTGGGCTCGGGAAAAATTTTTTTTTAAAAAAAATTGGGCCCTGTCCGCGAAAGAAAAGGAAAGGGGAAAATAAGGGAGGAAGGAGGCTGGTCTGCGGCCTCGGGTTGAAGGACGTCTGGGCCTGGGCCTGTCTTTCAGTCTTTTCCTCTTGTGCTTCTTCCTGTACCAACATCACTTTCTTTCCAACTTTTATATCCAATTTATTTAAATTTTCAAATTCCTACAAAATAAACAAAATAACATTAAAATCTTAATTTAATAATTTATTCCAAGCAATTATTACATAATATAACGTATAAAATATCATAATTTCTGGTTGAACATATGAACAGATAAACTTGTTGGACTGTATAGCTAATGTTAGGTCTGGCGAAAGTAAGATATTGTAATGCAACAGCAAGACTACGACACAATGATTAATCAGAAATAAAGGAACCAATATTAGCAGAAAATTTTGACTTAGAATCAACAAGTGGTGATATAGGCTTACAAGTGGACATAGAAGCACGAGCAAGAATTTCCTGAGCATATTTATGTTGACATAGAAAGAGACCTTTGGAGTTGCGAGAGACAGAAATCCCCATAAAGTAATGCAATAGCCCCAAATCAAACATAGCAAATTCAAACTTCATAAGAGATATGAGACGAGACAACAACTCTGTTGATGAAGCAGTGAGTGTTATGTCATCCACATATAAAAGTAGAAATGTCACTTACTGACCGTGCTAAAATATGAATAGAGAGTTATTACATACACTCCCCCCCGGAAGCCATATGGTGTGAAGAAACTAGTAAATCTTTCAAACCATGCACACAAAGCTTCCTTAAGAACATAAAGAGCCTTTTAAGACAACAAATATGCTCCAGATTGGAGGCATCTATAAATCCAAGGGGTTAAGCCATGAAAACACCTTGGTCAAGTTTGCCGTGTAAGAAGGCATTCTTGACATCTAAGTGATTGATTAACCACCCCCTTAGAAAGGGTAATGCAAAGAACCATACGAATTGTAGTAGGTCACATTAGTCGTCCACTTTCCACTACCCCCTTTACGTTAGCGGAGAGATTAGAATAGGTGCAAAGAACACATTAGTCGTCCACTTTCCACTACCCCCTTTACATTAGCGGAGAGATTAGAATAGGTGCAAAGAACCATACAAACTTGTAATGGGAAATAATAATATTACGAGTAGCTAAGTCATGACAGCGATACCCTTTATGATGAGAGGGATACCCTAAGAAAACATATTTTGTGGACTAAGGAGCCAACTTGTGAGCAGCAGTAGCGGAGAGAGTAGATAGGTTGCGTTTCACAGGCCAAACGAGCTTCTTCCATCATTAACATGGATGAAACAGTTAAAAAATCCGAAAGAGGTTTCTAGGTATTGATCACATTAACAATGCTACCATACTTTGGAGGTAAGCCAAAGCAAATTCGGAGAATAAGGTCATTGTGACAGATGAGGTGATTAATTTCAGCAAAAGCATCACATATACTTTGAAGCGTTGGCAATAAGTAGCAATAAACATATCATTTAAAACAAGGTCCTTGAATTCTGCCTTTAATTGAAGGGCTGGACTTTGAATGTTATCGCGGAAAAGACGTTCAATGCAAGTCCAGGCTTAGTGAGCAGTTTGAGAAGTACCTGGTTGTATAACCAATTGAAAAATATCGGACGAGATGGTAGAGTTGATCAATGATAAGACAACAGAGTTAACATCCTGCCATGCAGCATATCTATCATCCTTAAGGTCAAAGCGGAAACGGTTGACTCAATATGATCAAAGCACTCATATGCCTTGGTTGCGAACACGAATAAAGCTTTCTAAGAACTATAGTTGAAGTTAACAAGATCTAAGGTGAGGAGTACATGAGTTTTAATATTACTAACAGAAAAATAAGGATGAGGTGGAGATTTGGAAGGAGGACAAGGACGAGGGATTTGAACGGAATCTGAATAAGCCATGGATAGGGTGACAAGAAGAGAAATTAGTAGCTAGTAGCCAACAGACAGGATAAAGAATTAGGCTCTGATACCATGAAAGTTGGTAGAATACTTCTTGTCTTTGTACGGGGAGCCAATCTCATATATATACAATCAATATACATCTTTAATGTACATAGAAATTGTTCACATTACCAAAACATGAAAGATACATACCTACTACAGAAGAGATATGCCAACTATAGAAGATATAAAAATATATACACTAATATATCTAATAAGGGAAAAAGGGTCGGTAGCTAGTAACTTGCAAAATTTTGTTACTATTGTGAAGACTCAATTTGAAAGAAACGTAAAAATTGTTCGTGGTAACATTGGTTTAGAGTTTAACTATGACCTAATGCTCCAATTCTATTTAAAAAAGGCATTCTTCACCAAACTAACTGCGTAGATACCCCTCAAAAAAATGAAAGGATAGAGTGCAAGCATCGACAGATCTTGAATGTGGCTCGAGCACTTTGATTCCAGACTCATTTACATTTAGAGTTCTGTGGTGAATGTGCTTTAACTATAGCCTACCTAATTAATCCAACCTCTAGCAAATTGTTACAAGGTAAAACTCCCTATGAGTTACTTTTTGGAGTTAAACCTGGTTATGAGCATATTAAGGTTTTTGGTAGCTTATGCTTTACACAGCATAGACCATAATCAAAGGATAAATTTGCTTCTCGAAGTCGAAAATGCATCTTTGTGGGGTATGCATATGGTAAGAAAGGTTGGAAGTTGTATGACATAGAAACACATGACATCTTTGTAAGTCAGGGCGTAGTATTCTATGAAGACATTTTTCCCTTCTCACTTGCAAACAAAGATGAACAAAATTAAGTAAAACCTACTCAACATGCATTACTCCAGCCTTTGGGACATATTGATGATAAGTATGAGAATTGGATTCTCGGTGAAGTTGCTGCAAAAGCTTAACCCAATGCTGTTGAACACATGGTCCATAGTGAAAATCAGCAGCCCAATCCTCCAGCCTCGGAGGCTAACACTGGGCCAGCAGCAAATAACTCATCATCGGCCGAGGACACCTAGGCAGTAGGCCAACCTCAATCATTACCATGGGCTAGTGAAGCGGCTCAAACTAGGCTCCCATGGATAGACTCGCATACAGGCCAGGAGGACAGGGGCAGCTCCGTTGGACCGACCTAAAATACTGCGATCCAAGGAGAGGATAATTTGGGCCCAACCGGGTGACCCACTCACCAACGCCAAATCCCGTCATATCTTGAGGACTATATATGCTACGGAGCTCGGATACTAGACCCCTCTCTCGAAGACACCTCATTCCAAGAAGGCCCCTCACGTACGTCATATCCCTTGGTTAATTATATCACATATGGCTCGATTCTCTAACCCTCACAAACTTTCCCAGCAGCCATTACCAAAATTGTTGAGCCTAAGTATCATGAAGTTGTAAAGGATCCGCGTTGGTGTAAGATATAGGTGAGGAGATCCGTGCCCTAGAAGATAATTACACCTGGACTATTGAAGGCCTTCCACCTGGGAAGAAAGCTACCAATTGTAAGTGGGTCTATAGAGTAAAGTACCAGCCCGATGGCACCATTGAGCGATTCAAGGCTAGACTTATTGTTCACATAGATCATCAGTTTGAGGGTTTTGACTTCAATGAGACATTTACTCATGTTGCCAAAATGTCTAGTGTGCAGGTTTTTCTATTAGTTGTTGTAGCCAAAGGTTGGGAATTGCATTAGATAGATGTCAACAACACCTTTTTGCATGGAGATCTTCATGAAGAAGTCTATATACAATTGCCCCCAAGTTTCACTGCTCCATCACCAAACAAGATTTGTGAGCTTCGTAAGTCATTGTAGTTTACGTCAAGCACCGCGCCAGTGGTTTGCTAAGTTATCTACTAAGTTGAGTGATTATGGCTTTGTAAGATCCTATGCTGACTATTCCTTCTTTACTTATTAGAAAGGGTCCATATTCCTAGCCTTATTGGTTTATGTTAATGATATTATTCTTGTTGGTAATGATTCCCAGGCTTATAAGGAGTTCAAGGCGTATCTCAACTCATGTTTCAAAATCAAGGATCTAGGACCTCTAAAATATTTCTTGGGTATTGAAGTGGCCAGAGGGCCCCTTGGTATATTGCTATGCCAACTTCGGTATGCCCTTGAGATCGCGGATGAGTGTGGTCTTCTTCACAGCAAGCTTGTGGATTGCCCTAGCGAAGAGACTCAGAAGCTCGCACTAGCCTCACAAAAGGATCTGGATGATCCCCATAGATATCGACGTCTCATTAGACGACTCATATATCTTACTATTACTCGTCTAGAATTGTGCTACGCTATTCATACTCTCTCTCAGTTCATGCAAAACCTAAAGGATGAACATTTGAATTCAGTGCACCGAGTGCTTCGATATCTCAAAGCAACACAAGGATATGGTGTTTTATTATGGTTTGACATCTCTCTTCAAGTGCATGCTTACTGTGATGCCGATTGGGGTGCTTGTCCCCTTACTTGACGTTACTCAAGGGTTATCTAGTTACACTTGGTGGATCCCCAGTATCATGGAAAACCAAGAAGTAGACCACAGTTTCTCGCTCATCAGCTGAGGCGGAATATCATTCCATGGTCACCGCTACCAGTGAGCTAATATGGCTTAAGCCCTTACTGAGCTCCTTATGGGTGTTTCACAACATACCCATGCAATTATACTTTGACATCCAGGCCACCCCTCACATTGCCAAGAATATTACCTTTCGTGAAAGGGCAAACAAATAGAGATCAACTACCACTTTGTTCGCGAAAAGTTAGAGTCAAGTGACCTAGTAGTTTCTTACTTGGCATCTAAGCAACAACCTGCTAACATATTCACCAAAACTTTGGGGAAGAAACAATTCCTCTACTTACAAGGCAAGATGGGCATGATCAATCCTCATGCTCCACCTTGGGAGGAGTATTAGGCATATATTTGATATGGAAAATAATGTAAACTGTAATTATTCACTTCTTATATTGTAGCTTAGCCAGGACTCTTTGTGACTTGTTCTAGAAGCTAGAGTTATGCCATACCACACACATTATATATATGTGATGTATTGTGATGATCAATGAAGGAATAGAAGAAAACCCAAGGGCACCTCCATTCGCCTATACACGACTCTCTCTCTCAAATTATCTAGAAAATCTATATGATATCAGAGCAAGGTTGCTCGATCTTGATTTGCCACCATCCTCGTTTGATTAAAATTGTGTGCACATATTGGCCCTTATTAGTACCCCCATAAGAGGGGGCGTGTTGCAGTATGAAAGTGGGTATTATTCTACATTGATAAAATACAAAAAATATGAAAGTCAGTGTTGTCCCACATTGATAAAATTAAAGGGTTTGAGCATCTACGTAAGCTTATAAGTTATTCTACCCATTGTCAATAGGTTTTGGGTTGGTACCTCATTTGAACTTATATATATAACTCTTTGTTTAATGCTCAATTGATATAAAAATTTAACATAGTGTTTTCATGAGCATGCATATGATATGTATTGGGTATCTATTTTCTGTCTTCATTAGGAAAAGAGATGTGGAGACTTCGTGTGGGAGGAGAAGAGGTGAAAGGGATGCTTATTCCCATGCTGGGGTTGAATTGTGTGCTCCTAAACAAAAAGAAGTGCGAAGGATCATGAGATTAGCTAACAGAAATTGGGCTTCTATTGGGAAACATCTATGACGCATTATGGAAAGACTTGTGTGGTTAAGGACTAAGTAGATTCATGGTGTTTAAGGGCACAAAATTGCTGATGAAAGTATGAAACAGAAAAGTTACATTTGTAAGTGGTATGGTGTTGTAATAGCTCAACCCTAAATTATGTTTATTTATTTAATTATATCATGTTAATGTTTTTCTTGTATTTATTTATCGCATTTAATCATCCCGATAGGAAAAAATTCATGGGCCCTCACTTTGCAATTTGAGTTTTTATTAATGAAAAGAAAAATTTGGAAAAATTGCTATTAAGTCTTGATAATTATGACTTAAGTGATTAAATTATTTTTCCATAATATCACAAAAATTAAATTTTGAGAAACATCATCGTTATAGAGCGATTTATTACCGAGCCCAATTTAATTTGGTCCAATTTAAAGCCCAACAAGCTTGTCTAATTAAACCTAGATAATTACCATGATTTAAGCCTAATCTTAATTAGCTAAAAGCCACTTTTGAGGATAAAAACTCAGCCAAGTAAATTTTTGGATCATTTCAAGCCAAGTAAAAAAAATAAAATATCACTCAAACCCCTCTTCTCTTCCCTCCACCCAGCCACGACCCCTCTGTTGCTCCTATTTTGTGCCACTACCACCACCGAAACATCCACCAGACAACCACCACTAACCACCCTAGCCACTTACTACACTCCCCCAAACATCAAACTTCACCTACGCCCCTTTTTCTTCAAAAGCAAAGTGGGTAAACCCTAACCTTGTTCTTGTTGATTTTGATTGTATCTTGGTCTTCATTCTTGCTTTGGTTATTTTGATGGTTGATCATATTGCTTTGATAGAAATAAGAGTTGTTTTGAAGTTTTAAGTGTTGGTTAAGCAGGAAAGTATGAGAGGGTTGAATTTGTTCATAATCATGCAACCTTAAGTTTGAAAGAATGTTTTTGGATTATTTTGTATTTGATTTGGTGGTCTTAAGCCTTAATAATGATTATGATGGTGTTTTTGGTGATTTTGGATGAAATGAAGATGAAGTCAATTGGTCATAAGCTAAGGTTTTGGCAATTGTGCCTGGTTTGGATTATTCTTGGCATCAATTATGTTATTTGCATATACTTTGACGTAAAATGAATCATAGATGTGTTCTTTAATTTAAAAATGGCTTGGTGTTATTCTTGTAAAAGGGATGGATTATGGGAATTTTCTCAATTGATCATAAGAGGTAATTTTGCTCATTTATGCAAATAAGTAAGCTTATGGATGAGCTTTGAGTGTTTTTGAAAAAGAGAAGAATCGAAAATTTGATGCAGATAATTTTGGAGTAAAATTGAGTAATATGGCTTTGTAAGGTGATAAGAAGAAACAATGCTTTGTTGAATGATTTTAAGGAGCGATTTTAGATAGGAAATTATGTGAAAAGAAGGGAGAAAACAAGAACAGTAGGGCTATGAATAGACCTGAAACAGGGGTTACTTTGTGATTAAACTGGTACTATTTGGCCCATTGAAAAATTATGATTTTTGGTGGGTTGATATATCTATGAGTTATCTTTCAAATTCCTTTTTGACGGCTTTAATCCAAGTTCTGTGGAAAATGTCATGGTCGTTTTGCTAGGACTGCACAGGATAGACCAAAGCTGTGCACAATTGTGTTCTAGCCCAATTTTGGGAATCTTATTGTGGGAATTATGTTTTGCTTTGTGAATGAAAATTTTGTAGGACTTTTTAAGTTTTCTATATTGGGGATTTAGGTCTCAAGTTGAGGCCTGGAGATTAAGTTATGAGTTATTTATTTTAGCTTTACGTTAAGTATTTACCCTTTTTAACTAATTTATCAACCATAAGAATAAGTACTGTTGCTAACTATATATTTCTATAACGATATTTTTGAATAGAGTCAGGTCTTAATCTATTATTCCCTTCCCTTTTTGTGCATAATCATACTCAGTAGGATTTCATTAAAAGTCTCAGGTACGTTCATTGCCTATATCTTTAGAAATCAGCACATATTTATCAAACTTATAATGTTTTGATAAATATATAAATGAATCAGTTTAATCAGTATTTTGTCACATAATTAGTGTCTCCATCAGTTATCAATTATAGAGCATTACCATTTAATTACCCGCGTGGCTTCAGGCCAGGTCTCCCGATCGGCTTGGCTGGTGTCACCTATCTACAGATTATAACAGTTACCAAGAATTCATTATCAGATAATAATTAGCAATGTAGTTTTATGTTCATCTCATTCCCTGCTTTAAATTAAAATGAATTGCAATGTGGGCCCAACTAACTTTTCAATGAACATTTAGCAATACAGGAATGCATGTACTGAGCTTCGACTCACAGTTCAAACTGTTTTAATGTTTTGTTTTAGGCAAATGTTTAGTGAATCGCCCTCATGATAGCAGGCCAACTAGAGGAGATAAGTGAGCAAGAAAGTTTGAAAGGAACAGTGGTGTATTAGTTCTGAAATATTTTTAGCACTGTATTGTGAAATATTATGATGTTAGAACTGTATACTCTATGGAGAGTTACCATATTTTGGTGTAAACTTTGATATAGTTAGAAACAGTTTATATATGGTTTAGATGGTTTATGATTGTGTGAATGTCTTGTCGTGGTAAACGATATTCAATTTTGTTATGTTTATTGTTTATAAGCGAAGTTTTGTCCTTTTTGGACAACAGCAACACCCCAATAATTGAGTTATCACTTCTAATTTGTGAAATTAATGGATAGAATGCAAACAATGAGTTATGTGTATTTGGGGTGTTATAGGTACGTTGACAATGTAATGGCATCATGGGAAGTTCAGCAGAAAAGAGGCATATGAAGCTTTATAGGTGCAACAACCTAGAATGAGTCGGTCTAATTATGTTCAGCATAGATATACTCCCAAAACTGCGAGAAAATATTGCCCGGGAGCAATCGATTGGTATTGTGGTAGGCTAGTAGCATTATGTTGGTCAAATTGGCAAATCTAAACCAAGATGTCTAAAACTTCCTCTACTGGCAGAGAAATCATTGCGACAAAAAAAAAAAGCATATGTTCTTGAGCAGTGGAATCATAAAAACTCCCAACCCATTACCTTCACCAAAAAAATACTACAAAGGAAAGAACCCAAGCATACCACAGTACATATTCACGATCACAAGGTTTTTGTTTCTATTGGCAACTAGATCATATGGTAACATAGGAAAGCAAACATCCACATCCGCACAGGTATAAATTCCTATTCCTACTGGCCTCCTCCTTTCTAAATTTTTCACAAGAATGTCATCAAAACATCAGAACTATATAACTTTCAGTATGCTAGTACGAATTAACAAGATGATAGTGCAGTGATAACACGATTGAAGCATATGTCTCGTGTCAATGCTGAGAGACTATTATCTTCAAAATTTGCATCAATTGTACGAAGTTCAAAGCCAAGCTATTGGGAAGTAATGAATATCCCAAGCCTCATTCATGAGTCTAGACTGCTTACAATCTTCTGGAACTTCCACTGACTGTGGAAAACCTCCCCTTGCTGTGCCAAACAGCGGTAGATCCCTTGACGCCGCCGCAGATTCTGACAACCTTTCCTCGCCTTTTCTAGCTTCGCATCGTCTGTTTTTAAACTTCCCTATTAGTTCAACTTATGCTTAGGGTCTGTCTTAATTAGATTCACGTACTTAAATCCTTTTTATATCTACTACCTACCTTGTTCATAGTTTTGTTGCTCATCTTTCTAGCAGATTTTGGCTCAGGTTATGGTGCATTGTTTAGTTAATCCGGCCGCCTCCATTGGTTATTATTCCCACCCTCTATTTTCTGAATTCTCAGAGATGTAGATCAAAGAAGCATTTGATGATGATGTAAGAAACTCTATCATGGAGATGAAGGACTCTCGTGATGCGCTCACAAAATCTCAATTGTTGAAATATAAAAGGAATTGCTTTTTCATGACAAAGGACGATCATATGGCTATTAGCAAGTATGATAAATCTTTCCAGTACATTTGTGTGGTTGTGCCTTAGTATGATGATGATGATACTCAATTGATGGAAGAACTTGGTATCTCTTTTAATCTTAATCTTAGCTACTTGTTGGTTAAAGTTAGGTGCTTATGAGGTAGCCAGGGATAATTGTGATTTGGTGCTTAAGTTAGACTTTTGTAATGTCAAAGCTAGATTTAAACGAGCTTGGGATCTTTTACAACACAATGACCTTTGATTGGCCTTCAATCAAAAGGTGAAGAAGGAATTAGATAAGATGAAGCAAATGCGTCCGTTAAAATGTACGAAAGATTAAGTGGGACAGGTAGAAATTGGTACTGGTCTTGATGCAGTGTCAATTAGTCTAGCTCTGTAAAATCATTTGATCTATTAACTTAGTAGTTTGCATCAACCTGGTTGCTCATATCAGCTTAGCTCCCGTGATAGCGTGTTAGATGAGGTTGGCCAGTTTTCAGAGTTAGACCTTAGAATTGCCAAGAGAAAACAGGAATTTTAGTTAGAAGAACAGGACGGCCTAAGCAAGTGGGCTTGCAAAGATTCAAATAGTGTTGAGGCGTCTATGGAACTACAAGAAGATGGGCTGAAGGATGGGATTTCTGACTATCATCACGTGATTTTGAACTCCATGCTTTGTGTGGAGGAGTTTGGTTTAAAACTAATGCCAAGCGTGGAGGGTACCATTGATTCTTCTCCTACACTCAAGTGTTACACCTAGTGTAGATCAAGATGCACAAATGGAAGAGATGGGCACAAGAGATAGTCCAAGTAGTGAGCCTAGCATGAACTCTGAGGAATGTAGAGACTCTCCGATAAGCTCTTCATTTGACATGTCTAAGCGCACAACTCTTGCTTTCCAACATTCAAGAAGATTAACACAAAGGTGCCCTTCGAGATATCTTAATTTGTTACTAGGAACATATAACATGATTGAGAGAGGGCGGCGGATCCAGTTGTTTGATAAACAGTAGCAACATGTTATGTGTGAAGATGACCAAGGCGGCTCTACAATTTGATACAATCCAGTTCTGAACTCAATGTCACCAGAGCTCTCAAGAAAACGAAGGACAAGTAGAACGAAGAAATCTCGGCCGCGATCAAATAGGAAAACTCAGAAACAAGCTAATATGTCGACTAGTGTTGGTGGAAAGAATGAGTTTAAACCATTTATTTCTAACCGAATTGTTTGGTGCTAAGCTTCTTGACTGTTCATAGGCTGTTGTCTAACGGGATGGTGTTGTGTGTTATTGCATATTTTTCTATTCTAGATGCGCCTTTTTATGTGTGTTAGTAATACCATCACCTTGTTGGAGTCAATACTGTCGCACCTCGGATTTGTTAAGGTATGGAACTTATCTCCACTTTGTGTTCTTATTGTTTTTATACTATTATTGGCATATGTTTGTATCCTATCATTCATATTCAATTTTTAAATGTTTTCTCAAAACTTTTTTATGCGGGTCTCTTGGAATCGGTCCCTCTACGGATAAATCTATAGAAGTAAAGTTGTTTACATATGGATCTCCCTGTACCCGGAAAAGTGGGACCCACACCGAGAATTGTTGTTGTTGCTAATTGTTACTATAGGGCGTATTGCAGCCATGGGAAGCGATTCAAGCGCTGGACAAATGACAGTAGTTATCAAAACAATTGAAACACTACTACCAAGACTATATGCAGTAAGGGGAAGTTTGAAATGCTTCGCTTGGATGACGAGTTAATAAACAAGAAGTTGATGCTTGGCCAAGGAGCAGCCGATGGTGTTGTACTATAAATCTGTAACTTGCTGTAATGTGAAGATGTTTTCAGGACTCATACTTGTAGGTATGACCTACTTTGTATTTAACAGCTAGTTACTCTAATTGTTTTTGCACTTTCAATATACTTATATTACCCTCCAGACCCCAAAAAAAGAGGCTACCATCGAACAATATTTGTATCCACCATGGTTAGTGACACATTTTGCTTTACTCCATCAATACAACTATATACAATTAATTGGCTGAGTTTCTGTTCTGAACTTGGTATACACATTAGTAAGACCCCAGATTCATTACCTGGTCCAGCTATTTTGTCCAATCAAAGGGTCCCCCAACCCCTGGCAAATGCTGCCACTACTTGCATCTGGAGTTCAATTGATTCATACCTCCTGCGATGGTAGGCATCTTCATATTGGGCGTGCAGCATACCCCTGACGACATTGAGACTGAAGCCGCTTTTGAACCTCCTCTCATCATCAATGACATGGACAGAACCCCATTTGGTTATCATTTTGTGGCTTTTGGTTATCATTTTCTCCAATACAAGCAGAGCACATATATGCATTGAAGCATATGTTTTCTCCACCACGAGGATACCCTTTACATTGAATCTAGATTGGTCATATTTATATGGTTCAGCAGAAAAGCAAACATCCACATTACCATGTACAAACTTATACTGACATAAATGGACCTCCCTCCCCCATTTGAATTTTCAGGAGAATTTTAGTAAAGCATAATTATATGCCTTTCTCAGTATGCTAGAACACTTGTAGATTCCTTACAAACATGCTTCTGCAGCCATAAAGATCCAAGCTTGAAACACCATTGATTAAAGAATTAGGCAAATGCAAGAGTATTAACGAGCTAGAAGGATAACACAAAAATGTTGACACAATAGATCATTTTGTGCTATTTTTTCAGCTCGAAAACAACACTCATACTATCAAATTCAAGGAAGTTCACGAGGGACCATCCAAAATTTCTGAATTCACTACTGTTAGTGACACATTTTGCTTCACTGCCTCAACATGACTATATACAATTATCTGGCAGAGTTTCTATCCTGAACCAGTATATACATTAGTGAAACCACAGACTGATTTACCTAGTCCTGCTGTCTTGTCCAACCAAAAGGTTCCCAATCCCTGGGGAATGCTGCCACTGCTTGCCTCTGGACCTCAATTGATTCGTACCTCCTGCGACAGTACATATCTTCATCTTGAGTCTGCAGCATACCCCTAACGAACATGGACAAATCCCCTCCTCAGCCCAAACTCCACATGGAAGTAGGGGAAATGCTCGGGGATTTAAGACCGCAGCCCCTTATCACTTGTGTCAATCAGCTTCTCAGCATTGTGCTAACTCCACTCATCTTCAGCCTCACCGATTGCCTGGGCAAAGAGAACGAAGAAAAAGATAAAGACCCACCATAAAATTGCATAGTAAGCAACAGACAAGTATTGGCAGAATGAAGGGCAGCACATGCAGTTTACTTGCTCAGGAATCACGTTACTAGTCAAAGTTAATCAGGATTGATTATTTTAATAATCCTTTGGCATTGCAAATACATCTAACATGCAAACTCTAAAATCCAAGACTTCAATATGCAACAAGAAAAGCAGCAAGAATTGGAATCTCACTTTAATAAACATACTACAGGAACATTTAACTGGCTCACTACTATAATATCTTTATCCAAAGGCAACGTAGCAGCACTGCTAAACTTACACTCTTGCCTAGGCCCACAAAAGCACTGTAGTTATTTGTGGTCTCCCCTAGAGCTGCTGCCAACTAGGCAGCCCAAAAGCACATGCACAGGGAGTTGCAGACTTGTCAACATCTTTCTTTTTCCTTTTTATTTTTTGGTTTGGTGTTTCGGGGGGGGGGGGGCTATTAACTTTGGTTCACTATGAAAGTTAATTATTTCGCCAGCAGTTCCATATAAAATTTTGCCAGACAAATGCATTACTAATAAGGAACAAAGCAAACCTCGAGGACATACTACACAAAGTTCATATAGAAAGAAGTGTGCCCTAGTCATATTCAATATGAGTAATATCTTTTATGTCAGAAGTTTCCCCTATCTGTATTCAACAGCAGAAATCTTCTATATCAATAATAGAAGGTCAACAGTCATAGATTCAAGGGGATATTAGACACCAGAAAATAAGAAACCTAAAGGAAAAAGGAAATGAGAGTAAATAAAAAGAACACATGTTCAACATGTACCACAACTTCCAAAATAATTAAAGAACATTGAAATTAGGAGATTAAGATAAGCAAACAAATAGCAGGTGTCAACTGTAGGGGCACAAAGGCTGAATCATTACATCTACAGTTATCAATGTTGAGAAAAGACTAATTGTTGGCATGCTAACGCACACAACCTATTCTCTATAAGCAGACAAAAAGGGCTTATTGGGGAGGAGTGTAGAGGTTAGTCAAACTTATTTGGGAGGTTCTCCCATTAACAGTAAAGCTCCTCACCCACATTTTGTTTACACTCCCAAGTATTTATTAAGAACAATTGATTCTTCAATACATTAATTGATCAAAAACATATTCAAACAAAGGGAGGGAGACAAACTCCCTAGCGCAACACTCCCATCGCCCACCCTTGTTAACATATTCGAGTAAAGCAGACATTAAGAAGCCTTTATTCCCCGTTTCTTGTTTCTTTTAAGGGTTATGGTCCATACAAAAGAAGCACACAACTATGACACAATTAAGGCCTGCTCTTGATCAGCAACTAGTATCCAATGGAGATAATGTCTCCACAACTTAGACTAAGGTTGTCAAACAAAGCCCCCCCCCCGGGCCACCACCCAACACCACATTGCCTGTATGGGGCTCAGAGTCACAGATTAGGATTGGTTGGGCTTTTTTTTTTGGGTATGGTTCATACTTCTGGAGTTTTGGGAGTTTGTATACATGGTGATCATATTTGTACATTAATCATTAACAAGGAATTCATGGATCTCACTAGCTGTTGTTCTGAAACTTGGAGAATGTCTCTAACATGTTCAAGTGTAGGGAGTGTCCTTACTCTAGATTCCTATCCTTAGTTTTAAAAAGCGCGAGGCGCATAGGGTCCCAAAGTGTGATGCGCAAGGCGCGAGGTGAAGGCGCACGCATTATGGGTGTGAGGCGCACTTCTATGCAAAATATTTTTAAAGTATTTCATATTTCACAAAGCATATTTTGCAGAAACAAGCTAAATAAATGCATTAAAAATGTGATTAGACATCAATATGACTACTAAAACCGCAAATAACCTTAAGATATGCTACCTTATCATCGTAGTTCCCCCCATGCACATATTTACGGTACAATTTTAGCTCACCTTTTAGCTCCCATGGAAGGAAAATAAAAAAAAAGATAAAGGAAAGGCTAAGAAAAACAAGAAAAAAGGGGGGGATATAGCCTCGCATCCTTGAGGCGCATCTCATCCCTTTCGAGGCGCTGACCCGGTAGCCTCACACCGAGGCGCGCCTAGGCGTGTCTCAGGCGAGCTTTTTTAAACTAAGTTCCTATCACCCACTGAATCACCTCATCCTTATTAACATTTAGTCCACTTTGAGACATTAAGACTTTCTCACTTTCGGCATGCTACTACAGTCCCAGTTAATCTCAAACAGAAGTCCAACCACACGTTAATTTACTAGTTCACTCAATCACTCAACTTAAACTAAAGGTTCAACATTTGTATCCAGGACCCAAACAGAAAGTTGCCAATCTAAGAACAAAGTGCCGTCAGATATCATATCTCACCAAAAGCTTCTAAGCCTCCTCATGCTTGCCCTTAAGACACAGTTGGATTGCCTTTGTAGCGATCCAGTTAGCCCCGCGAGGCTTCTCCTCAGCAGATTTCTGAACTGCAAGCTCAGAATGTGACCCTAAAATTTCTGCATCAGCACCCTTCTTGTGGATATCTTGACTCTTCCTTTTCCCCCAACATAAGGAATCGTCAATTTTGGGAACTCTCATGTCCAGACGAAATACGGAAGCATTCCTGTTGCGATGCTCACGTCCAGCATCCTGAAGAATCTGCACAATTTGAGGAGACATTAGGGGCTTATATCATTTAAACTGAATGTTTTGACAGAAACAGCAACAAGAAGCAGTATAATAACCAAAATCACAACATTCATGTGAGCGACTTCCAGACCTCAGCTTAATAGAAAACAATTGATTGACCAATAGTTTTATTGAAGCACTTCAATGCACTAAGCATAGTCAACTATGTCCCTTACTCTATAGTCCTACCACCCGCTAACTCACCACCCTCATCCTTATTGACATTCACTCCTCCCAGAAAGTAACCCTAAAACATCAAGAATTTCCAACAAGTTACATCAAATTAACACAACCAGGGAATGTTGAATCTCAAAGAGAATTCCCACCATATAAAATGGCAACAGAGCACATTGCATTGGAGTCCAAACATTCATATTGCAAAAATTTCTAGTTTACTCGATTAATCAAGAATCAAGATCACCTAAACAAAATTCAAGATCTATATGTAGGGTCCGGAGCGAAAGTGCCCGTAAAATTAAGAACAAAGGAGCGTAAGATATGACATCTATTGCGCAGAAACAGAAAAAAAAACCGGCAGTATAATAACCAAAATCACAAAATCCATGAAAGCCACCTAGGTTAACTGCTAAATCGCGGTAACCAATAGGGGGTTCGTTACGCGACGGTGATCGACGTACCTGAGCGAGATGCATGACGGAGGTGGCCAGACGACGGCTGAGATGAACAGGCAACGGCAGAGATGGTGGCGCGGCGGAGGTGGTGACGATGGCGGAGGAAGACAGGCTATCGTCAGATCAACGACGTAAAATCGTAATTAATAGCCAGGCGATGTAGGGCTGGTAATTAGGCCAGAGTGGGTCGTGTTCGTATTCGGGTTGAAATTTAATGGGTCAAAATACACTTGATTCAAATCCAACCTGTTTAATAAATAGATTAAAGTATACTAATTTGAATCTGACTAACAAATAAACAGATTAACTTGATTTTAACTTATTTGTCTACCTAAAGTAAACGGGTCAAAATTTAATCAGAATCTAACTTGTCAACATGTCTATGGAACTGGCAACAATCAAGTGAACCAACATATAATTTCATATAAAAGCCAATCAGTAGGATAACTCTAGGAGTTAAAGTTCACAAAGTCAACACATTTAAGGCATTTCAAAGCCAACAAGCCATTAACAGCCAACGAAACAAGCTATTTAAATGTTTACAAACCAGAAATTTGGTTAATAAAGTTCATAAACCATACATGCTATAACTAAACAGAACCAACTTATATGCCCCAGTTCTCGAAGTAGTAGTTTTTTTTACATCCCTGTTATCCACATCTTTAGCAGTTGAATCAATTTCAATGGGGGTGATTCAACGTCCTTTGAAATCAAAGACATAACCTTGTAATTCAAAAAATCCAGATCAGAAAAAAAAGAAATCAAACTAAATGCCATAAATATCATGTGAAGGCCAACTGGCAGTACAAGAACGTGCTATCGAAAAGCAGAACAAGAAAATTCAGATCAGAAAAAAAACATGCAATCGAAAAGCAGAAACCATGCGATCAAAAATTCAGATCAGAGCAAGAAAATTCAGATCAGGGAATGGAGAGAATTAATTATTAAAATGAAGGAGTTGAAAAGCAACAACCTTCACTCCTTCAGCAACGAATGCAGAACAGAACAAGAAAATTTAGATCAGAAAAAAAGAAATCAATTTTCATACCTTTCGCACAAAGTCAACTTCTAAGAGGAGAGAATGGAGATCGAATGCACAACGTAGATTTGAAATCGAGAAAGGAAAGAAAACAACCAAAAATCAGTGAAGAAAACCATGCAATCGAAAACCAGACATGTTCAGCAACAATTGATACCTCATGGCGATGCCTAGATCTGAAATTCAGAAAGGGAGAAAGCCTAGATCTGAAATCAGGAAAGAGAGAAAGAGAGAGATTGAGAGTATTAGAAAATATAGCAAAACAAGCAAAAACCTTGAGCAAACACAACAAAACAAGCAACATCCCTTTGGCACCAGCAAATCGAGATCTGAAATCATTAAGATGAAGAAACCGCAGAGTGAATCGAAAGCTGAAACGGGTGTTGAGCAAAAATTTAATAAAAATAAATAATACACACAACACAACTTTCCGACATACAAAAAATGTACATTGGTTTATTTTGAGTATGACCCTATTCAAGAGGATAAGCCTCCTTAATTATGTCTCCCTCTAGGGAGACCACCCTTTGATTCCGACTCGTTCTATTTTAATTTTTTTTCTTTGTTTTGTTTTGCGTTAATAAGACTTTATATAATTTGGATCGATAATTATCATATTTTTAATGTCGAATCGCCCGTATCCAAAACTTAATTGTATCAAATAGTGGCTGTATAGACATCTTCTAGGAAGGATATTATACGTACACATTCTTCATGTGCAGGTTAGGGAACGGGTAATTTTATTTGATTTGTAATTTGGGTTGCACTCACTCTTTTGTCGTGATCTGCCTATGTACCTCTTTTATAGAGGATTAAATCAACCGTAGTTCTTTAAAATTTTATTTGATTCAATTTATCTTTTACTTTGGTTAAATTAATAACGATTTGATATGATTTTAATTGTTTACTTGGCCTAAAAAAAAGTGACCGTAATTTTGAATTAATCTTTATATTTGGATTTTGTTTTTTTAACTCATGGCTAAGTTGTATTTTTATCCATTTTACGATTTTTATTTATCGACTTAGCCTAGATTGGGGTCAGTCTATTAATACCTTTAACTTACGATTGCACCCGAAATTTATTTATGAGTTTCCTACGTACCCTTAATGGGATCAAATCGACGTAGTTCTTGGCGCAAAATTTATTTTTTAAGCTTACACCATGGAAGGGGAATTTGGTGAGCTTGATTGTATATTTAGCTCGGGTCTAGTCCATTTTTCCGTACTTATGATTAGAAAAAAATTTGTCTTTTTGAGAAACTTGGTTTTTTTAATTTGTTTTGGTTACGTAACGTGTAACCAAGGGTTACATAGTTGCAATTTGGTCTTTTATGAAAGAGGGAGAAGATAAATAAGGGTTTTCTTATCCATTTTGTGGACTTCGAAACTAGAGGGGGCCAATTTCTAGCTTGGGTCTCGATTGTTTAGGCAAGTATAGTGTAATCGACTTGAAAAGTTTATTTTCTTTTGAATATGGGGGGTATCGATTTGAGCCCATTTGAAGATTTCGGTTTAGATTGAACTCGAAGAATTTTATATCGAGCTTCCTACGTAGCCTTAGTGGAATCAAGTCACCGTAGTTCTAACCCCGAATTTTATTTAGGCTTACGTCTCGGAAAGGGGAGAATTTAGTAGGCTTGGTTGTATGTTTGGCTCGGGTCGGTCCATTTTGTCATACTTATTATTTTTTTAACAAGGTTTCAACTTTTTGAAAAACTCCCCATTTAATTTGTTTTGGTTACGTAATGTGTAACGAAAAGTTACAGAACTGTAACTTTAACCTTTTAAAGAAAGGGAAAATAAAAAAGGCTTATTTTGGTCCATTTTATGGACTTGAAAATTTGAAGGGGATCGGTTTGAGCCCGTTTGAGGACTTCGATTTAGGCTGAACTGGACAAAATTTTATATCGAGCTTCCTACATATCCTTAGTGGAATCAAGTCATCGTAGTTCTAAACGATACTTAGGCATAAGTTTGTTTTTCCCCTTATAATCATTTTTTTTAATTTAAAAATGAAGGATAAGTTCTCACTGTATCTTGATCCAATATGAAATTAACCCAATCTGAACATTTTGTTTGCCAACTCTAATAATAGCTTTACGTTATACATATTTGCATGATGGACCTATCATATTCTTGAACATTTTGTTTGTACACTACCCTGGAGCAAATCTTTATTATTTAAGTGTAAAAATGGGTAAAGCTTTCGAATTGTAGGAATTGACAATCCCCATTATCTGGTGAACTCCCGCCAGAAATCACTTTCAAATTTACAATGCTGACATGATCCATTACCCCGGGGGAAGTGGGGAACAAAATCTCAGCCAACCCCCTAAAATTGTGGAACTCCTTCTTCGCATGACCCCTCACGTTCACATCTGATGCATAACTGCCCCCATTTACATCTAACTCATCCTTTACACCAACACCCACCCCTCTAAAAAAAACCCCACACCCACGCATCCTCAGCGCCCTGAAGAACACAGCAGTGCAGAATCACAACCAATGGACAGGAACCATAGCTCAAAACATACTCAGAGAGTATACCAGGTACAATCTTCCAATGCATACGTGATTCATCTTTATACACACAGAGAGTATACTAGGTACAATCTTCCAATGCAGACGTGATTCATCTTTATTCTTTACACATTCATGTTCAGCACATCATTTCTAACATGGCAGCAGCCATTGCTAATTCATATTAAGGAGACTACCAAAAATGCACCGTTCATTACACATTCAATTTTTAAACCTTATTCTGTAGATTTCTTCATTTTTTCTGTTGTTTTGTTCTAAACCGATATTCATTGAAGGTCATGATGACCATGCATCTTCCATTAATTTGAAACCGGCAATGCTATTGCAGATTGAGGCATTGAACCTTTTACACGTGATTTGGCTGAAGATTTTGAACATCCAATTACAGGTATGCCACAGAAATACACTGACTACAATTACGTTATTCATTTGTTCTCATCTATGTTATACCACATTTGCAAGAATATTCTGAACATTCAAGTGATTATACATGCAAAGTATAATCAAAGATGATATATGTGCACACTAGAAGAAATGAACTCACCATGCTCATGCTAGGATGCAAAGTAGATAATATATGAAAACTAAAACATTACCGGACTTACATTAACGAAAAGGAACACAACCTACAGCCAAACATCTTCCATTAATTTCTAACCAGCAATGCTATTGCAGATTGAGGCATGGAACCTGTTACACGTGATTTGGCTGAAGATTTTGAGCATCCAACTATAGGTATGTCATGATATAAGGCAGCACCTTACATGACATTACATTTTAATTTGCCACAGAAATACAGTGACTACGATAAATTTATTCAACTGTTCTCATCTTCTATGTTATACCACATTTGCAAGAATATTCTGAACATTCAAGTGATTATACATGCAAAGTATAATCAAAGATGATATACATGCACACTAGAAGAAATGAAGCCACATGGTCATGGTAGGATGCAAAGCTGATAATATATGAAAACCAAAACATTACCGGACTTAAATTAACGAAAAGGAACACATCCTACAGCCAAGCATCTTCCATTAATTTCTAACCGGCAATGCTGTTGCAGATTGAGGCATTGAACCTTTTACACGTGATTTGGCTGAAGATTTTGAGGATCCAATTACATGTATGTCATGATATAAGGCAACACCTTACATGACCTTACATTTTAATTTGCCACAGAAATACGCTGACTGCAATTACTTTATTTTTTTGTTCTCATCTTTTATGTTATACCACATTTGCAAGAATTATTTGAACATTCAAGTGATTACACATGCAAAGTATTATCAAAGATGATGCATGTGCACATATGAGAACTATAAATGTACCAATCCTAAACTATAAAAAAGAAAAGCAAGAACCTTCAGCCCATGTGATGCAAACTGATAATATGTGAATTATTAAAACTTACCAAACTTAAACTATCAAATATGCAAACGGATAAAATGCAAACTGGGCAATACCTTTCAAAGACACCATGCTTCAAACTAGGTAAACGAGGCAAACTGATAATAAGCAAACTGATAATATGCAAACTAGGCAAACGGATAACATGCAAACTAAGCAATACCTTTAAAAGACACCATGCTTCAAACTAGGCAAATATAATATGTGAATTATTAGAACTTACCAAACTTAAATTATTAAATATGCAAACGGATAATATGCAAACTGGGCAATACCTTTCGAAAACACCATGCTTCAAACTAGGCAAACTAGGCAAACTAGGCAAACTGATAATAAGCAAATTGATAATATGTAAACTAGGCAAACGGATAATATACAAACTAGGCAATACCTTTGAAAGACACCATGCTTCAAACTAGGCAAACTAGGCAAACTGATAATAAGCAGTGCAGAATCACAATCAGTGGACAGAAACCATAGCTCAAAATACAATCAGAGATTATTCTTCAATCTTACACAGCATTGAATTTCCAGTAGGTTCACCAGGTACAATCTTCCAACGCGTACGTGATTCATCTTTATTCTGTACACTTTCATGTTCAGCACATTGTTTCTAAGACTGCAGCAGCCATTACTAATTCATATTAAGAAGACTACCAAAAATGCACCATTCATTACACATTCAATTTTTAAACCTTATTCTATAGATTTCTTCATTTTTCCTGTTGTTTTGTTCTAAACCGATATTCATCGAAGGTCATGATGACCATGCATCTTCCATTAATTTGAAACCGGCAATGCTATTGTAGATTGAGGCATTGAGCCTTTTACACGTGATTTACTTGAAGATTTTGAACATCCAATTACAGGTATGTGATGATATTAGGCAACACCTTACATGACCTTACATTTTAATTTGCCACAGAAATATGCTGACTACGATAAATTTATTCAACTGTTCTCATCTTCTATGTTATACCACATTTGCAAGAATATTCTGAACATTCAAGTGATTACACATGTAAAGTATAATCAAAGACGATATATGTGCACACTATAAGAAATGAAGTCACCATGCTCACGCTAGGATGCAAAGCAGATAATATATGAAAACTAAAACATTACCAGACTTAATTAACAAAAAGGAACACAACCTATAGCCAAGCATCTTCCATTAATTTCTAACCGGCAATGCTATTGCAGATTGAGGCATTGAACCTTTTACATGTGATTTGGCTGAAGATTTTGAGCATCCAACTACAGGTATGTCATGATATAAGGCAACACCTTACATGACCTTACATTTTAATTTGCCACAGAAATACACTGACTATGATAAATTTATTCAATTATTCTCATCTTCTATGTTATACCACATTCGCAAGAATATTCCGAACATTCAAGCGATTACACATGCAAAGTATTATCAAAGATGATATATGTGCACATATGAGAACTATAACTGTACCAAACCTAAACTATAAAAAAGGAAAGCAAGAACCTTCAGCCCATGCGATGCAACCTGATAATATGTGAATTATTACAACTTACCAAACTTAAATTATCAAATATGCAAACGGATAATATGCAAACTAGGCAATACCTTTCAAGGACACCATGCTTCAAACTAGGCAAACTAGGCAAACTAGGCAAACTGATAATAAGCAAATTGATAATATGCAAACTAGGCAAACGGATAATATGCAAACTAGGCAATACCTTTAAAAGACACCATGCTTCAAACTAGGCAAACTAGGCAAACTGATAATATGCAAACTGATAATATGTGGAAAAAAATCACCATACTTCATACTAGGCAATACCTTTCAAAGACAAAATACCATCAAAAAGGACAGCAATAACCTCCAACTGTTTACGTATGCAAGGAAGCAGAGATGCAGTCACCATGTTGAACCCGGGATGCAAAACTGATCATATATGAGGGAAAAAAAATTACCAAACTTAAACTATGCTCAGAAATTTATAATATTATTTCTAGGTTAGTCGATGCAACAAAATAACCTACCAAATATCCAGCCAAAACCCCATGACAATATCTGCGCACACAAACCTCCAATATTTTAATTTCGGAAATCACAGGAGGTAGGAATCTTCAAAAAACATCATCCCTAATTGCATTTCACCTCCAAAAATATGTGATTAAAATGACAATGATGCGACCGCTGGCACCCAAGTACATACTGTAAAAATTGAACACCTTCAACCCAGAGCTCAAATCAGCCCCATAGAAACTTACAGCATATCAAGTAACACCTAATCAACAAAACCCACCCATACACAATAATTTTGACAAGATTAAATGTTGGAAAGGGTTAGAAACATACCATCCCATCAGACACGCCGCGGAGGGGTGGCGCGTACATGCGCCACCAACGAAGGAGTTGATAAACTGCCTTCTTCCTCCTTGGCCTTCCCACACCATGGAACCGCCCATCTGTCGCTGGAAAATCCGAACAAACCAAGTAACCTGCAGTGTGTACATCCACGTGCCTCCGACTCCGCCTGAGTGGGAGTTGGCAGCGTGGGTAACAGTGCTTGACTCGGCTTTCGCCGACATAGAACTGGGTGGTAATGTCTTTTCCAGATGGCATTGCGAATGTGGTGGAGACCGAATTCCTCATTTGGGCATTACAAAACATAGGCCAAAACATAGTCCCAACCTCCTAAATTACCATTACAACCCACTCCAAAACACTTCAGACTGTGATCATAAGATCTGCCCTCAAAATGAACCCACTAAACCAAAGCAAACATTGTATAAACCATAGAAACGAGACAATAATTCCAACACATTTGGGTTTAAACGAGGAACACACAAAACAGCACTCATCTACTCCTTCCAAATATCAAATTTCAAACCTTTTCACAACAGACATAAAATGAGGACAACACCCAAGACTACAGTTCTGAAAATAATGGGCAATACAGCACATGTAAGAGAAGAAGACAAAACCTACCTGAGAACATGCCTACTACATTGAACTAAAACAAAGCGATGCGAGAGCACCAACCTTCAACTGAATATATATGAATGAAAACATTACAAACCAGTAGTGACCGGCTGCCAGAATAAGCTACCATTGCACGCAAATGACAGCTCAGAATGCAAGCATATGTTTAACTCAAACAGATAAGAAGACAAAACCCAGGGGAGAAAAAGCATACAACACTTAACTAAAATTTAAGGATTGGATAAAAAAAAAGGGACAGATAGAGCGAAGCGTATAAGGTCAACAAGGAAAACAACCACCTTAACCTAAGTACATATTTACATAATGCTACGAACTAGGCAATACCTTTGAAAGCATTGACAAACAATTTCCACTAACGATAGCAACAACCTTCAGTTGAATATATATGCTAAGTAGAAGAAATGCATTCAGTTGAATATATATGCAAACTAAAAATTAAGGATTGGAGGATATATGAGTTTCACGAACTTGGTGTCCCTTACGGCATTTGCAAGAGCACCCATCAACCCTTATCTACAAATGAAAGCCACCCCCTTCATACCAAAGCAACAACTTCCAAGACATTGACAACAGATAATAAATTACTCCACCCCCCAAGTAGAAAATCCGTAGTTGCAAAACCCTAATCTACCATTACATCACACAGATCTGGAAAATCGAAAACTGTTAACCCCTAAAATCTCATATTGGTGTAAAACCAGAAGAACAATGCCAGCCTTGAGCACATAATACAAAGGATGATAAATTATCCCACCCCACAACTAGCATCTCCATAGTTGAAAAACCCCTAAACTACAATTCCAGCACACAGATCTGGAAAATCTACCATTGCAGCATCATGTGTGCACAATAAAAACCAGATAATAATGCAAATGCATTTCGACATAATACATTAAAGAACAAACACATAAAACATAACTCATCTATTCCTTCCCAACAGCAAATTTCACACCTTTTCACAACAAAATCCTACACAATCATAGCAAATGCATATTCAGCCAGCGAATTCAAAATGCCACCACGACCGTTCTCAAAATAATCACCAACACAGCACCTTCATGACAAGAATACAGAACCCAGATGACAAAATGCCTAAATCACTGATAAAAAACAGAGCGACATAGAGCACAAACCAACATAAGCGGGCAAGTGAGATCTGGAAACTTGGAGTCGGTCCGGGTGTTTGCAAAACCACCCAGCAACCGAGATCTTCAAATCATGGCCAGCCGTTTCATATGAAAGAAACAACTTTTAAAACATTCACAAAGGATAAGAAATTACACATCCCCAAAGTACTAAATCCTTCGTTCTAAAACAACAATCCACCATTAACGGATACAGATCTGGAAATTCTACAAGTGTCAACAGTTAGAATCTCATACCTTTTAACGCCATATGTAAGTCAACCTTGGATTTTCATTTTAGAGCCTCCACGCCACGAAGTAGAAGCCCCCATCGTTCTTATTGTGCCAGTCAATTGGGAAGAAGAGGTTCATTACATACGAAAAACTAATGTTAGTTACACCAGGTAGATAATGTGTATATGTAACTGACAATTATATTATTCTCAATCAAATAATCACTACATATTCATTTCCTTTGCAGGTACAAGAGGAGGAGGTGAATTGATCGTAATTGGCGTCATATATTGTATTATCATCCTCCATTGTGTCATGCTTCGTAACAAGCTTATTATGTCATTTCTCCCTCATATTTATATACACATTTTCTATAACCATATAGTTTCTGTCCGAGAAACCGATTAGTTATCGACGAAATTGCTTCAGAATTGCTTATTCATTGAAATTTTGCATTCTATCAGTGTAATTACAACATTAATTATGTCCACAACAACTTTCTATTTGCTATTTTCCTACATACCTTGAAAATGTCCACTTGATCATGCTCCGTGCAAAAGCACGGGCCTAGACTAGTACTTGGAAACATGAAGAGGCCAAGCATGTGCCTAAAGACAAAAGCTTGAGCCTAAGCTTGCAGGATGATAAAAATAAATACCCCATATACCAGCCTAATTCACAACTCTATCACCCCTTAAAAATTTATTATTATTTGTTTTTTTATGGCCTCTGTCCTCTGTATTTTTTTTTGCTCTGTTTTCTTTCTTATCTCTCTGCTTTTTTTCGTTGTCCCTATTTTCTCTGTCCTCCCCCTTTCTTGTGAAGTCGGATGGGTTCAAACTTCAAACCCATTGTTTTTAATAATCCTTTTTCCTTACTTTGCCGTCATCAGACATACTGGCATAAAACGCCCATTTCATTTGCTTTGTTTATGGCCATAAGCAACGTTGACTTGTTCAACTGTAAGTACTGCCATTATTTTTCATTAGCAGGGCATTAATCATTTGCACCGAGGTAGCCAAGGCTTTGGACATAAGAAAGTGTTTAGGCCTTAACATTCTCGCATGTCTGTCTTCTACCTCAAGGGCGCCAAATTTACTATTGACTTTCTTATTTGGTCAATAGCAAACATACTGACTGGCTTCTTAGCATTATTTAGAATGATGATTGAGAGGATGATTTTTTTTTTTTTTTTAATACATATCATCAGAAAATACTAGGTGAACATGATTTGTCAAGGCACACAATTTTTTCTTTGTTAAACTAGCTTCTGAAGTCTGCCGAAACAAAGCCAAGAACTGAAATTGTGGCCATTTTTCATGCTCGACCAAATCTGGAGTCATCTGAAACTCCATTCTTTTTACGTCCTTACGAACGGGATCCTCTCGAATCTAAAATTTGAGTCTTTGCAAACTCAAGATCCTCACGAATCCAATTCTATGAGTCCTTGCGAACTCGGATTCCCGAAGGATTCAGTTTATTTAGGGTCTCGAAAGACTCAGAACTCTGAAAAATCAAATTCTCGTGATCTAACAGGATCAGTTTCGATGGAGAGGTGGGCACGGCTTCGGTTTGGCTCTCTATTGGTCGTCTCGATGACCCGTGTTTGATTTGGAAGTTGCAAATTGGCTCCATTTATCTTGGAATTGGCCATGGATGGATGAACAGAGATCAGACATAAGGGACTGAAGATCAATTGTACTCCATCGTTTAATTACCTTTCAACCCTTGATTTGAACTTGTAGAGAATGATGAACTTGTTGCTTGGTGCTTCTGCTCTTCTGAAATCTTTTTGCTCTGCTTCTTCTCCTCTGTATTCTTTTTTTTTAGGGTCTCTGTTTTCAGCGCCCTCAACCCTTTTCTCCCTCCTCTGTTCTCTCACCTCTCCTTTCTTATATTGATGAAGTAAGTTTTTAACTTCCCTCCACGTTATAGCAAACGTGGGGAAAGTGGAGAGCAATCCACTTCCACGCAACACTTGCTTTTCCCAGCAACAAAAAATATATATATACTAAGAAGTGTTGCTGTCAGTTTTTATTTACCCACCCATGGTTTTTTGGCAGAATTCGAATAGTCAGCGGAAGAAGGAGATTTACTTATGCATCCCTTTCTTTTTGCATTTTCTTAATTTTTTAATGTCTTTTATTGTGTAATCAGATCTACTTTTTTTTGTATTTTATACTAAGATATAATAGTTATGAAAATACTATATCCAAAATTTATAATTTGTGAAAATTTTTGGTTCAACAACGGGTAAAATGTGAAAGAGATGCAGAGAGAGATGCGAGAGCCGAGAGTAAATGGACAGACTAGAGTGAGAGACGGAAACGTGAGATAGTGTGAGACCGTGAGCGAGAAATGGAGAGGGTGAATCGAGAGGAGAGGCGGAGAGGTCTGAGGGAGACTAGGAGTGAGAGTGTTTGTGAAGTAGGGGGCTAGTAATGGAGGCTTATATATGAGGACAAATTAGGGTTAGTTATTAAACCTTAAGTGTCCAATCTGTCATTACTTTCAAGTCCCGCCTATTTTTCCCCCCTTCCTTTAAATTTTCATTGCGCCTCAAAAATTGCTAAATTTTTAATTTCAACAATTTTTTTAATACTAAAAAATAAACGGGTTAGTGGGTAAACGGGTACATGGGTCAACCCATCTAACCCTAATTAATTAAGTGGGTTAAAGTAGGTATTTTTTCATGTCGAAAGTTTCGATCTTAACCTAACCCATTTAATTAAACAGGTTAGGCGTTCGACCCAATTAAGTTAACAGGTTAAAAATCTCGACCCAAACTCACCTAATTTCGTGTCGTGTTGTCGTATCGTGTCAGTTTTTATCAGCTCTAAGGCGAAGGCATAGCTATATAAAGGGTTGTGGTTAGCAATACTTAGGAGTGATTTTGACTATTTGACTAAGTCAAATGATTATTTAAGTTATTTGGTGAATAATTTTTTGGAATAGTTTTTTCATCCCAAGCAGTTGTTTTTCAAAATGCTAATATTTGTAACTTTTTCAAGTTGGCTGTTTGGGATTTAATATAAAAGACCAAATTGCCCTTGGTTAAATTTCATAAACAAAATCCATCTATTTTCTTCTACTCTCTCTTCTAAGTTTTACTTGCTTCTTCAATCTCAAATTAAATAATGATACATAGTAATCATATGTCCATACCTTCATAATTTATTTTGGCGGTTGATAAAAATATAAAATCATTAGTTTTTGCTAATTTTATATAGTAATACTAAATGTAATGCAAATTTTAATTCTCTATTTATATCTGCTTTAAAAAAATCAATTCATATTGAAAAGTTAAACTAATAGTAAATAGAAATTTTTCTAAGTGAACAACAAAACAAGGTTGTATTATGGGCTTTAAACGTCACATAACTTTTAATTTAGATTAAAAAGAAAATTAGATTAGAAAAAGTCATGTATAAATCAATAAGAAGATTTAATAACTAGTAATAAAATGGAATTATATGAGTGACGGTAATCTGTACATGTCATGTAAATCTAATTCATATTGAAAAAAAAAAAATAGTGACCAACTAATTAAAAAAAAAGCATCTTCGGTGGTAAATAAGAGATGTGGACATAAATGAAATTTTATCAAATATATTTTTTAGAACCAGCTAATTTTATCAAATACTTTTTTTAACAATAGCTAATTGAAACAGCTAATACAAATAGCTAATTGAAACAGTTAATAGTAAATAGCCAATAGAAACAGCTAACAGTTGTTTGCCCATCAGGGCCTTCGACTATCTATAAGTTCATTTCTAAGATTCCTATCAATAAATTAAGATCGCTTCTAGATAAAGTGATCTCTATATTTCAAAGCGCCTTTGTTCCTGGTCAACCAAATAACATCTGGTTATCACATGAGATCATGCATAAATTTAAGAGTCTTTAAACCAAATCGGTTTAGATAGCGATCAAGTTAAATAAGAAAAAAGCATATGATAGGATACAATAGAATTTTATTCTCAAATGTTTTCAAGAGATGGGGTTCCACCCAACTTGAAATGCATGGGCGATGACTGGGCGGTGAAATCGCAGAAGAGGATGGACTATGGAATGGAGAGGATTACGATTTATGAGTTTGGGCGTTCTGGTAGAGACGCTGGAACAAAAAGTCGAAGAAGCAAGGCAAGGAAGAGGGGCAGATGATTTTGAGTTACAAAAAAATTAAAGAAAAATATCAAGCAATGAAAATGTGCATTAAGGCGCCCAAACCTGGCACATGGCCACAACCCGGGCACCACACACATGCCCTCCAACAATTAGGCTTAGCGCATTTTCAGGTAATTATCCACCAAGTTTTTTATTTGTGTTAAACTTCTAATTTTTTAATCTTCATCGCATAATAATTTTTTGGGACGAGCGTTGAGTGACCCCACTACATCCATATTTAGTTCGCCCTTGGTAGAATCTATAATTAATTTGACAGTAAAAAAGCCTACAGACAGGGATGCCCTATCTCTCTACTTGTGTTTGTCTACTTGTCATGATATATTCAACTATAGCATCTACTTTTGAGGTCCATTCAGTTTAGTTTCCACCATTCATATTAAACTAAATAATATTATTACATTAATTTATTTTTGGCTATTTTCTAAAGAGTTATTCATTCTTTAATATTGAAAAATTATTTGATTTACACCCTTATAACATAATTATTCTTAATATTAAAAAATTATTGAAGAATCTTATTATTGAATTTTGAAACTGTTAGGTTTAAAAGATTTAAATAAATTAAAATAATCACACATTTCATTATTTATAATATTCATAATTTATCGCAATTTCAAGTATTTCTTAAAAGTGCACAATGTATTTTAGCCTTTTACATATCCTCATTTTGTTCTTCGGACATAAGCTACTTTTTTTTTGGGGGGTTCCTTCTATAGGGTAAGAAAATTCTAATTATTTTTATAAAATAATTTCACACACAATCCTCAATTTTCTCTCAGAATAATACTTTGGACATATCTAATGTCTAAGACAAATAAAAATATTAGCTAGTAAAATTTAGTTAATTTAAAATTTTATTTTAATTATGCTTACCTCTTTTTAAATTCCTTCATAATAATCTATTTGAAATTGTCATTTAAGTTCATTCATTTACTTTACATTACAAGTGTGAACTTCCTACCAAGAAAAACTTGCAAGAGTAAACTTTAAGTTACAACTTCTTATATATTGTCATTGTTATTTTGTCAAAAGGAATTTTAATAAATTTAATTATATACATATAGATCAATGAATTGTGGGATGTATCGCTATATATGTAAAAGTCAGTTGATGGAAGCATTTTCATTTGCTATCTAAGAAAATATGCTACTTTGCAACACAAATATAT
The DNA here is from genome assembly GCA_029747015.1 of Carnegiea gigantea. NCBI lineage: Eukaryota > Viridiplantae > Streptophyta > Magnoliopsida > Caryophyllales > Cactaceae > Carnegiea > Carnegiea gigantea. The sequence goes on from JAKOGI010001144.1 coordinate 151,039, forward strand.
GCGTGATTGAATTGAGTGAAGAGAACCTTTTTGGATATAATTAATTTACATAACTATATTTATGAAAGAATCCGTGCAATGCACAGGCTCATAATTTGTAAGATTGTAATATACTTTTTATGAAATTAAGTAAATTTAAATTATAGGCCATTTAAGTCCTAAAATAAACCTGTCCAAAAAAAATTCGATGTTTCATATGTTATAGAATTTTAAAGAAAAATAGTAAGTAGTAAATTATTATTATTATTATGATATGAAAACAAGAAAAATTTTTTGCATGAAAAAAAAGAAAGGAAAATAATTAAATTGTCATAGAATTGTTAATCTATTTCAAAATTGATATTTTTATTTCTTAACTATACTACTAAAATTAAAACAAAAATTGAGTAATATCCTTATAATGTAAGGGTATAACACTAGTATAACATCAAAGAGCAAGTGCTGACTAATACTAGCTTCAAGAAGGGGGATTTCCCTATCAAATGTCTTGGTAATGGTATACCATTTGCACCTAGAAGATGGACTTCAACTGAAGGTGACACATTGGCTGAGAATGTTGTTAGAAGAATCAAATGCTAGGCTTCATCTTATGGAGGTAGGCTCCCCTTGATGTATCCTTGTGTTGTTTTCAACAGCAAACTCATTGGTCTTCCCTGTTTGTGCTACATATAACAGGTATTATCAAAAGCATTGAACGAGTTTGCACGAACTTTCTTTAAGGACAGTCCTTTGAATATAATACAGTTCCGCAAATTGTCCAAGAAAAAAAATACTTGCCAGGGGAAAATGTGATCTAGGGACTCAAGATTGTGGCTTATGGAATTCAATTACTAGTGCGATTGCCGATCATCTATGGTACATTGTAGATGGTAAAGATTGTTTTAGGCAAACTAGATACATGGAGGGTGAGCGTGACTGGATATTCGGTCAAATTTTCAGAAATCAGAGTGGCACCTAGTTAGAACCACGTCTTATAATTTGGAATCAGTTTAAAAATTTTAGACCTAGTACTGGACTCGTCCGGGAACAGGTCCGATGTTGGGTACCTGGTCGCTAAGTCAAGTTCCTTTTTTTTTTTTTCATTTTCCCCAAGAAAATAAAAAAAGGGAGCACTTGAAGGAAGTCAAGAACTTATATCAGAAGCCAAATCCATAAAACCAAATTAAAAGGCCAAATCAAATATGGAGTAAACAGTAAAGAAATATTCATGTACTCTAAAATAAACTCAGATAATCGGAAATAATATTAATTACAAACCCACAAATTAAGATTACAAAATGAACAAGAAATCTAAATATTATTTTAATTCACTTGGAGTATAGGGAGAGAAAGAGAATAAGCTATCAAAATAATACAAAAACAAGTACCTAGTAAGCATTAAGACTCATGAGGAGGAGAATCAAAACTTGAAGAAAGACTTCCATAGCGATCAAGATTCATAAAATGTAAGTACGGGATGAATTGGATGCGGAAAAAAAAAGGGTTAAACTAGGATAGAAGATACATCACTTGGAAAATAAAGGTTTATTTTGTATATTTTTTCATCAAAATTCTTTAAATTCTGACCGGGTACTAGGTCCAGTTCCGATTCCAAAATTTCAAGACCGGATACAGTATCCGATTATAGCCTGGTCCAAAATTTTAGAAGTAGTCCCACAACTAATCTCACTGAACCAGGCCCAAATCAGTTCTGGATCCAAAATTGCGTATCCGTTTTTTTGCTCACCCCTAGATACATAGAGTTTATTTGAAAGGTGATGATAGAGCAACCCACTTAGAACTCCTCATAGTATTGGAGGAAAATTTTAAAGATGAGAAAGTTCTATGAATGGTTTTAGAGGTCGTAATTTGGCTTCCTAACAGGAATGGAAAGAAATGGAACAAAGTGAGAAAAAGTGGAATAGAATGGGAAGGAGTAGTTTGATGTATGAATGAGTGAGAATGAATGGAATGGAGTAAAAAATAGTTGAAAGGAGTGGGAAAAAATAGAAAGAAATGAAAACGTGCAGAATTCAATGGGACTATTGATATTTGCTTTGGTAATGATTTGCGTAACATGAAATTAACTAGATGGAGTGGCATTTACATGTATTTTTTTCGTGATTTGTATTATAATGATTAACTCACTTAGATAGTATAATATTATTTTATTTTTTAATTATTATATGTATACATATTAATTTAACGCATGCTATTTTCCTTGATAAATTTCATTTTATCAACTTCAATCAACTTCAATCCGTTTCTACCAAATTTTACTAACTCTAATAAAAAAACTCCAACTCCAACTAACTTCAATCAATTGCGACCCAATATACCCAAAAAAAATACAAACTTCAATCAATTCAAATATTCCCACTTTTTTACATTAATTGTCTCCCACCAATCATACCAAAAAAATATGTCAATTTCTTCCAACTTCAATCAATTTCAACCAACTTCTTCTAATGTTCTCCCACCTTAATCAAATTCTACCCATCATACGGAAAAAAATATAAACTTCAACTCACTTTTACCAATCTTAACCAATTTCACCCATTTGCCAATCCTCATCCAATGAAAAGAATATGTCTTTAATGCTATATTGGTATATTTGTTATAAATATGAGTATGTTACATTTATGTGAAATAGTTAATTTGAACTTTATAAAAAAATAAAAATAGTTAATTGAAAATAACGAATTAAAAATAAGGAATACTGGGTTTAACAATCAAAACATTAGTATACATATTGTCTACAATACACAAGTGTTCAAATTGTGGGAATGAGTGAGAGGGAATGGAAAAGAGTGAGAGGGAGTGGGAGAGAACGCAAGTGGAAAAGAGTGGTATTTATTTTTAAGGAAGTGGAAAAGAGTGACGAGGAGTGAAAAAAAGTAGTAAGGATTGGAGGCCAATGATTTCCCACGAGAAAAAAACAGGGCCTCAAGTGGTAGACATTATCTGGGTCACATTTAGGGCTAGGGGTGGCAATGGGACAGGTATGGGGCAGGTTTAGCCGTACCCTCACCCATATATGTTTTTAAAATTAATACCCATATCCATACTCATATCCATCAGGCGTTGCAAAGTTATACCCATACCCACACCTACTGGATATAGCAGGTATAAGAGTTTTATTCGGGTATATATAGACAAAAAATAATTAAACCTATTTTATACCCATATTCGACATCAAACAGCTAATATTTCATAACAACGCTAAGCTTTTAACAACATATCATATTACGTCGAATACAACTAAAAGTTTACTAGTCAAAACAATAACTTAGCACGTGACAATTACAGTTTCTAACAAAATATCTCATCAAAGTCTTGAATACCATACAACTCAAAGCAATTAGCAATACATCCAAATATAAGCAACGAAGTAGAACTTTAAGCAATACGGATACCCATTTTAACAATATCCGCTCCTTACCCCTTTTTTTGCCATTTTTACCACCCATATCCATATTTTACGGATTCTAGGCGGGAACGGATTTTTTTACTGGCCTATTTAGGGCCCGTTCTTGTCATGGGTAAATCATTGGCTCTCACCCACTTCTTCCCACTTATTTTCACTTCTTCCACTCCTTCCCACTCATTTCCACTCATTTCCAGTCATTAAAGATAAATATCACTCATTTTCACATCGGCCCTGTTTCGCAAACAGTTGTTAGCTGTTAGCTATTAACTATTTATATTAACTGTTAACTAGTAACCGCTTGAATTAGTTGTTTGCATTAGCTATTTGTAGAAAAAACGTTTGGTAAAGTTAGTTGTTTTTAAGAAGTACGTTTAGTAAAATTTCATTTATATCCTTATCTCTAAATTCTTTTTAATAGAACATATTTTTTTAATTTACTAGTTATCTTATTTCTTTTTAAAAAGAATTAAATTTGTGTCATATGTATAAACTAACTTCATTTGTGATCTCAAAAAAAAAAAAACTTCATTCATAAACTTTACTTTCTTACTAATTCTACATAACTTTTATTTATCGTTTATCTTATTTCTTTTCAATTATTACTTATGTAAATGATGTTTAAATTTTATAATGTTATTTTGTTATTTATTAGATTTTTTTGGGTTATGAATCGAAATTGAAATTTATATGAATTTCTAATGACTTTATCTTCATCGGATTTAGTTCATATAAAACATAATATCAAATGTTAGTGTTTCGCATCAATTCAAAGTCTCATTGTGTACATAATCGGAAGGGGGATTGAATATAATCTAAAGTATAAATATCAAATGTTCATAAATGTGTTTAATGAGAGAACGAAATAAGTTTAATATAATAAACTAACAATTTTTTAGAATCTACACCAAAAAATACACTACTTGACTAAAAAAAATGCAAATAACGAAAGAGACAATATAATTTCAATTGTTTGTTTTTACCCCCCAAAAAAGAAGGTCTATAGTTTTCATCAATCCTCAAATTGAGCTTGAATATTATTGATATAACTTATAAGTCTTCAAGCAAAACTTTACAATATTTTATGCTCTTTCTGTTTCATAAAAGCAATATTATATGATTATAATTTAATGACATGTAGTGTAATTTTTTTAAATTCTTGGGCAAATAGTAATTTCTACAAAAAGTTATTTTGAAAAGGCTAATGAAAACAACATTTTCAAAAAGAGTTATTTGGGGTCAAACAACTATTTACCAAGCACCTATTTGGGGCCTGTTCATTTAGTCCTCATTTCTTGGTTGTCCAACCTTCATTGTTGTAAAATATGTATCTCCCCTATCATCAATATATTCCTATCCTAATCTCTATTGTGTCCATTTTGACATCACGAGCTAGGCACGCGAATGATTGATGATAATGTCTGGAAAAAGATACACAACTTTAAGATTGCCCCATTGTGATGTTTTCTAGGCACGAGAAAAGAGTGATCTTTTTTGGAAACAAGGATGGGTTTGGCCCAGCAATATCGTCAATGCTTGATTGAGTGCATTCCACTAGCTGGGGATGTTGCTAAAGACGCTCCTCTTTGAATTTGAAAGGTTGGTTTCTTAACAATTCTATACTTACGATCAATAATTGTAGATGTTATGAATCAGTCTTTTTCCCTTCAGAATTGCTGCCTGATAGTTCTGTCCGTCTGTTAAAACTAAAAACCGGGGGGGGGGGGGCATAATCCTATTATGCTTGGCTTGGAATTATATTCTGAAGTTGTGTTACATGTTGAGCATACAGTCATTACTAGTCCTCTTTCTTCTTCCATTGTCTAATTTACCTATAATCATTGACTTTCTATTGTTGATATAAAAGATGTAACCCTTGTTGAATACAAAGAGTGGGAAACTTCTCTCTCTGAAGTTTGCGTTGTATGTACCCAGAGATTTTCTCTGCTGCTAATGTGTAATGTATGAATGTTGATCCGGAAAAATTTGCCAAGCAATCAACTTTCTCAAATGTGCTTTGGCATGTGCTCTCTAGTTGGACTCTCAATGTGCTTCTGAATGTGTTATTCGTTCTGCAAGTACCTGTACCTCTTACTTAACATGCATTTTTGGTGGGTTTTTGCCCTTTTCTTTTTCGAGGCAGCTGCTGAGGCTGAAGAATGAAGATGCATGGATACCGTGGAGTTGGCACAATGCTAAGAAAATCATTCGCAAGGAGTTGCAGTCCCCAATCCCTGAGAAATTTGCTTACTTTCACAAGGTGTTTAACCTGAACAATGGGAAAGCAGCCTCAGCCTAAACTCGACTGCGGGATATATGTGAATGCAGGAAGTGCCAATCAGTAGAGGTCCAGAGACAGACTTTGCTAGAGATTGGGTATCCTCTTGATTGGACCAAACAGCTGGATCATCTGCCAGGTAGCTAAGAGAAATCTTTGAAGTTTGCCACGCAATCAACTTTCTCAAATGTGCTTTAGTTTGCCTCTTGATGCGCGTCTGAATGTACTGTTCCTTCTACAAGTCCTTTTATCTCTTGCTTACCATGCTTTTTTTTTGGTGGGTTTTTGTCCTTTTTCTTTTTCCAAGGCAAAGGAATCAGTGCAATGCTAAGATATTCATTGACACGAGTCACAAAGGGTTGCAGCCTCAATGCCATGGGGAGATTTGCTACAAATTGAAAACAGAGGGATATGTTGTCGAGGCAGGAGGTACCAATCAATAGAAGTCCACAGGCAGACTTTGCTACACATTGGGAATCCGCTTAACTGGACAAAGTAGCTGGACTAGGTAATGACTCCTTTTTGGTGTCATCTTATAATTAATTGTTCCAAGCCCCCACCGTCCCCCCCCCCCCCCCCCCCTCCGCGCGAAGGAAACTTATAGTTTAGCCTAATATCTGCCCACCTACCAGGCAAACCCCAAAAAAAAAAAAAAAATTGTATGAAACTTTTATTTCAACTTTAGTTAGGGCTACGTATGTAAGCATTTCAGTCATCCTTGTTTCTTACGTAGTTTATTGTGATAAATGTACGGTGAAAATGAGCTTTTTTTAATAAATTTTGCTAAATAAATTATCATGAAAACTTTTGCTTCTTTGGCAAAATGACAGCAATAAGATGCCTTGTTGCTACTGCAGCCAGGAAACTTTGGATGATTTGCAAGTTGGATGTATATAAGGTGATCTTTATGAAGATTTATGTTTGTTGATCCCACAAGGTATGAAAGTTCCATGTAGCAATTTAGTTTGCAAACTCAACAGTGTTAGATATTTGTTCAAAGTATTTGTTTGATTTAGTCAAACAAAAGTAGTTTAAATGGAGTCAATTAGTATCCTGGTCTTTAGCTAGAAGTTGCACCTTTTTAGTGGTCTGTTAACGTGATATTTGTTAGCCTATTTTAGCTATTTCAGTTGGTGTACAGCTCTATAAGAGCTCCTTGATATTAATCAAAAAAGCATCCCCTTTCCTTGCTTTCTTTTACTGATATACACGATTACTGTTGACAGTGGTATCAGAGCTTGAGTTACATATAATAGCCGCAGCTAACATTCAATGGCTTCCTCAGACAACTTCGTACAACCAGCTATTCCGCACTTCGATGGTCACTATGATCATTGGAGCATGCTCATGGAGAACTTCTTGAGGTCCAAGGAGTATTGGAATGTTGTTGAATCTGGAGTAACAGAACCAGCAACAGGAGCTACGGAAGCTCAGAAAACAGAATTTGAAGCCTTAAAATTGAAAGATCTTAAGGCTAAAAATTATCTGTTTCAAGCAATCGATCGTTCCATTTTGGAGACTATTCTTTACAAAGAAACCTCCAAGCAAATTTGGGACTCCATGAAGAAGAAGTATCAAGGCAATGTGAAGGCAAAAAGGGTACAACTCCAAGGACTCCGAACTGAATTTGAGAATTTGCGTATGAAGTCAGGAGAAGCAGTTGCAGATTTCTTTTCAAGAACTATGGCAATTGCAAACAAGATGAGGATCCATGGAGAGAAAATGCAGGATGTCACCATTGTTGAGAAAATTCCTCGATCAATGACACCAAAACTTAATTTTGTTGTCTGCTCTATCGAAGAATCGAAGGATATTGGTAAACTCTCCATTGATGAATTGCAAAGTTCTTTGTTAGTTCATGAGCAGAAAATCATCCAGCAGGATAAAGAAGAGCACGCGCTGAAAGCAACCACAGATAATCCTTGTAAAACAAGTGGAGGTCGAGGCAGCAGCCGAGGACGGAGTAGGGGGAGAGGAAGCTATAGTCGAGGTAATCAACAGTACCATCAGCAGAATGATAATCAGTATCAAGGACGAGGAAGGGGACGTGGAGGACATGACTCAACAACTCAGAGACCAAAGTCAGCAGACAAATCAAATGTTGAGTGCTATCGCTGCCATAGGTATGGTCATTACCAATCAGAATGTCGAACAAATTTAAATAGACAGAGTGCAGAAGTATCTAACTTTGCAGAGAAGGAAGAAGAAGTTTCTCTCTTGATGATGTGTTATGCAAGTGAAGAAACTCGACAAAATCTGTGGTATTTGGATACCGGGTGTAGCAACCATATGTGCGGAGACAAGAAGGCATTTTCTGAATTGGATGAAAGCTTCCGCAATACTGTCAAGTTCGGTGATAACTCTGTTGTATCTGTCATGGGAAAATGCAATGTCACTTTACAAGCTAAAGATAACTCTTTTCACACAATTTCTAATGCATTTTATGTTCCAGATTTAAAGACTAATTTACTTAGTATTGGTCAGCTACAGGAAAAAGGTTATGAGATATCCATTAAAAATGGATTATGTCGAATTGAAGATTCAAGGCTGGGTTTGATTGCTCAAGTTAGCATGACAGCAAATCGTATGTTTCCACTTCCGTTGCAGAGTTCGAGTTCTTCCTGCTTCTCAGCCAACGTAACAGATACATCGTGGTTATGGCATTTTCGTTATGGCCACTTGAGTTTTGGTGGCTTAAGCACTCTGCAACGGAAGAATATGGTCAGTGGTCTTCCTCAAATTGAAACTCCTTCTCAAGTATGTGAGGAATGTGCAGTTGGCAAGCAGCAACGTAATCAATTTCCTAAGGGAAAATCTTGGAGAGCCAAAAATGTGTTGGAGCTGGTGCATTCTGATCTTTACGGCCCAATTAATCCATCTTCAAATGGAGGTAAAAGATACATAATTACCTTCATTGATGATTTTAGTCGGAAGACATGGGTCTATTTTTTGCAGGCCAAATCTGATGCTTTTGAAGCTTTCAAAAGCTTTAAAATTATGGTTGAGAAAGAAGCACGAAGCCAAATCAAAGTACTTCGCACAGATCGAGGCGGGGAATACAATTCACAAGAATTTGCAAATTTCTGTGAAAGAAATGGCATTAAAAGGCAACTGACAGCAGCCTATACGCCCCAACAAAGCGGTGTCTGTGAGCGCAAAAATCGCACTATAATGAATATGGTGCGCAGTCTCTTGACAAGAAGCAGTGTTCCAAAAGCTTTCTGGCCTGAAGCTGTTAACTGGAGCATTCATATTTTGAATCGAAGTCCTACATTCTCTGTTCAAAATATGACACCGAAGGAAGCTTGGAGCAGTCGAAAGCCTAATGTTGACCATTTCAGAATTTTCGGGTGCATTTGTTATGCTCGTATTTCAGATCAAACAAGAACGAAGCTTCATGACAAAGGTGAGAAATGCATTTTCCTTGGTGTTAGCGATTGTTCCAAAGCTTACAAACTATATAATCTGGTTCTCAACGACAAATTCCAGCAGACTTTGATGGGCAAGATGAAGCTGAAAATCAACATAATACAGTGGTGCTACAGCAACCAATCACTACTCAAGATGAACAAGTGGTGACTCAAGTCTCACCGGCAGTTGCAAGAGAACCAAGAAGCAGAAAAAGACCAATATGGATGGATGATTATGAAGTAACGGGAATTGGTCAATCTGAGGATCCAGCTGTTCATTTTGCTCTTTTTGCCGATTGTGATCCTGTAACCTTTGAAGAAGCAGTAAAGCAATCAAAATGGAGAAAAGCTATGGATGAAGAGCTTGCAGCTATTGAAAGAAATAACACATGGAAGTTAACTGAGCTTCCGAAAGGGCAGAAAACAATCGATGTGAAGTGGATCTTCAAGACCAAGTTGAAAGAAAATGGTGAGGTGGACAAGTATAAAGCTCGCTTGGTGGCAAAAGGTTACGAGCAAGAATTCGGTGTAGATTATGAAGAAGTATTCGCTCCAGTAGCAAGACATGATACAATCAGATTATTAATTGCATTGGCAGCACAAAATTCGTGGCCCATTTTCCAGTTGGATGTCAAGTCGGCTTTCTTGCATGGAGACTTGAAAGAACAGGTATTTGTCAAACAACCTCCTGGTTATGTTAAAGTTGGAGATGAATTCAAAGTGTACCAGTTGAAAAAGGCTTTATACGGACTTAAACGAGCCCCACGAGCTTGGTATAGTCGCATTGAAGCCTATTTTGTGAAGGAAGGTTTTTCTAAATGCCCATATGAGCATACTCTGTTTGTTAAAGTTGAAGGAGGAAAGATGCTTGTTGTGTCCTTATACGTAGATGACTTGATTTATACTGGAAATGATGCTGCTATGTTTGAAAAATTCAAACAATCCATGATGCTTGAATTTGATATGTCTGATCTTGGAATGATGCACTATTTTCTTGGCATTGAAGTGGTGCAATCTGCTGCTGGTATTTTTATTACTCAAAGAAAGTATGCTCGAGAAATTCTTGACAGGTTCAGAATGAAGAACTGTAATCTTGCCGTAACTCCAACTGAAGTTGGTCTTCAACTTGTGAAATATCCAGAAGAAGGGCGGAAAGTGGACAGCAGAGTGTTCAAACAAATCGTGGGAAGTCTGATGTATTTGACTACTACTAGACCTGACATAATGTATTCTGTCAGCCTTGTCAGTAAGTATATGGAATGCCCAAAGGAGATTCATCTTGCAACTGCCAAACGAATTCTCCGTTACGTATAGGGAACAATTGATTGCGGAGTGTTTTACAAGAGAGGAGACAAATCAGATTTTTGTGGTTTTACTGATAGTGATTATGCCCGAGACAAAGATGACAGAAAAAGTACTTCGGGCTATGTGTTCATGTTGGGTTCAGGAGCTGTTGCTTGGTCTTCTAAAAAGCAATCTATTGTCACTTTATCAACCATTGAGGCAGAATTTGTAGCTGCTACAGCTTGTGCCTGTCAAGCTATATGATTCAGAAAGATACTTGAGGAGCTGCAGTTCAAGCAAAGAGGACCAACTGCAATCTATTGTGACAACACATCAACGATCAAACTCTCCAAAAATCCCGTGTTTCATGGTAGGAGCAAACACATAGATGTCAGGTTTCATTTCTTAAGGGATCTCACAAAAGCTGAAGTCATTGAAGTTCTCTACTGTAAGAGTGAGGATCAAGTTGCTGATACAATGACAAAGCCTTTGAAATTATGCACATTCCAGAAACTCAGGAAGTTGCTTGGTGTTTGTAATTATTTCAATTAAACTGAAAGCATTCAGTTTAAGGGAGTGATTGTTAGATATTTGTTCAAAGTATTTGTTTGATTTAGTCAAACAAAAGTAGTTTAAATGGAGTCAATTAGTATCCTGGTCTTTAGCTAGAACTTGCACCTTTTTAGTGGTCTGTTAACGTGATATTTATTAGCCTATTTTTAGCTATTTCAGTTGGTGTACAACTCTATAAGAGCTCCTTGATATTAATCAAAAAAGCATCCCCTTTCCTTGCTTACTTTTACTGATATACACGATTACTGTTGACAAACAGGTGGCTCTATGTTTTACGAGCTTCTAGATAATGGTATCAACTTTCCTTTTTGGAGGCTTCTTTGGATCTGAAAAACAAAATTAAAGATCTTCAACAGCTTCAATATTCCCTGGGATGGGAACATTACGAGAAACTAGTGGATTTATCACACAATTTGGAAATTTTCTCGGGAATTGACCAAGGAAGCTCGCTGTGAAGAACTTCTTCAGTCATGACTCCTCTACATTCTTCTGGCATTAAATTGGCAGCTTCGGATGAAGACCTCTCCTGATCTAGTTTTTGTAAATCTTTGGTCGATTCACGCAACATCCACGGGAGCCTTACTTGAAAAGCTGTTCACCACACTCCAAGACTCTAGAAGAAAAGTTACGGGAAAGCTTCTTGTGACTACAACTATGCAATCTGTCAAGACTCTAGAAGATAAGTTAGCGAGGTTGTGACTACAGATTATTTATCCTCTACATAGGCAGAATACAGGTCAACGAGATGTCTTGTTGCGTTGGCATGGTTCACATGAGTAACAGGTGATGTCTGTGTCATCAGTCATCCCAGCCCCCTTTGCTTGGTGATATTCAAGCTACAAACTATATTGTTAAGTTAAGAATCACTTCGTTGTGGAGAAAATTACCCCGGGCAGCTGCTATCATCAGCCATGTAAGCATCAAACAACAATTGACATTGAGGGAATCGAAATATTCATTTCACCAGTATGCAGTGGTCTATTTTCCTGTAAAAGGTTAGTGTTCTTCGTGATTGAGCCTGCCCAGCCGAGCCCTCCAAACTCCAAAGGCAAAATGAGTGCTTTTTGAGACATTAATGTTATGTTTAGTTGAATGTAATGTAATGCAACCAACTTTATAATGCAATTATGATTACGAAGTTTTTTGTGATGATCATAATTATAAGATAGTTGTTATTTGTAATTCTCCCTTTATAACTAAAGAGAATAAAAATATAATTGTAAAACTTGTTTGCATTACAAGATTATTTACATCAAACCAAACATTATCCAAGGATTTGTTTTTTCCATGAGTAATTGGGGCTGTGGCATGGGAAGAAATAAAATGGAGTGGAAAGGAATCGAATAGAATGAGAAGGAGTGGTTTTTTCTTGCATGAGTGGAAAGAAGAGTGGAAATGAGTGGGATGGAGTGGAATTGGATGAGAAGCAATGGAATAGAGCGTGAGAAAGAATTATTAATATCAAAGTGAGGGAAGAAAGTGGAAAGAAGTGGAACGAAGGGGACGTTTAGTGGCAACCACTTTTGGGGAAAAAAGAGCTATTTGAAGGTTTTTTAGCTGTTTTAATCAAGCCAAAACATGTTTATTTCAGTATTTAGAATTAACGGTTAGCGGTTATCAGTGGTTTGTTAGTGGTTATCAGCATTTATCAGTGATTAGGAATAGCAATTACTGGTTACGGGGGCATTTAGAAATAGCAAATAATGGTTAGTCAGCGTTTACTAGCGGTTAAGGGTTATTAGCGTTTAAAAGCAGTTAGCCGTTATCAAACACTTTCTAAATGCTGAAATAATTCCATGTCAATGTATCCATCTTTACACACAAAAAGCAATTGAGGAACCAACAACAAAATTTGACAAGTTACCTTGAGCTGCTCCCAAGTCCCAAAAGGTGAAAAAAAAGTTTGAATTCATAGTAACAACGTTGACACGGTAAAATATACCCTGGAACGCTACACTTAATGTTACAATACAACAATACGTAGGAAGGACTGGCTGATAGGTAGCGTCAGGTAGGCCAAATTGGTATACCTAAGAACAAGTCTACATCTACTTTTCCTACGGTAAATATACCGATTTCATTAATAATACATTAAACAAAACCTACAATGAAAATCACACATGAATAATTCTAGATCGAAAATACTGAACAAAAAAAAAAAAAAAAATCAACTTTTAAGTGGCTAATACGAATCCTACACACATTTAGCTCCAAAACCATTGCCACAAATGATAACCAAGTACTTGCATGTTTACCATTGACAAAGGACTCCACAATCCACGCTGCAGTGATTTGAATGCCGAATTTCATCCAATATTTTGGACCCATGTCAATCCGCCAGAACTTTCATAAGAGAAACTAGTCAAAATGGTGCGTGCCATCAACAAGAGAATGCAAGCTAGGGTTTATTGGGAGAGAGTGGAAAAAGAAGGCGTAGATTTTTGGTTATGTATTGCTTATGTATTTTGGGTTCTCCATGCTTCTCTAGTATACACATCTCTCTCGCTTGGTTATGATCTACCTGGTCAAAACTTGAATGGCATTTGAGAGTAGTAAGAGTTCAGATGCCAACCAAAATTTGGCCAAATGCATCCCTGACAGTATACACACCTGACATCTCTCTTGCTGGGTTGTTATGATGTATCTGCCCGAATCTTGACTGGTATCTGCCCATAGCAATAGGTCAGATCCCAGCCAAAATTTGGCCAAATGCATTCCAACAGTATACACATCTCACATCTCTCTAGCGGGATTATGATACATTTTGCCAAATCTTGCTGGGTGTCACCATAAGCATTCTCTCCTGCTCTTTTTGGTTGGAGCCCCTCACCGTCATCTTAATTATCTTAATCATCGGCCTGAGTAAACAAACTACATCGCCTGTTCAGCATTATTCTTTCAGCCAAATGGAATATCATTCCCCTTATAGCCTTCTGCAGACTACTGGAAAGAGATGTCACGTGCGATGCATCCACGAAGAATATAAGTACTGTACTCCATATGAAAAGGGCAAATCGCATTAGGCAAATTCCTAGTATTAGACCAGAAGCATCATCATAAATGAGTTCAAAGGCCAAAAGTCCATCTCACGCAGTGCGGAGATTAAAGGCTTACAGGCCTGTATGACACCTGCTTGCACTGACATCATTTCTCAGTTTCATCATTATATACACTTTCTCGTCCTTATTTTGCCCTGCTCAGGCACTTTCTGGTTATTTCTGATAAAGTACAGACAATCACACAAAAATTGCTCTTGGCAAATTAGAAAAGCCAAATTCGGCATTGTGTAAATGAGATAGCTGACAGAGAAAGCCTAAAGTACCCTTTATTCCATGTTTCTTGGTGTCTTTTGAGGGCCTATAGTTTATATCTATAGAAATACACATCTAATGCCACAATTTGAGACAAAGAGACTCATTAAGTTGGCAAACATATACATTACAGATAGAAACCTGTGATTTTGACTATCAATTGTAAGATAAAAGCACCTACCTAGTCAGCTGTTTTGTCCAACCAAAAGGGTTCCCTATCCACAGCAAAGTCTGCCTCTGGACCTCTATTGGTTGGTGCCTCCCGTTTTCATACATATCCTAACGTTGAGTTTGCAGCTACCTTGTGATCTGTGTCAATGAAATTCTTAGCATTTGCAGACTGCATGCATCTTCAGCTGTGTCAATAGCCTCAGGGGGGGGGGGACAAACAAACAGACAAAAGAGGACAAAAGCCACAAAAAAGCATGGTTATTAAGAGATACAGGCACCGGCGGAATGAATAGCACATTCAGAAGCAAACTAAAGCGCATTTGAGAAACTTGATTGCTTGGCCAAATTTTCCACATGACACTTCTCAAGGTCAACATTCATACATTGCACATTAGCAACACGAAAAAAAACCTCCTGGTACATAACATGCAAACTTCATAGAGAAAGAAGTTTCTCCTGTTCATATTCAACATGAGTAATATCTTTTATCTCAACAACAGAAAGTCAATGATCATGGGTAAATTTAAAAAATGAAAGAAAGAAGCTAAAAGGAAAAAAGAAAAAGGACTAATAATTACTGTGTGCTCAACATGTAACACAACTTCAGAGCATAATTCCACCCCAGCACAATTTAAAAGGATCCCCCCCCCCCCCCGGTCTTAAGCAGAGGACACAACTAGCATGCAGTAACTGTAGGGGCAAAAAGACTGGTTCATCACATCCACAATTATTGATCTTAAACCTTTTTAAAAAGAGGAGGAGCATCTATAGCAACTTCCAGGCTAATGGAATGCACCAAATCAAATCAAGCAATGACAATGTCATTTGCACAAACCCGTTATTGTTTGCAAAAAGATCATTTCTTTCTCTTGCCCAGCAAACATCACAATGAGGCGTTTCTTGAACCTGTGTATCTTTTCGCAAACATTATCACCAACCACTTGTGTGTGAGGTTCAAGATGTTGAACTGGAGACGACAGAAATTTGCATAGTAATATATTATGATAGGCAAGACATAAAATTTAATACAATGAGGATTGGGAATCCAAGAAACAAGGACTATTGATCTATGTCAATGTATCCACCTTTACACAAAAAAGGCAATTGAGGAACCAACAACAAAATTTGAGAAGTTACCTTTTTTAAGGTGCTTCTGAACGATGAAACTCTGAAGGCAAAGTAACAAGGTCTGCGGAGGCTAAAACAGATCCTACCCCCCAATGTTACAATACAACAATGCCCAGGAGCGAATAGTTGGTGTTGTGGTAGCATCAGGTACCTCAAATCAGTATACCCAGCGCAAGATATCCACATCTATTTTTCCCCTGTCCGGTAAATATATTGATGTCACAAATAAAAAAAAGGAACCTAAAATGAAAATTGCAAACGAATAATTTTAGATCTAAAATATTGGGTTTAAAAAAAAATCAACTTTCAAATGACTAACACATATCTTATCGACATCTAGCTCCGAAACCATGATGACCTTGTCATAAATAATTTTCAAGCTTGCTTCTTTACAGTTGATGAAGAAGTTCACAATCCATGCTATGGTGATTTGAGTGTCGAATTTCATCCAGTATCTTGGACCATGCTAATCCATCATGACTTTTATAAGAGTAATTAGCTAAAACGAGGCTTGCCATCAACAAGAGGATGCAGGCTAGGGTTTACTTGGGAAGAGTGAAGAGAGGACACCGAGATTTTAATGACATGTATTTTTTAACGTGGCAATGAGATTTTTTGCTAACTTTTGCTTAGGTCTTCACTTCTCAAGACAGTATACACTTCTCTCTCTAATATACACATCTCTCTTGTTCAGTTATGATATATCCGGCCAACTCTTGACTGACATCTCAGAATAGTAATAGGTCGGATGCCAGCCAAAATTTGGTCAAATGCATCCTAACAGTACACACATCTCACATCTCTCTTGCTGGCTTACGATGCATTTTGCCAGGTTTTGCAAGCTGTCACTCTGGGCCTTCTCTCCTGCTCTTTTAGGTTGGAGCTCCTCATGCTCATCTTAGTTATCCGCCTCAGTAGACATAGTATGTTGTTTGTTCAACATTATTCATTCAGCCAAATTGCAGTCACTGTCATTCTCCTTACAGTTTTCTGCTGACTACTGCAAAGTGATGTCATGTGCGATATATCCACAAAGAATATATGTACTCAGTACTTCATATCAAAGAAGCAAATAAACAAACTATAGATGACATGAGGAAAATTCATAGTATAGATCAGACACATCATCACAAATGGGTTCAAAGGTAAACCCTTTCTCACCCAGAGATTAAAGGCGTATGCACGGCCTGCACGAGACCTGCTTGTACTGACATCCTTTTCTCAGCTTCATTATACACTCAGTCTCCCCCATTTCTTGCCCTCCTTAGGTGCCTTCTGCTTCTTTCTCATAAAGAACAGACAATAATGCACAAATTGCTCTTAGCACAGCAAAGCCAAATTCACCATTGGGTAATTGTAAATAGCTGCCAAACAAAGCCTAAAGTACTTTTATTCCTTGTTTCTTGGTTTCTTTTGAAGGCCCATAGTTTCTGTATAAAGAATAATACATCTAATGCCACAATTAGAGACAAAGAGACACATTGTCAGCATGCTGAAGCAGACAGCCTACTTTCTTTAAGCAAACATTAAAACATTAAGAAAAGTATGCACCTCTGTGGTAGGAGAGCTCATTTATACACAAAAAATCCCACTACTTTTTCATGTGTTGAGATTCCACAAACCTCATGATATAACCTTACCAAAGTGAGTTTATCCTTTCTAATATGCTACATCAAATTAACTATCTCAGAAATCCCCCAGGGCCTGTTGACAACCCTGTTTATCCCAAAGAGAAATCCGAGTGCACAGAAGACTAACAAATGGCCATTGCACTGTCCTCTAAACCATCATGGTGCAAAATTTGCAAGGTTACTGAGCATAATCTAAACCTTCGTAGTGCCACTACAGTAAGCATAGATGAAGCACCAGATGATATCTCACCAAAAGTTTCAAAGCCTCCTCACGCCTGCTTTTAAGACGAACATGCATAGCAATTGCTGCAAGCTGGTTAGCGAGGCTCGTTCTCCTCAATAAATTTCTCCCTAGCTGAATGTGATTGTAACTCCTAAAGTCCACTGGGCTGAATTTGAAGCATCAATAGAGTCAACTTAGCTCATGCTGTGTAGTGGAGTCCGTTTTGACCACAGGCTCGTTAATGTCCATATAAATTGGCTTAACTTTCTTTATTTACTTGCCATTCACACCAAAATTTAGCATCTACTCTAGTTCCATTCGTCTTTCCACCATATGAACTTTAATAGCATTGCATTTCACTAAAAGAGAGCAACTAACAAATTAAATCTTCATGTAACCAATCTAGCTTTGAAATGGTATAAGGCTTAATAGGTAACCAACTGAAATTGACTGAAGATTTTATCTTCTCATTGAACTTTGCCTCTATCATTATTATATTTTCTTCTTAATATATTATCATCCTTTCACTCCTTTTAGGGTTATATGATGAAGAATTTGCTGAAGACTTATCCCTTTAGCTTCTTTTTTTTTCCCCCCTTACGGCATATTTTGCCATTTATCATCCTCCTTGTGCTTCCTTTACTTCAGACTTTTGAACATTTTATCAACTTCTTCGAAGCTAATGTCATTCTCATCATCAGCTGAAGAGAATGAATACCCATCACAAGAGTACCAATTCTTTTTAGGCATATTTCTAATATTGTCTAATTGTTCATCATCTAAATTATTATATTGCAAACTACTTTTCTTTCTACCATTCTTACCGCCTACTTCATTTTCTACTTTCTTTTTTAGCATCATTGGAATCTCCACTTACTGCCTGACATAATGACAGTATATTATTTCAAATACAATAAATTTGCCTTATTTCGACTTGGTAGAAAAATTACCAATTGCTCCAAGCAGTAAATCGAAGTTTGAGTAAGTTTGATTTATTCAAAAAAAAAAAAAAAGAGTAAAAAGTGAAGGAACAACTAAGAGAAGCAAGAAGAAAAGCAATTTTCACTAGATAATAGTTTAGATGATGAACAACTTGAGAAAATTTAACAAAAGACCTAAAATGAAGTAACACACTTCTAGTGAGTACTCAACATCCTTTTTAACTAGTGATAAAAGTGACACTAGTTCTAAATACTATAAGAAAATGCACAATAGTGAGAAGCAGAAAGAGAAAGGTGAATAGGATAATAATGCCAAGATGTGCAAAAAGAAATCAAAAAGAAGCATTCTTCATGCAGCTCTAGAGGCGAGGAGATAAAGACAAAAATGGTAAGAGTAAAGGCAGTTCAAATGAACTTGGTTGGCATGTCAACTTCCATTGATTATCCTTTTAGCCTTATAACGTTTCTGTTAGGATTAATATCAAAGTAACAGTATAGCGGAAGCAATAGGATGAATTAGAAATTTAGAAATCAAGTGAATAACAGAAAACAAAAATAAGAAGACAAGAGATTTAACGTGGAAAACCCAAATCGGGAAAAAAACCACGGACGACGACAGCACCAGAACAATTCACTATGAGCAGGAAGAATACAATACGATCACAATCACCACAGTGATTTGATCTAAGAGCAGAATTACAACCTCTCTATTGTAATCTCTCACAAAGTACTTCTACCTCTCAATGTATGTATGAGTACTGGAGATATTTTAGATCCTAGGCCTGACCCCCTTTATATAGGGTCCAAACAGTAGGGTTTTCCCTTTAAAGTAGAACCCTAGCCGCCAGGAGGAATCCCCCTCGGAGACAGAAACCCTAGCCGCCATCCGAAAGAGGCGGCGAAAAGACACGTGGCACGACCGTGCTACGTGGCACGGTCACCCAGTGCCACATGGCACGGCCGTGCCACGTGGCACGGCACCCCCGTGCCAATTTTCTGCCCCTCTCGGCTTGGTGCTCCTTCGTCGTGGCACGCCCGTATTCGCGCAGCGTCGTCCCACCGTGCCGGTACTCGAATTTTGGGCCATAAAACCCAACAATCTCCACCTTGGACCAAAATCTCCAATCACTGCTTTCTGACTCCGTCATCGCACCCCGAAGGGTGACGCCCCTCCCAAGGGGCAATACCCCGAAGGGCGCTTAAATACTGCGAATGCCAATTGAGTCCAAGCAATGCTTGAACTTAGCTCTAGGAGATGACTTATATGAACTTTCCTTCATATAATCTGCCACAGTAGATGCCTGCAAGACATAGAGGCCTCTTTGCCTCAAACCCTTCAGCAGAATCCTACTGCCCTTTGAGACCTTCAGAACTCCACCTTCAGCTGAATATTTGCACCCTTTGGATTCAAGGGTGCCCAACGAGATGAGGTTACGCTTCAAGTCAGGAACGTGACGAACATTCGATAAAGTCCTGACAACACCATCATGGGTCTTGATTTTAACAGTACCGATTCCAGTTACATTACATTGGGCATTATTGCCCATGTGAACAACAGTTGAGTCAACTGGATCATATGTTGAAAACCAATCCTTGTGAGGACACATATGATAGGTACACCCAGAATCAAGAATCCAATCAGAATCGCTCCCCCCTTCAGTAGAGGTAGCAAACAGAACGTCACCATCAGAATCAGATTCAGCAAATGAAGTTTCAGCAGGCTCCTGAGAATTATCTTCCTCTTTCTCCTTCTTCTTTTGCAGTTTCCAGCAGTTAGCAATAATATGACCCAATTTACCACAGTAATTGCAAGTCTTTCCAGCATGAGGATTTTTAGACTTAGAACGGTTCTTACTCCTATTACCGTTCCCCTTTTCAGTTGCTGTACCCCTTACTGCTAATCCCTCAGTAGAATCAGCATGAATGTCAAGATCAAACTTCTCTTTAGACAACAGGTTTGACTTAACATCTTCAAACGATATAGTATTAGAATTACTATATAGCATAATCTCCTTAAAATGTTTATAAGAAGGGGGTAACGACACAACAAGTAAAATAACCTTATCTTCATCCTCAATTTTCACATCTAGACTCTCCAAGTCAACAAGAATAGAGTTAAACTCATTCAAATGCTTTTGGACAGAGGTACCTTCAGCCATACCAAAGGTATACAACCTTTCCTTCAAACGGATCTTGTTGGCGAGACTCTTCGTCATGTAGAGTTCCTCCAGCCGAGCCCAAAGATCCACCGCAATTGTCTTATCAAGCACCTCTCGCAGGACATGTGGTGCCAAGCACAACTGTATGGCTGAAACCGCTTTCAACTCCAGTTCCTCCCATTCGTCCTCCGTCAACGACCCACGTCTCTTCTTTACATCTTCAGCCCACTGTTCTTCTGTCATCTTCTCGGGTTTTACGTGAGGTCCCTTCAGAACCTTCCACAACCCGTGCTGAATGAGAACTGCTCTCATCTGCACCTTCCAGAGATTAAAACTAATCTCCCTATCGAATTTCTGAATATCTACCCTCATGATTGAAGACATCCTATAACCAAAACTCTGATACCACTTGTTAGGATTAATATCAAAGTAACAGTATAACGGAAGCAATAGGATGAATTAGAAATTCAGAAATCAAGTGAATAACAGAAAACAAAAATAAAAAGACAAGAGATTTAACGTGGAAAACCCAAATCGGGAAAAAAACCACGGACGACGACAGCAACAGAACAATTCACTATGAGCAGGAAGAATACAATACGATCACAATCACCACAGTGATTTGATCTAAGAGCAGAATTACAACCTCTCTATTGTAATCTCTCACAAAGTACTTCTACCTCTCAATGTATGTATGAGTACTGGAGATGATTTTAGATCCTAGGCCAAACCCCCTTTATATAGGGTCCAAACAGTAGGAGTTTTCCCTTTAAAGTAGAGCCCTAGCTGCCGGAGGAATCCCCCTCGGAGACAGAAACCCTAGCCGCCATCCGAAAGAAGCGGCGAAAAGACACGTGGCACGACCGTGCTACGTGGCACGGTCACCCAGTGCCACATGGCACGGCCGTGCCACGTGGCACGGCACCCCCGTGCCAATTTTCTGCCCCTCTCGGCTTAGTGCTCCTTCGTCGTGGCACGCCCGTGTTCGCGCAGCGTCGTCCCACCGTGCCGGTACTCGAATTTTGGGCCATAAAACCCAACAGTTTCCATACCGATTCGCCATATCAAATGTCTAATTTAACATTTCCTCCATGTTTTGAAATAAACACTGGCGGAGCTTTGCAAACGATGTTGAGCCAAGCTATGTGGAAAAAGATGAGGAGCCTCGTATCAAAACAGTGCGCTAGTAGTGCTCAGTGCCCGTTATTGCTGTTGATTAGTTGATCACTCGAGCTCAATTTAATATGACTTATCTAATCATGCAATCTTTCAACTTATAGTTTCATTGTTAGTGTGTTTTGTAAATATAGACTGACAGCCTTTGTAGTAATCATCTATTGCTAGTGCAAATATATGTATGAACAAGGATTCAAAATGAGGTTTCGGTCACGACTGCGGTTTCGGTCACGACTGCGGTTTCGGTCACGATACGGAAAAATCGCTAAAATGCGGAAATCGCGGTGAAAACGTGGTTCGGCCAACTTAAAAACGTTTCCGATCCGGCCGTTGCATCCTGGATCGGCCACATTATGAATCCATGTGCATGAATAAAGGTACTTCTTCAATTAAAAAAAATATAATAAAAATATGTTCAAATCCTTAAGACTGATTACATCACCAAAACCACTAATTGTTCCTGCAAACAGCGGCATGTAAAAGAGAGATTAAATTGACAAGTATATATATACACCCACGCGCACATAGACATACATATATACATTCATATTACTGTAAGAAATTGTGATTTCGGCTATCTTTTAGCCTAGCCAAACAACCAATTGCAAAGGAGCGGAGAGCAATTAATTGATTGCTTGAAAGAGGGCAGAGATACAACAGTTTTGCTTTTTTGAAGTGAAGATATGATGGTTGTTATATGATAATTAAAAAAACAAAAAGCTAGTCCATAAAGCAAGAAAGCAATTAGATCAGTGTGGTATGAGAAATTCCTTTTATTGCTCATTTCAATAAATTTTTAGATCAGTGTGGTATGAGAAATTCCTTTTATTGCTCATTTCAATAAATTTTTTGACAAATCCTAAGGGCATTCTCAGCCCATGACACGCGTGAAAGGGATGGGCCCTGCGTGTCAGTCCACTGTCTCCCATCCAAAGAGTTGTGCAGCTTGTCTCGCATGGGAGACCGGCTCCACGGTCTTCCCGCGTTACTGCTTTCCACCAATAAAAATATTTTTACTTTTTTTCTTTTTTTTTTGTATATAATATATAATTTTTAAGTGGTTAAAAAAAAGTTGTGTGTTAAGGTGGGTTTATAACAAATATTTTTATTGGATAATCAAAATTGGAGTTCTGTGGATTGGAGAAGTAATGGAATGCAAGTCTTAAAAAATTGAAATTTTTATTGATGTGGCAAACTTGAATTCCAATTTTTAAAACTTAGGCTGGGAATGCCCTAATAAGGGGTCTTCTGGATTTGTTCTTTTGGGGTCCTTCTACATTCAGCAATTTAATTAAGCTACATATTTCAGATCAATAATTTTCAGATAATTACAGAAAAAATTTTCGAAGAATTGACAATTAGGAATAAGACATTAACAAAGATAGGCAAATCATAAAAAACTTAACTGTCTTTTCATCACTCATGATGAGCATCACCCCACCAGCCAAGTTAAAAACAGAGCTCCACTTATTTTCCATCGCCACTCATAGAGAGAAGGTTGAGAAAGGAATACGTGAGCCCATAGCAAAAAGGGGAAAAGGTTACAAACAAAGATGAGATTCTTCACGACCGGCTCCTCGAACCATAATTGGGCGTAATCTACAATGACAGAGGTTAAGTTCAACTGAAAGTGCTAAATGCAGACTTAGTTCCAAAGTAGAAAGCTCGAAAATCGAAATAATTGAAATTACGCCCCAATTGAGGGTTCTTACCGACTATACAAACATGGTTAGGCTTGATCTCGCTTAGATAGGCGGTGATTTAAGAATAATCCAAGCTAATTTCTCCATCCCCACGAACCCTAACCCCAATCGAACTAATTTTCTTGGTCAGAATCTCGATTATCTGGGAATTTCTGCGATTCCATGATGGCTACTTACAGAAACAAAAACAGAGCAACGGAGATACACACACCAGTACCTTTATAGAGATATCGTGAGATACACACGGCAAAGGTGTGTTCTGAGTTCTGACTTAGTTCTGGCATCTGAATTGCAAAGACTAAAGACCAACGACCAACAAATTCATTTTCTTTTAATTTCCCATCGTACGTCCTTCTTGCCCTGCAACGGCTATCAGAATAGTGAAGCTCGATCAATTGGCAGCTGGCCCACCTGCAACAAATTTTAGTTTCTTTTAATTTTTCATATTTTAGCCATTCCCAGCCGGCCAGCAATGGCTGCGGATACGATCTGTTTGGAAATATTATGTACTTAGGAAATACTATGTATTTAGTTTCCTAGTTATCCATGGTTTCCTAATTCCTTGAGGCATTGACTTCCTAATTGTTGTATGCTTGGGAAACTTGGGCAGCACGCTAGGGCTAGGCATGAGAGTCCTGCAATATATATTCATCAATGTATCATTGTGGAGCTGCTGAGAAGATGGCCAAGATGATGGAAGATAACAAAATACATCAGTTTCTGATGGGGCTCGATGATAAGGTATATTCCACGATTCGAAGTCAAATTCTTGCCCTTAACCCGTTGCCTTTTTTGGATAAAATTTTTAATATGATACAACAAAAAGAGAATCACAAAAAGATGATGATGAATTGTGATGCAAAGCAAGAGAACGTTGCGGCCTTTGCAGTCTCACACCATGCCCGAGCTACACCTTCACCTGGAGAAAGGCCAACTTGCAAACACTGTGGGAAGTATGAACACAATGAGGCGGGTTGTTCCGAGTTGATTAGGTACCCACCTGGTTGGGGTACACGAGTTGGACAAAGCAGCCGTGGCCGAGGAAGGGTGGCAGAGGCGGCGGACGCCAAGGCATGGGCAGGGGTCGAGGCGCCAGTGTAGGAAAAGAGATGGCTCACTCTATGCAACCGGTTGTCCACGATGAGGTAGCAGCTGATGACACTCGAGGAGAAGCGCTGCATTCACGGCATAACAGTTCAGAAGTTGCTATGCTTGATCGAGACCCCTAAATCCTCTCATGAATGACTCTCGGGTAAGGATGATTGACTTCTAGACAGTGAAGCATCCTATCATCTAACCAGTAATCTAAATCTTTTATAACGTTCATGACACGTCATCCATCCACGTGGAACTTCCAAACGAGGAAACTACTTTACAACCAAGAAAGGATTAGTACACCTAAATTCCCAAATTGTGTTGAAGGATGTACTTTATGTGCCTCAATTATGTTGTAATTTGATATCGATTGCTCAACTCATTGATGATTTATTTTGTTCGGTAACGTTTACTAAAAAGCTATGCATGATACAGGACCTTACTACGAGGAGTCTGATTGGAGTGGGTGAGCCAAGAAGGGGGGTCTACTATTTCAAGACAAGTCTACAAGAACAGTTCAAGTCAACAAAGTGTCTTCCTATGAGATTTGGCATAAACAGTTGGGTCATCCTTCTAGTCAAGCATTATCAAATTTCTCTAGTAGTATTCAACTAGAACTTGATGAAAAGAAAGATACTTTATGTGATGTCTGTTTACGAGCTAAGCAAACTCGCTTGTCTTTTTTTTGATCAGTAATAGTAAAGCCTTGAATAATTTTGATCTCATTCATTGTGATATATGGGGGAGATATCGTGTTCCAACCTTTTGTGGTGCACGTTATTTCTTATCTATTGTCGATGATGCTAGTCAAGGTGTTTGGGTGTATCTTATGAAGGACAAAAGCGAAACATCCTAACTTATTCAAAATTTCTGTCATATGGTACACACTCAATTTAACACCAAAGTGAAAGTACTAAGGAGCGATAATGGCAAAGAGTTCTCTTCTGGACCTATGACGAAATTTTATGTGGAACATAGGATCCTTCATCAAACAAGTTGTATTGACATACCTCAACAAAATGGGTGAAATTGAGAGGAAACATCGACACATACTTGATGTGGCCAAAGCATTGCGATTTCAAGTATATCTTCCCATCGAATTTTGGGGGGAATGCGTACTAACAGCTTTCTATCTTATAAATAGCAACCCCACTAGACTTCTTTAGGGCAATACACCTTATGAGATGTTATTCAAGGCTCCACCCTCTTATGATCACATTAAGGTTTTTGGTTGTTTATGTTATGCACATAACCTCCAACGACACAAAGACAAGTTTGAGGCGAGAGGTCGAAAATGTATATTCATTGGCTATCCTCGTGGACAAAAGGGGTGGTGAGTTTATGATGTTGAGAGCGGTGACATGTTCGTGAGTCAAGATGTGATTTTTGTTGAAGACACATTCCCATTTGCACAACCTCTCGGCCAAGAAAAGGAGGAATGTTTTCAGCCTTCTCCTTGAGATGTAGGAGAAGATGATCCGGTGGGCCTATGGGAATACAAGTCTTCTGACCTGGGCTAGCAAGTTGCCCAGCAGGATGGGTCCCCTACCAGACCGAGTCCAGCCTCACCTGGGCCGAATGCGCAGGCCCGTCTCAATGTCCCATGCCACGGACTCGTAGCAGAGGCTTGTTTGCCACAGTCAAGAGCACAACCTCGGGGTCTGCTGGACTCTAGTGGGCCAAGTGAGCCACTAACTTCGGATGGGGCCTCGCTGCATCCATCTGGATTAAATGAGCCAAGCGATCCGCAGGCAGAACGGGCTGGACAGACTGGGCGTTCAGTGCCAACCGACCTACCAGATAGAGGGAGTGACCCACAGCCAGCATCTACCAAGCCAGGACGCAAAAAACGCATCACGAAGCCACCAAATCATCTATCGGATTATTTCTGTTATACGACCCGTCCCATGAACCCCTCTTCTATGACACATCCATCCAACGAAATCTCGTTAGGTAAGTCTTATCCTATGGCTAATTACGTTACATGTAAATGATTTTCTGAGGACATAAGAGCTATCTTGCTGCTATTACCAAAATTATCGAGCCCGAGTACTTTCATGAAGCAGTAAAGGATCCCAAGTGGAGAGAAGCTATATCCAAGGAAATTGAGGCACTTGAATTAAATAATACTTGGACCCTCGAAGAGCTACCTATTGGAAAGAAGCTCATTAACTGTAAATGGGTTTACAAAGTCAAGTACAACTCAGATGGAAGCGTGAAGCAATATAAGGCATGACTAGTGATTCGAGGAGACCAATAGATTGAAGGATTCGACTATGGCGAAACATTTGCCCTAATGGCCAAAATGACAAGTGTGATATGTTTTCTAGCAGTTGCAGCTGCCAAGGGTTGGGATTTACACCAAATGGATATTCACAACGCATTCCTTCACGCGAATCTTGATGAGGAAGTATATATGACCTTGCCACCAGGATACCGAGTAAGTCAATCCAATAAAGTATGCTGGCTCCGGAAGTCTTTATATGGATTAAAGCAAGCTCCACATCAATGGTTCGCCAAATTATCTTCGAAACTCATGGAACATGGGTTTATTAGATCTTATGCAGATTATTCGCTATTTACATACCATAACGGAGGAAAATACATGCATTAATGGTTTATATCGACGACCTAGTCCTTATGGGTAATGATGCTGACACTTGTCGCAAGTTTAAAGAATACTCGTGTTAAGGATCTCGGGCCTCTTAAATACTTTCTGGGTCTTGAAATTGCCCGAAATTCACAAGGATTATTGTTGAATCAAAGGAAATATGCGCTGGAGTTAGTGGAAGAATGTGAGCTTCTAGGATCGAAGCCAACTAATTTTCCCATTAATACGAATCGCAAGCTCGCCTTATTCGACGGGAAGTTCTTACTAGATCTTATGCAATACAGGAGACTCGTTGGTAAATTAATTTATTTGACCATCACACGTCCAAACTGTGCTACGCGGTACATATTCTAGCTCAATTCATGCAAGCACCCCGCGAAAAGCACATAGAAGCTGCAAGATGAGTCCTAAAATATCTAAAAGGGTGCCCTGGAAGGGGACTATTACTGTGACGTGACTGTGACATGCAGCTGTACGCCTTTTGTGACTCTGACTGGGGGGCGTGTCCTCTCACTTGACGCTCGCTAACTAGTTATTTGTTACACTTGGCGGGTCACACATATCGTGGAAAACCAAGAAACAAACTACCGTATCACGGTCCTCAGCTGAAGCAGAATACAGGGCTATGGCTACGGTAACCAGTGAGATAATATGGATAAAAGTCTTCCTTGCGTCCCTGGGAATATTTATGAAAGCCCCAAAACATTTGTATTGCGACAATCAGGCAGCATTGCACATTACGAAGAATCCAGTTTTCCATGAGAGGACCAAGCATATAGAGATCGACTGTCATTTTGTTGGGGGGCATATATTTGCTGGAGACCTAACTCCTAATTACTTACCATCAAAGTATCAACTAGCGGACATATCTATCAAAGCTCTTGGAAAACAACAATTTCAATTTTTGCTAGGCAAGTTGAGCATCGTCAATTCGTATGCTCCAACTTGAGGGGGAGTGTTAGGAAATATTATGTAGTTTCCTAGTTATACATGGTTTCCTAATTCCTTAAGGAATTGGCTTCCTAATTATTGTATGCTTGGGAAACTTGGGCAGCACGCTAGGGCCAGGCGTGAGAGTCTTGCGCTATATATATTCGTCAATGTATCATAAGCTAATGATATACAGATATACAATTCTTGACTTCATCCTTGACATATGTCTTCATGATCATATGGGATGACACAAAAACAAGAGACTATATAGTAAGTCTAACCATGCTTGGTTTGCTCAGAACAACACTGAGCGGGATACTCCCAGATGTATAGCCCCAAGTGGAAGATCCTTTGCACGCTGTGCAATCCGTGCAAGCGGGTCTTTCATAATGGATTCCTTTACAAGCTAAGTACTGTAGTTGTGGCTTTAGTCGGGAGGTGTAATGTTCGTTAATTTATCGCTTTCGAACAGGACATGGTGCCATGGTGCTAGCGCAAGGTGAGGGCCAGGTGGAGATCGATGTACGGACATATTCGTAGGACATTGTACGGGCATTGCAGGAATGGTCATTCGTTCCGGTCCAGGCTAAAGCCTTGTTTGCTAATTGTGAGAGTCTAGTTCAACAGTCTAGTGTTTTAAGAGTCTTTAAAGTTAATAGACAACTAGTTAAGGAGGCTCATGACTTGACATTTTTAACACGTGCGAGAAATACTCTACCAGTAGGGTAATATCGCATGTTATCCTTTACTGCATTACCTATTGCCCAAAAAACAAAACCTATAGTATTAATTTTTAATTTTCAAAATACATATTTGTTTAGATACCAAATAAAATACTTATCGCAATACTAAATAAATACTTGCAATTGTTCCATTTTTGGGAGGAGGATGTCCATTACAATACAACAATTTAAGGTGAACTGAAATAGACAAATTTATACTATAAACCTCAAAGTTCAAGGTATAATACAATATAATCTTCCACAAGCACGACATTCGCATTCCTGTCATCAAATTCAACAATCAAATGAAGGCCTTACATTTTCAAGAAGCAGGCGAATGGTCTCCATTATATGCTATCAATTGAGGTTCTATTTGGCAAACAACCGTTAACTGTTTATATTAGATGTTAGCTACTATCTGTTTGAATTAGTTGTTTACATTAACATTTTGAGCTAGTTGTTTACATTAACATTTTGAGCTAGTTGTTTATAGAAAAATTGTTTGATAATGTTAGCTGTTTCTAAGAAAGATATTTGGCAAAATTACTTTTTAATAGAACATATTTATTTTTATGTATTGGACATCTTATTTTATTTTTAAAAAGAATTTAATTTTTGTCATTTATAAAAATTAATTTCATTACAATCACCCAAAAAAAAAAAACTTTCATTGATAAGACTTCACTTTTTTACTAATTCTGCATAACTTGTATTTATCGTTTATCTTATTTCTTTTCAATTTACACTTATGTAAATGATGTCAATCTTTTATAACATTATTTTGTTATTTATTAGATTTTTTTGAATTATGAATTGGAATTGAAATTTATATGATTTTCTAATGACTTTGGCCACGTTTGGTAAAGAGCTTTTTGGGTGTAAAAAGAGCTTTTTGAGGGTATTGGCTGTTTCACTCTGATAAAAAAAACTCTTTAGATTGTTTGGTTGATTAGCTTTTTAAATTCGCTTTTTATACCCAAAAATCTCTTTTACAAAAAACTGTTTGGGGAAGCTTTTTCAAAGTACTTTTCATGTTTGTTATTACAATAACCATAATAATCTTATAATTTGGATGAATTTACATCACATGTCATTCACAAATGATATTCCCGAATGTATTTATTTCTTTCTCTTTTAGAACAAGAGTTGTGGAACTTTTAATGCTTTTAATTTTCTTTTATTATTCTCTTTTAGGACAAGGGTCACAATGTCGAAGATAATGCTTTTAATTTTAACGTCTTCTTAATTTAACAAATAATTTATGTTAGTTAGTCTTACATGATATATAAAAATTTTTTATATCACATAATTTCAATTACTATTAGAAAAGAAAACATTCAACATTAAAAAAATATTTTGATAATAAATACTAAAACTAGGAAAAGGTATAAAATGTAATTTTATATATCACATAAGTCTTAATTCGTAATTCATACCGAAAAGAAAATAAATATCCAATGAAAAATTGTATTGTTAGAAAAATAATGAAATTGCATAATGGGCATAAGTAGAATTTTATCAAATAACTTTGTTAGAAACAGCTAACTTTATCGAATATCTTTTTCACAAACAGCTAATGCAATCAGTTAAGTCAAATAGCTAATGCAATCAGCTAATAGCTAACAGCTAATACAATCTGCTAATAGCTACCAGTTAACAACTTATTGCCAAACAAGACATGTATCTTCATTAGATTCAATTCATATAAAACATACTATGATTATTATCAAATACTACTATTTTGCATTAATCTAAAGCTCATTGTCTGGGTAATCAAAAGGCTGATTGAATTAATCTAAAGTATAAATATCAAACATTGACAAATGTGTGTAGTGAGGGAACTAAATAAGTTGGACATAATATACTAACGGAATTACAAAACCTACACCAAAAAGTACACTAGTTGACCAAAAAAATGCAACAATGAAAGAGACAAATGTAACTTCAAAGTTTGGTCCCCCCCCCCCCAAAAAATTGAAGAAAAGGTTCTACTCTTATTAATCCTTAAGATCTAACTAGGTTCAAATGATATTAACATAAACCTTCAAGCAACACTTTATGATACTTTATTCCCTTTCTATTTCATAAAAACAATATTACATAAATATAACTTAATGTCATGTAGTGTAATTTTTTGAAACTCTTGGATAAATGTGTCATTTCTGCAAAAAAACTCTTTTGAAAATACTAATGGAAATAACTTTTTCAAAAAGAGTTACTTGGGGACAAATAGTTGTTCTAAACAACTGTTTACCAAACACTTATTTAAATATTTGACTTGATCAAAAATAGTTAAAATACCTCCAGACAACTCTTTTTATTCAAAAAAAGTATTGTTGTCAAATACCCCTGAATGGCACAGTAAAACATTGGTCACTCATCTGAGCCTGTTGCTTTTCATTGTACAATCTATAAGTTTTTGTTTTTTTGGGGGGGGGGGGGGAAGGGGCGTCATTATTAAGTGCAGTTGATTACTTTTAGTTTGGCTGTGGGCCTAACGAAATCGTTGGGGTGCCAGGTATCTCTAACTAAACTTCAAATAAGACACTAGTATGGAAGAACGGAGGGGAAGAAAAGTGGCGGTGAAGGGCATGCTTCAAATTCTAAGGCTCCGTTTGATTATTGAAAAATTAGGTGGAAAGAAAAAATTTAGGAAAGTAACTTTTCTTCTTGTGTTTGATTTAGAGAAAATTATAAAAAAAAAATATATATATATGGAGGAAAATTAGGTAGAAAAATTGTTAGAAACAAATGATAAAATTTTCCTTATAAAATTGTGAGGAAAGTTTAGGAAAAGTTCCGAACAGAATTCCTAACCTCCTCCACCCTTACACTACTTAGATGATATCAATATGATTAAAGTAATTCATCAACATTTAAATTTTTCATCCAAATTCTTATATTTTTTCCTCAACTCAAACAAGGGAAAAAAACTCACTTTCCCTCTAGTTTTTTTTCTTTCACATTTTTTTTCCTTCAATTTTTCTTTCCACTAAATTTTTCAAGGATTAAACGGAGCCTAAAAAATCTATCCAGAATACAATTGCATGGTTAAGCCTTCCTAAATAATCTCCCAGGCTCTTTCTCTCATTCCGTTGTATTTGAATGTCCATCAATCCCCTATTAGTGATTATATTTGGTGAAAAGTCATAGTAGACTCATCGCTTGCCGCTATCACCATAACATATGGGATAACAAATTATTCGAGTGTTCATATACTATGTTCGGATTGGTAAAAATTAATGGGAAGAAAAAAAAGAAAAAAATAAAATTAAGATAATGCGTTATGACCGGTTGCTTGACATTGGAGAACTTGTGGTCAAACTATTTATGAGTCCCATTTATGGAAAGCAGTTACATGAAATAAGAATTATGTATTGAAGTTAAACTCAGTAGTTTTTTTCTATAAATAAACTAATAGGACACACATAACAGTACATAAGATATCATTGGAAAAAATACCAAGAGGAAGCTTGGTGAGAGTGGGAGAGTGCAGGAAAAAAAAAAATCAACATTTAATATGTTGACATAGTAGCTCAGGATAGATTTTTGGGTGAAAAAAATAACGCTGCGTGATTAATATTATGAGTGATTAAGGAAAAATTTATCCATCTTCAGTATATTAGCCCGATCGATTTTATTGAGCATACAATCATATGATATATCATATGGCATAAGGGAATTAGAAATGCCACTCGTGATGTTTAGGATGATTTGGGTATAGTATTTCGTGAAAGTATTATGTTAATTAGATCGTGACTAAATATAACACTATTGGTTACTTTTTGGTCGCACGTCTTATTCCCGATAAGAAGCGTGAAGATTTTAAATTTGTGAAGAACATGCGATTTGCGGTCTATGTGGCCAAATGAGAGCTGTTGGCCGATCTTAATGTTGTTAGGGCTCTGATGGCTACTAAAACAGCTAAGAGACGGTAACCCTAATTGATCCCAACTTATATAAAGAGGTCTAGGGGTCAATTATTTACATATAAAAATAGAGATCTCTAAATCTCATATCCTTCTCTCTCACGACCTCCCTAACATTTACTGAGATTTGGGCTTAGGACGTGACTTTTAAGACGACTCTAATACTAGTAGCTGTCTTCTAGCAGCATTCGGATTATGTGGGCTAATTTCGACTTTCTATTTTGCATCAATGTTAGTCCTTTATTATCTTACACGATCCGTAAGAATCCAAACATTCTTAGGCTATCAAAGCTCCACACAACGAGAATGGGGCGTAGAATGGGCAAAGCTATATTTGCATCCATATCTGTTATTCATAATCATCCTTATCTTCATTCTCATACAGGCACCCTAATTTTTAAAATCTATCTCTATAGTGATACTCATTAGATATTTCAAACATTTTAAGTTTGTTTCGGACATATGTAAATGTTAAAAAACAATGCCCATTGAGTACTTTGGGGGTTGGGGGAAGGGACGGGTGACGGGGGTGGATAAACTCACAATAACTCTTTACAAAAATCTTGCCCTTCTGTTTTACAGTTGAAGTGCAGAAGCAGGAGAAAAACAATGGCAGAATAGGGGACACTATAACTATGCCAGCTCATAGCACATTAATTATAGCTGGTCATATCGCTCATGTCTCATCTCACGAGTTGTGAACAACAAGATGGGCTTACTCAGTTTAGGTCGTAGGATTTTCTTTCACATAAGTCCACATGTGTCCACATTGACCATAATTTCTTTAGCCCAAAAAATTAAAAAAAAATATGGGCACGAGGCAGGGTAGGCATGGGGTGGGTATTGCTCATATCTAAACACAAATCTGAATACCAGAACCCGTTTTTAATATACCACTCCATACTTATATATTTCTCATTTTTAACATCGATATCCATTACGAACAGAGAAAGTTTTTTAGGTTCAGTCAGGTGAGACTCTCATTCCTATACACAATTGTAAAATAATTAAATATATAGTCCTACTGTGTAAATAAATCCAACACCCCAATCTGAATTTGATGGAAAACAGGATTTGCTCCAACTGCAAGAGTTGATTGTTAAATGTAAATCATTCCTAACTATCCAAAGTGGCCAAATTACCGTAAAAAGTGGAGATCCAAACATGCATGCCCTCAAAGGGAAGAACATGGTTTACAGATTCTGAAAACAACCCACAAAATCTCCAATATCTCATTCAGTAAGGGATTCTAATGAGATACATCCTAATGAGACACTTTTTCAAATTAAAAGTCTCCTATAGTAAAACATTTGTCAGTTTACTTCAAACAATTCCCCTCCTCCTCTCAAAGGGATGGAAGAGAATTAAGAGCAGTAGGAGCGGGCGTAAAAAAGGGGAACGCGAGTCCCGTTGCTGCCACAGGTCACAAAATGAGAGGAGAGAGAGGAGTTGCACGCGGGGTAGAACGCCTGTGCGTGTCACCCCGCGTTGCAACTTTTTGATTATTTTAATATATTTTTTCTTTTTTCTTTTTTTGAGTAAGTAAATAATTTTTAAATAATTAAAAAAATAGATTGTGTATTATAAGATAGGTCCATGACAAATATTTTTATTGGATGATTAAAATTGGAGTTTCATAGGTTGGAGAAGTGATGAAATGCAAGTTCCAAAATTGTGAAATTTTTGCTAACATGGCAGGCCAGAGTTCCAAAATTGAAATTCTGGTTGGGAATACTCTAATAGCAGCTCCAATGGGAGGGTCGCTCGCCTTGGAAGCCGCGTCGAGCGGCTCACGCCGCTTGTAGCGAACCTCGGGCTGCCTCACCAAATTTTTTTTTGCTTTCTTTGTAGTTTTTATTGGTTTTTCCTTTTTGGGATTTTAAAAAAAAAGTTGCCTGTTATAAAGTGGGTTCATGTATATTATTTTATTTGGTAAACCAAAGTTATAAGCCTTACAATGAAAAGAGAAACGATTGTGAGCCAAACACATACTGATATATCAAAGCATATGTTTTCTCCATCACGAGACACCCTTTCCGTTGAATCTAGATTGGTCATATTTATATGGTTCAGTAGAAAAGCAAACATCCACATTACCACGTACAAACTTACACTGACATAAGTGGACCTCCCTCCCCCATTTGAACTTTCAGGAGAATTTTAGTGAAGCATAATCATATCCCGTTCTCACTACGCTAGAACACTTGCAGATTCCTAACAAACATGCTTCTGCAGCCATAAAGATACAAGCTTGAAACACCATTGATTAACGAGCTAGAAGAATAACACAAAAATGTTTGACATTTTTTCAGCTCGAAAACACTCATACTAGCAAATTCCAGGAATTTCTGAATTCACAACTGTTAATGACACATTTTGCTTTACTGGCTCAACATGACTATATACAATTATCTGGCAGAGTTTCTATCCTGAACCAGTATATACATTAGTGAACCCACAGACTCATTTACCTAGTCCAGCTGTCTTGTCCAATCAAAGGGTTTCCAATCCCTGGGGAATGCCGCCACTGCTTGCCTCTGGACCTCAATTGATTCATACATCCTACGACAGTACATATCTTCATCTTGAGTCTGCAGCATACCCCTAATGACATTGAGACCGAAGCTGCTTTTGAACTGTGTCTCATCGTCAATGACATGGACAAATCCCCTCTTCAGCCCAAACTCCACATGGAAGCAGGGGAAATGCTTGGGGATTGAAGACCGCAGCCCCTTATCACTTGTGTCAATCAGCTTCTTGGCATTGTGCTGACTCCACTGATCTTCAGCCTCGTCGATTGCCTGGGCAAAGAAAACGAAGAAAAAGATAAAGACCCACCATAAGATTGCGTAGCAAGTAACAGACTAAGTATTTGCAGAATGAATAGCAGCAAATGCAGTTTACTTGCTCAGGAATCAGGTTACTAGTCAAAGTTAATCAGGATTGATTATTTTAATAATCTTTTGGCATTGCAAATACAGCTAACATGCAAACTCTAAAATTCAAGACTTTTAATATGCAACAAGAAAAGCTGCAAGAATTGGAATGTCACTTTAATAAACGTACTACCGGAAAATTTAACTGGCTCACTACTATGATAACTTTATCCAAAGGCAATGTAGCAGCACTGCTAAACTTCTACTCTTGCCTAGGCCCACAAAAGTACTGTAGTTGTTTGTGGTCTCCCCTAGATCTGCTACCACCTAGGCAGCCCAAAAGCACATCGACAGGGAGTTGCAGACTTGCAGTCTTGTCAACATCTTTCCTGTTCCTTTTTACTTTTTGGGTTTTTTTTGGGGGGGGGGGGGGGGAGGCGGGAGGGGCTATTAACTTTGGTTCACTATATGAAAGTTAATTATTTGGCCAGCAGTTCCATATAAAATTTTGCCAGACAAATGCATTGCTAATGAGAAACAAAGCAAACCTCTAGGACATACTACACAAAGTTCATATAGAAAGAAGTGTGCCCTAATCATATTCAATATGAGTAACATCTTTTATGTCAGAAGTTTCCCCTATCTGTATTCAACAGCAGAAATCTTCTATACCAATAACAGAAAATCAACAATCATAGCTTCATGGGGATATTAGACACCAGAAAATAAGAAACCTAAAGGAAAAAGGAAATAAGAGTAAATAAAAAGAACATATGTTCAACAAGCAGCACAACTTCCAACATAATTAAAGAACATTGAAATTAGGAGATTAAGATAAGCAAACAGATAGCAGGTGTCAACTGTAGGGACACAAAGGATGAATCATTACATCTACAGTTATCAATGTTGAGAAAAGAATGCGAGCAAACCAACCTTTTTAAAATAGAGGGTTGCAGCTTTAGCAATATCTCGGGGCAAGGGAATGCAATCAATCAAGCAATGACAGCGTTGCTGGCCCAAACCCATCAGTGTCTCCAAAAATATCACCTCTTTATCTTGCTTCACAAACATCAAGATGAGGCATTTCTTGAAGTTCCGAATCTCCTCCCAAACATTATCATCAGCCATACGTGAGCCTAGTTCATGCTGTTTAAATGGATACAGAACAGGAATTAGAATACAAAAGATACTTGTGATAGACACAAGAAATATACTTCACTGCAATGAAATAATCAAGGCTGTACAATCTACAAAAAAGCATCAACGATCCTAGTCATATATCCATCTTTACACACAGAGAGGCAAACCAGGAATCAAAAACACAATTTGAAAAGTTGCATTATAGTGATTCCATACATTGAAACACCTTTTAAATCACAGTAACAAGGTTTACACAGGAGTAAAGCAGACTTTACCTGCAATGTCATAATGCAGCAATGCCCAGAAGCAACTGGCTGAAACTGTGGCAGCATCAGGTACGTAAAATTCGCTATAGCCACCACCAGATGTTTAGGTCTGTTTGGGTTCTCAAAACAGTAAACACATCTCTCCTGCTGAGTTAGGATGCGTTTCGTACATTTTTGGCAGATATCTGATTCATTATTAAGCTCTGCTCCTTTTCTCTTGCTCTTTCTTGTTGGAGCCCATGGCAGGTGCACTCATCATCAACCTGAGTGGATATACAGAACTGTCTGTTCTTCAAAATACTTTGAGCGAGATGAACGTCGCTATCATTTTCCGTGTCCCTCCGCTGCTTCGTGATGTCTTGTAAGGCATATCAACAAAGAATATGTGTATGCCAAATCAGAAGAGCAGATAAACAAACTTTAGATGGCACGATGTCTCATTTTACGAAAACATGAAGCAACAATTAGACCAAAGGCATCGCGTAAAGAGACCAAGAAATCATCAGTTAAAAAAGGAAGATTAAAAATACTTTACATACCTTCCAGCACTGACATAGTTTCTCAGATTCACTGATCTTTCCCCCTTCTCTTGCTCTGCTTTTCCCATCTTCTCCTGCTCTGCTCTGGCACTTTGTACTTCTTCTTATAAAGAACAGAAAAGCACGAAGAACGATTGTCGTTAGCAAATGGAAACTTAGCATTGAGCGAAAGTGGACACCTAACAATAAAAAGACAACTACCCTTTATGCCCCCTTTGTTTTTTCTTTTGAGGGTTCATAGTCTATACATAAAAACGTATGCCACTGTGACACAATTAAAGACAAAAAGACTCATTGATGGCATGCTAAAGCACACAGCCTATTCTCTATAGGCAGACAACAAGGGCTTATTGGAGAGGAGTGTAGAGGTTAGTCAAACTTATTTGGGAGGTTCTCCCATTAACAACAATAAAGTTCCTCACCCACATTTTACTTACACTCCCAAGTACTTATTAAGAACAATTGATTCTTCAATACATTAATTGATCAAAAACATATTCAAACAACGGGAGGGAGACAATCTCCCTAGCGCAACACTCCCATCGCCCACCCTTGTTAACATATTCGAGTAAAGCAGACATTAAGAAACCTTTATTCCCCATTTCTTGTTTCTTTTGAGGGTTATGGTCCTTACAAAAGAAGCATACAACTATGACACAATTAAGGCCTGCTCTTGATCCGCAACTAGGGTCCAATGGAGATAATGTCTCCACAACTTAGACTAAGGTTATCAAACAACCCACCCCCCGCCCCCAAACCCCCACCCAACACCACTTTGCTAGTAGGGGGCTCAGAGTCACGGATTAGGATTGGTTGGGCTTATTTTTTCGTATGATTCATACTTCTCGAGTTTTGGGAGTATGTATACATGATGATCATATTTGTGCACTAGTCATTAACGAGGAATTAATGGATCTCACTGGCTGTTGTTCTGAAACTTGGAGCATCAACATTTAAATTTTAAAAGAAATGTTAAGGATGAAATTTTAATCCAAATGACTGCATTTTATGCTTTCCGCTTCTTTCTCTGCGTGCACGTGTGCTGAACAGTGAAACATGTGGTATCCCTATACGCTGTGCTGTCCATCTATCAACGGCCATGGTTTGCAGATTTGTTGCCTGTACTTGAAGAGTACCATGGGCAAACCATACTGCACCTTCTAAATAGTATTTATTGCCCCTATTTTGTTGGTTGGGTTGAAGACCTTTGAAAATATGCTAGAATCAATTTTTCTTAATTAGGGGGAGTAGTGTAAATGATAGTTACCCTAGACAGCGAGGTTCTCACATTAAGAGTAAAAGTTCTTTACCCTCATTTTTCTTACACTGCAAGTCCTTAATAGAAAACAACTTATTTACCGCTTGTTTTATTAAGATACTTCAATGCATTAATCTCTGATATATTCAAGTGTAGGGAGTGTCCTTACTCTAGATTCCTATCACCCACTGAATCACCTCATCCTTATTAACATTTAGCCCGCTTGGAAACATTAAGACTTTCCACTTTCGGCATGCTACTACAGTCCCAGTTAAGCTCAAACAGAAGTCCAACCACACATTAATTTATTAGTTCACTCAATCACTCAACATAAACTAAAGGTTCAACATTTGCATCTAGGACCCGAACAGAAAGTTGCCAATATAGAACAAAGTGCCATCAGAAATGATATCTCACCAAAAGTTTCTGAGCCTCCTCATGCTTGCCCTTAAGACGCAGTTGGATTGCCTTTGCAGCGATCCGGTTAACCCCGAGAGGCTTCTCCTCAGCAGATTTCTGAACTACGGGCTCAGAATGTGACCCTAAAATTTCTGCGTCAGCACCCTTCTTGTGGATATCTCGACTCTTCCTTCTCCCCCAACATAAGGAATCGTCAATTTTGGGAACTCTCATGTCCAGACGACATACAGAAGCATTCTTGTTGTGATGCTCACGTCCAGCATGCTGAAGAATCTGCACAATTTGAGGAGATATTAGGGGCTTATATCATTTAAACTGAATGTTTTGACAGAAACAGCAACAAGAAGCAGTATAATAACCAAAATCACAACATTCATGTGAGCGACTTCCAGAACTCAGCTTAATAGAAAACAATTGATTTACAATAGTTTTATTGAAGTACTTCAATGCATTAAGCATAGTCAACTATGTCCCTTACTCTATAATCCTATCACCCACTAACTCACCACCCTCATCCTTATTGACATTCACTCCTCCCAGAAAGTAACCCTAAAACATCAAGAATTTCCAACAAGTTACGTCAAATAACACAACCAGGGAATGTTGAATCTCAAAGAGAATTCCCACCATATAGAATGGCAACAGAGCACATTGCATTGGAGTCCAAACATTCATATTGCAAAAATTTACTAGTTTACTCGATTACTCAAGAATCAAGATCACCTAAACAAAATTCAAGATCCATATGTAGCGTCCAGGGAGAACGTGCCCGCAAAATTAAGAACGGAGCGTAAGATATGACATCTATTGTGCAGAAACAGAAAAAACCGGCAGTATAATAACCAAAATCACAAAATCCATGAAAGCGACCTAGGTTAACTGCTAAATCGCGTAACTAATAGCGGGGTTTGTTAGGAGACGGGGATCGACGTACCTGAGGGAGATGCATGACGGAGGTGGCCAGACGACGGCGGAGATGAACAGGCAACGGCGGAGGTGGTGGCGCGGCGGAGGTGGTGACAGCGGCGGAGTAAGACAGACT
Source organism: Carnegiea gigantea (assembly GCA_029747015.1). Classification (NCBI taxonomy): domain Eukaryota; kingdom Viridiplantae; phylum Streptophyta; class Magnoliopsida; order Caryophyllales; family Cactaceae; genus Carnegiea; species Carnegiea gigantea. Next base: position 191,264 of record JAKOGI010001144.1, read on the forward strand.
ACCGTCAGATTTGGGATTGATGGAGAATCGTTAGGGCTTGATGGAGAAATAAGGCTCTGGTTAGGGTAATTAAGAATCAGGGGGAAGGGTTAGCTATATAAGAGCAAAAACAACGGTGAGCTATTTTTTGGCTCATCAGTCGGATCCTACTACTGTCATATCAGTCATTTCTCTAATTTTTTATCTCATAATTCTCACTCTCTGCAACGATAAGCTCACCACTTTTCCTCACCAAATAAAATAATACCTCTGGCCGCACACTATAACACATAACTTTATTTTAAAACCAAAAAAATAAAAGAAAAACTAATTAAAAATATTAAAAACTAATTAAAAATATTTTTAAAAAATAAAAAATCCCTCACGAGTTGGCTCTGGGAGCCGAGGAAACTCGTAAGGCGTGGGTGTCGAGGAGGTCACTGCATACCCTCGAGCTTGACTTCCCCTCGCTCGACTCTCTCTCTCCTCGTGCGAGTTTGCCACTGAAGATGCTCTAAAAGGTTGTGGTACTTGGGATTAGGAATTTGGGGGAATAAAAAAAGGAAAACGGTTAGTTGGAAATGAGCAATGTTATACACGAGCTGAACTTCATTAAAAATTATAGAAACAGATTGATCATACATTTATAGCCTTAATTGCTAAGGTGAATAATCCCTTACAAACTAGTCATTATACGCCTGTTAGATTAAAATTATTTCTAAAATCATTATAGGCCTCACAAACTAGTCATTATAGGCCTATTAGAATAATTCCTAAAGGGAATTAAAAAAGAAAAAAGGTTCGACTATTTATAAAATCATTTCTAAAATTATGGTCAATAGATTAAAATCGCTTCTAGATAAAATAATCTCTTCATTTCAAAGCGCCTTTGTTTCTGGTCGATCAAATAACATCTTGTTATCACATGAGATTATGCAAAAATTTAAGAGTCTTTAAACCAAATCAATTTAGGTGGCGATTAAGTTAGATATGAAAAAAGTATATGATAGGATAGAATGAGATTTTATTCTCAAATGTTTTTAAGAATGAACAAAGCATACGATATGATAGGTCGAGGGCATTGCGCCCCCAATGCCTCTAATCATTGGCTTTACCTGAAAGGACTCGCGTATGAGCTTCACCTACCCTAAAGGAAACTTCGGAAGGAACTAGCTATTAGACAGTTCGATTAGTCTTTTGCCCCAATACCCAAGTCAGACGAACGATTTGCACGTCAATATCGCTTCAGGCTTCCACCAGAGTTTCCTCTGCCTTCACCCCGCTTAGGCATAGTTCCCCATCTTTCGGGTCCTGACAGGTATGCTCTCACTCGAACTCTTCTCAGAAGATCAAGGTCAGTCGGCGATGCACCCGCGAGGGGATCCTGCCAATTAGCTTCCTTGCGCATGTCAGGCTCCTTGGTCCGTGTTTTAAGACGGGCCGAATGGGGGGCTCACAGGCCAACGCCTAGAGCATGAAGGTCCCAGGGCACACCATGACGGCGCGCGTTGCCTTCCACAATCGCGAGGACGACGCTCCCGGGGACCAGGGTTCAGCCGCCCTCCCAATCCGTGTTGGTCTGCGCCCCGAGCCAATCGGGGGACCGGCTTTTGGCCGTTCCACATCCAACTGGGGCAAATCATCGGCCCCCATCCGCTTCCCTCCTGTAATGCCCCAAACCCAAGGGCTAGGAGTGTTATCATTTTTCTTTAAATTCTGGGGCGAAACGGGCAGAGTTTTTCCTGAAAACTGACCGTTTCCCAGGCTTAAAGCCTTATATCAAATTTCCTGCAATTAAAAGCAATGATAAAAAAAAACCCACCAACTCGACGGCTACACGCCGGAGTTCACAGCTCTACGGGCCACCCGCCCGGAGCATATCAACCAGCGCAATTCGACACTAAAACAATGGGACAATAAACGTACAACTCCACAGACCACGCGTCCGGAGTACTGCGGTTACATCCCAACTATAAATATCCTTGGTTAAAAGATGATCGGCTCGCATGGCCGTACAAAGCGACTCTAGATGATATGCAATACATGCACACAGGGACTTAGATTACATAACAATACAATTGCAGCTCACACATATAGAGTATGTAACTTTGCTCCTAGAACAGCAATGACTCCATCTCGACTTACTTGGACTGACTTTTATCTGTTACTTCAGAAACCTGGGAAGGGAACAATAATAGATGGGAATGAGCAATTATCGCTCAGTGGATAACCCCCTCTCCCAAAATAATACTTAAAGTGCAATATTAACTCACAAAAGATGTTCGTAATTCCTTCCCTTTGAAGAACTTACCTGCCTTATGATAGATTCCAACCACAATGCAGGGGAAATAGCAGTCGTTCCGACAACTTAAACTCTAAAATAGCCATATTCAATAAACTTACCATAAGAAATTCATATAAACTCATAAATTCAATGAAAAGAAAGAGTTTTAACCCTTAAACACCCCTTGTTGGGACTTCTGTTATGAAAGGCTTATTTCATTTCATATAATTTATGTCATATATAAACATTGAAATTTCGTTGGAGATGCTGTCAGGTGATAGACTAGATGAATTTAGCATTCCATCATGTTCAATGCGATAGAGTCATTAAACTGATGATTTCACTACACCATACAGTAACAGGTCATATATAAGAATAGATCACTTTGTTAAAACATGGATCGATAACCATAAAGTGAAGCATATAACTACGCCATGTGAATGGTATACTATTGGTGTAGCAATATGCTCTTTGAACTTCACATGCTTGTTTATTAAAGTATAATGTTCTACAAACTGTCATATGAACTGGGATTCTCTATTGACCTGGTTTTTCTACCAGTTGACAGGGCCTTATAACGTATGACTTTGAATCTTCTGCCTACTGGCGGGACAATGAAACACTAAACTTTGAATTCTCTACCTACTGGCAGAACAATGAAACATTGCACTTGAATCTTCTGCCTACTGGCAGAACAATGAAACATTGAACTTTGAATTCTCATGTAAAGCGATGAAGGGTACTGGGTTGCCTACGTTGACCATAGCAATGGATACGGCATAATCAGACGCTCAATACTTAAGTCTTTTCTTAAAGGATTCCTAGACCTGTTAACTGACCATCTGCCTCATTCAATTGAGCAGTCCGGTGATTTAAGATTATTTTATTACCAATGACTTGTCAATTAAAACAGGCAACCGATAAACATTTAAATACACTTTGAAATCATACAAATAAGCATTCATGTACTTTTAAAGACCTCTAAGACTTGAAGTCAATGTTATCTCACGCATTCATCAACTCAGGAGAAAAGGATTTCACATAGCACGTATAGTCACGTCATAAACTTATATTGTCAACCGATTCCCCAATCATAACGTAACCCACACAATTGCAGTTAATTTCAACATTACTTTGATATATACACATATATATAATCGATAAAATTCAAAGGCAATGATAGTGATGGTATCGATGCCGTTATCTGTTACTCGTATAAAGGCTCAACTAGCCTTGATGGTTAACTCTTCATTTATACGCCATGATTAAATATATTCACGACTTACCAAATCACCACATATATTTACAAATTGCTAGTAATCGATGCAATCATTCGATTTACTTTACAATTTCCTCTGTTCCACGCTTTCTGAGTTATAAACATTCCTATGCAATCATTTAAATGATCACGTTAATCATATAATCATTATAAAATTTCTGCATTTCATATAACCACTTCTATGCAATCATATAAAGGCCCACTGAACAATGTTATCATTTTTCATTAATTCATGTACGGTTGTCAGACCCATAACATTATCATTTCTATGCACTCACTATAAACAACTGATTCATGCAATCGATAAACTTTCGTTTGGTACAAACAACATATAAATTAAGCATCATTCAGTTTACTTTACAATTTCCTCAATTATTGAGAATTAACTCAAATTCAACCCTAATGAACTATAATCAATAAACTTTCAATGAAATTAACAATAATCGATAAACTTTCCTTGGATTATTAGTAATTAATCCGAATTCAACCTGAACGAACTATAATCAATAAACTTCAATGAAATTTATGATAATCAATAAACTTTCATTAAAATTAGCAATAATTAGGAGGAAGAGGAAACCCAACTCAAATCCAAGTTAAAGGACCCGTTTTAGGGTTTAATTTGGGTTGGCTCGGTGTGGGCTCGGTTCATCCTTTTGCTCCCTATCCGCTAGCCACTGCCCTCCTGCCGAACCGCCGCCGCCGGCGAGCCGTGGAGGAGTCGCCGAGGTCCACGGCGGCCTTCCCCCCTGAACCTCTTTCTCCCTTTCTCGTGTCTGTCTCACCCTCTCTCTGGCCCGGTTTGGGCGTCGACCGGGGTGGGGGACGGTCGAGCGCGCGTCGGCCGGTCGCCGGCAGCCCCGTCGGTGCCTCCCTCTCTCTCTCCCGGTGTGTGATCACGGGGCTGGGGTTGAGGAGCCCCCCCTCTCTTCGCTTCTCTGTCGAGCAAAAGGGGCTTCGGCCCTTTTGTTCTTCTTCTTTTTTTTTTTGGTTTTGGATAATTACCTCGTCATATCATAATTAATACGAGCTTATCCCCTTGTCACATTATAATTAATTCTCAATGTTTGATTCAATAAATTGCAGGACTAGTCTCAAGGTTCGCCAGACCAGTTATATTCGGGAATCTACGCAATGTAGTGCCCGATATAATCTTCCATAACAATAAAATAGGAAGAATATTCTTTTCAATAAAAACAGCACCTAAGCAGGCACGTCGATATTATTTCAATTTCTAATGATATAAAATAGCGGAATAAGGGGATAAAATCTCGGGTGTTACACCTTCCGACAATTTCGAACACCCTTTAACTCTCTTTTCAAAGTCCTTTTCATCTTTCCCTTGCGGTACTTGTTTGCTATCACTCTCTCGCTTATATTTAGCCTTGGACGGAATTTACCGCCAACTTGGAACAATAAAAGTTGAAGAGCTTAGAATGGGTGCAATAAACCAAGTACAGACACTAAACATAAAATTCCCAGATATGAATGCGATTCGGGCTTACAAATGCCATAGTGAAAACCGAAGAAACCCTCAAAATCTTCTGTGCAAATTATAAATTGCATTGACTCTTGAATGGAAAGACCCTTTCACTTTATGTACACAAAGTAAGACATTAAGGAATTGTTATCATAACTTGAGATGGGGCAAAAGGGAGAAAGCTATAAATAAGACATGCATACATCAAAAGAAAAAGAAAAGGTTCTTCCACTTATTGATTAAAATTTCATTGCATGTACAAAAAAGTGTTGAGATCAATACACAGGGAGAGAAAAATGTCATCAAAGATCTCCCCTTCAAATGCGAGAAAGGCTTGGAGAAAGATGCGCGCCCCACATGACTTGGGCAGACCAAGCCCTAGAGTAAAGTTAGGCTCCCATGATATTAGCCCTCAAATGGTAATGAACATTACCCTCTTTGACAAAGTGAAAAAGGCACAGGTTGGTGAGGGTGCTTGCCAAAGAGAAACACTATATGTTTCCCCTTCTCTTTTCCTTACTGTAAACTACCTCCATGTTGTCGCAAGTAATAGAATTAGTCAACGTTCTCCTCTAGGGCTTAGCAGGAATGAGCAGCATGCCCTAATGGGACTAGTGAACGTCTAGTTCTAGTTGTGTGAGCCATTGATATGAAGAAATGGTAAAGCGAGAGGAATGAGGTGAAAAAAGGCTTAAAAAGCTTACAGAAATTTAAATACTGCTATATACAGACACTTGTTTGAGAAGCTTGTAAAAGGTTAAGAAATTTCTTCAAGAAGTTGAATCCTGAGGAACAAAATTTATAGCCAAAATCATGGCAAAGAGCTTTATAAGATGGGCGAAGGACCCCAAGGGATGCAAAATCCAATCAAGAACACTCTAAAAACTAAAGCAACCATCATTACTGGCAAGGAAATTGGATTGAAAGGAAAAATACACTCGATTAAGGCGAGTTTAAACCATCATTGGGTAGCTGCAGAAGTTATTTCTTAGGGAAGGTAACATAAAATGAGCTTAAAGTTTAGAATTCCAAAGTAAGAGATTTGAAATCCAGTCAGAGGAATATTTTCTCTAAAAACTAGGTAAAATTATGTTGAAAAAATTTAGCTAAGCCTCTTTAGGAAAAAAGACCAGATCGAAGAAAGGTACATAAAATTAACATTAAGAGTGCCCTTAAGGTATGGATAACTCACAGTCCGAGGTGAAAATTTTCAAATGAGACAAAGAGGCACTTTGAGGCATGATTTAGCAGTCCGGATTACTCTGAAATAGGCATTAGACAATAGCCTAGTAAAAACCTAAGAAAGACCATTGATCAGATCAAGCTAATAGGATTGAGCAGTTTGGGTTCAGACACAAGCTCTCTAAAACCTTAGTCCACTAGAGTATTGATAATTCCCATTCATATAGCTTCATAGGAAAGGAAAAACCGAGTCAAGATCTCCTAAGTCTACAAGAAAATGGTAAAGAATTTTGAGTCTGAACGAAATTAGGAAATAATCTATATCTGAAAAGATGTAGAATCATAATAAGATTCCTCTAAGAGTACCATCTTAAAAACCCTGCATAAATGAGCCTTAACCAACATCAAATGTAGGCCAACAAGACTTTCATTACCTACTTTGTGCTTGCTATCCTCTTTAAAATTCTCCCTAACTTAAGCGTCGGAGACTCTTAAAGAGGATAGACCCCTGTTGAAAATCATTTTATAGGCACCCTTGGAAGTAAGCACAAGTCCCTTAAGATTCCCATAAGAATCATAAAAGCTCTAATTAAACTATACTAAAACAACTAGTTTACATTCAAAAAACTTATGCAATAGATGAGTTAAGTATCATTGTAAGCATTATGATGCGAATTATTTTTCATATATTGAGAAAATGAAACAACCATTTGCAACCAGATAAATATGTTTCGCTATAAAAGTTACATAGAGAAGTGTAATAGTTGTTTATTAATGATGAAATCATATCAGCTACTACATGTTTACGTGCCATTCATTACTTGTTTGCTTTGCTCATTATAGTACCTAACATTAGAGATTGTCACAATGTTTGTAAGTATTAGAAAATTTGGGGTCCCTTTTTCATGTATTTGGCTAAAAGTCTACGGTACGCATTGTTGTCCTTTTCTTATTTGTGTCCACATCATTGTCATTTTCTTAATTTGTCATTAATAATTATTTTAAAAAATTATTATTTGAAAAAAAATTTATTTTACCTACATAGGTTGAGGTTAATTTGTTGTTTGTGTGAACAAGTCTATATTACTCTTTTCCAGTGATATGGAACGACGTCGAGTAGGTTTGAATGGTAGGGCAGGTTGGGATAGATTGGAGCATGTGAGAGTAGACTGAAACGTAGTAGAATAGGTTGAAACGTGTTGAAACAAATGGAAATAAATCAGAGTAGGTTAGAAGAGTAGTTAGTAGGTCATAACAAATTAGAGCAAGTGGCAGATGCAATACAATATAATGAGCAAGTCCTTAGTTGATTGGAGCATATTGAAGCATATTAGCGCAGGTAACAGATAAAATATGCTATAATGAATAGATCCTATATCTCTTTTATCTTTTCAAACATATGCAACCGTCGGTGTAAGACCAAAAAAGCTCAAATGAATTGGTCTCTCACTAAGGGCAACTTCAGAATTACGTTGCTCCTTAGCCGTAGAGATTGGTAATTTGTAATTAAAACTACATTGCTCCTTTAAAATTTAAAAAAAATCTACATTCTAGAATTAATAGAAGACCCCAGTCGATTAAAACTTAATTTGCAAAATCAAAGTACGAAACAAGCAAGTCAAAAATTTTAGCCTTGGAATGTGACAATGTCAAATTTTTTATGTATCTTGTTTTACTGATATTGACGCCAATTTATAATTTTTTGGTTTAATGTTTGTATCTTGATATTTTCATAACATATATATCCATTCAACTCTGCATGAAATAGATTTAAGCTCCCGAGTTTCAATTTAAGAGACTGTTCATGATTAAAAATTATCAATGAAGAATGGAATGAAAATTTTATCCAAAAATGATAGAAAAAGTAAGGAATTAAAAAGGTAAACTTATAAAATCTTTTATAAAAATAAAAATATCATACTAAATATTGTGAAAACTTTGAGAATATTAAAATGATAAAAGTTTGAGAAGCACTGATATAATCATTAAATCTTTATAGATAATACAATCATTTATAAAATCATAAGAAGAATTTAGGAAAACAACTAATTATAAATCTAATAAAAAACAAATTATAATTCTAACAAAAAACTAGTTAAATTTTATCGATACAATTATATACTTTGATTTTTTTCTTATATTTTATCATGAATTTAATAGGTAACGCTGACAATATTTATTTTAGATGACCTAGATCAAGTTTTAAAAGCATATATTTTAAGGGTATTGACCACCCATTACTCTGCATCAGAAATTTAATTCCAAATTTCCAATATAGAAGTATGTTCTCTTCACTCAACAACTCTTTAAAGTTATTTATCCAAAAGTGATTTTTCCCAACTGTTTTAAAAACTGAATACAATCATATTAAAATTAAATCAAAGTCAATTTATCTTGTCCTAGACCTAAGCTGAGTTTTATTTCAAATAAGGTCTTCTATTGAGCCTTATTTTGCTACTTCCAGCTTACAAAGTTGCTCGTGTGGTTGCATTAGGAATAGGTGAAGTAGTTGCATTAGAAAAGGTCTCAAGTTGGGCTTTTTTTTTTTTTTTTTTTTTGGTCAACAAGTAAAACATAAATTAGTACTAGCTTAGAAAGCTCCGTTGAGCAACACTGCTAGCTCGTGAGCTTCCGAAACAAGTGACCTAGTAACCTGCGTTATACGAACATGAACAAAATCACATTTTAGAGAAAGACAACTCAAAAAACCAGGACAACTCCATTTGACAGAACTGCCTATTCAGAAAGAAAACTTCGCACCAAATCCAGAATGTCAGTCCATAAATCTAGTTCTTGCTATCCTGAAACGCTTGCCAGCATCAACACAAAGGCCCTGTTTGGCAAACAGCTTTTTGAAGAGCTTTTCAACTAAAAAGAGCTTTTTTTTTTTTAAATCAAAATTAGCTTTTTGACCCAGTGAAAAATCTAATTTGGGTGTTTGATAAAAGAGCTTTTTGGGTCCAAAAAGCTAATTTGAAAAGCTAATTCCATGAGCTTTTTGAGCTTTTTGAAGAATTAGCTTTTTGTCTCACAACTTTATCAGAAACAGCTAATTTTACCAAACAGTTTTTCAACAAACAGTTAATTCAAATAGCTAATACAAATAGTTAACTCAAACCGCTAACAGCTAACAGCTAATACAAATAGCTAACAGCTAACAACTAACAGTTGTTTGCCAAACAGGGCCAAAGAAAAATCATTAGTGCCTATAGGATGTGGGCAATGTGTTGGCTTAATTAGGCTAATCATTAATAAATTTGATCAGGCCAAATCATAGCCGATCTGTTTACAGAGGCTGATTTAGTTTTTTATGCTAGTTAGTGGAGCAGGCAAGGTTAGGAAGGGCGGCAAACTAGCCGCCAAGGGAGCGACCATTCAAAATTATCAGCATATTCTAAATAGCGTAGCTCATTGTCTAGTCTACGCATTATTAACCTATTTTTTTTATTAGCCCTGTTTATAACTTTACAAGCTAAACTCAGAGTACCAGCAATGCAAGGCTTGCAAGTCACAAATTTAGCTCACGGTTCAAAAAAATCATACATTAGTGATTCGCTTCGCTCACCCCACGGTCCAGTTCATAGCCGTGATCCGCCCCCCACACATTTTCTGTTTTTCTTTTTTTGCCAACTAAACTCTTAAAACTTTAAAACTCAATAATATGTTAGTGATGAGATCTATAAAATATTATTTTATTTAGTGATCCAAGTTGGTAATATATGGGATGTAAAGAAGAGAGAAAAAGTTGACTTATGAGATGAATTACAAATGCTCTCAACGGATATCAAACCCATATTGACTTAAAATATTGTGATGACGAGTTAAAATATTCCAGGTACATCATGTTCAATAAAAGCTACACGGGATATATTGCATTCACTCGACACAAGCCAAACTTTTTCTTTCCCCGACAAAGTTTCTTCTTTCCCAATGTCATATTGGCATTATTGTTGTCTTCACTCCTAATGTTTTATTTTCCGCGTTCTCATGCAACAGCTAAAGCGTTGTATATTTGTATCTGTGAACCATGACTTTTGATGTACTGCTATTCAGGTCTCTGTTTTGTCAATTCAGAACTGGAAGAGGACAAATACCAGCTATGGCATGCGTATGAATTTGTTTCACCGTCTGCCATCCGCGATCCGTATCCACTTCTTTTTTTCCTTTTTTTGGGACTTTTGAAATATAATGATTTGAAGTGTCGGTGATGAAAACTAATAATTCAACCTTAACAGATAGGTATCAGCATTGTCGAGTCCTTGTTCGAGAAGAGCTTACATAGCTCTCCAGTTATGAAAATCCAGCATTATTGAGAACTTAAATGTGATTCTTGGCCACCAGTAGCGAAGTGAGAATTTTGAAGGGAAGTGAAAAAGAACAATACAATATAAAATTTAATATTAGGCATAAAACTAAAATTAAATTAAATGACTGTTACATTATATCTAATCTAATTGTCTTCAATAAAACTTCATATTTTAAAAGCGATGCAAAATATCATCACTTACGGTGGGGGAGCTTGAAGGAATATTTTTGGGGGGAGGGGGGAGCAGCTAATGTGTGTAGTATGCAATGTTTTTTAAAAATCAATATACGTCAATTCACTAAGCATAGAGTTCATTAATCTGGTGATTAGAAATATGATAATTTTGTGATTCCTAATTATTAGTATTTAAATATTTATGATTCCAATTTAGCAGAGGCTCGTATAACCAAACTTAAAAGTAAAATCTGTTTTTTAGAGTAAAATGAAAATCTTTCATGTTTCGCTAATATTAAAATGAAATTTTAAAAAGCCATCACATAATGATGATTGGTAGGTTCTAAGTATTAATGATAAGACTTGAGAAATTTGTAAACAAATTAAAATTATGTTATAGAAATAGTAATTAATTGAATAAGTCGTGAGAAAACAGCAAAATGTTAAAAATGAAGGGGGAAAATTAGAAAGATGTAATAAAGATATCAGACTCCTAAATTTTGACAAAAAATCACAAACTACTTAACATAGGGCGTTATGCTTATTTTATTATTTGAAAATTAAAATTGTGCAAAGTTAGTTTAGGAAAATTATGGCATCCAACATTGCAACTAATTTTTTGTTCCTATTATCAATGCCAACAAAAATGCAAAAATTAAAAAAATTCAATAGAACAGGGATTAATTTTAGAAAATATTTTTAAAAACTCAAAGTACTAGAAGATGGGGGGCTCACCTTTGAACCTATGTTTTCGGCCCGATACAGTTTTCATTTTTTTGAGAGGGTCGTCAATGACCCCACCAACCCCACACTCCCTCCATCAATGTTCTTGACTCTTCTATTTTGCCCTCTATTTTCGCCACAGATCTAGTGAACGAACTCTCCATCTCCTCCATCTCAATGACAATATATTTTTAGGAACAGTGTAGGGTTCGTTCATAGAGCTTGAATCTCACACCAAAATTAGAACTAAATAACAACCAATTTTTAAGAGTGTTCTTCATTTCTATGATTCGAATCTCTAATCTCATCTACCTCATTTTCTCACTTTTCCCACAAGAATTAAAGAGTAATGAAAGCTCTCAACTCCTGAGTTTGTCTCTATCCTCCATCCCATGTCTTCATTATGAGGGTCATTTTCATTTTCCTTCTTTTTTGGAGATTTAAAGGTGCTTTAAACAAGGGAAAATATATGATGAGTATTAGTAATATGCATTAATAGAGGTGGGTAAATAGGGTGACAAAAAATAATCAGCTTATATAACTTAAGCACAAAATAAAGAAGAATCTAGCAAATTTAAGAATATTGAACAATCAAATCAAGGACACTGAATAAATAGATCAAGGATACCAAAAACAAGAAGTAAATAACCGAATCTAAAGTATGTTATGTTTGTTATCAAGGTTCACACCTCCAATTGGGCCAAATGATGCTTTTTACAATTCAGTAAACTTGTACTAATCTTGACTGAGATTACAAAAGCAACCATGCACCAATGACCTTGACAACAAACCATTCAAGAACCTTCCAAAGTGATTTCTTGTAAGCCCAACTTACGACAGATGATTTTTCCAATCGAGCCTTTTGTGGACTATCGGGATAATCCTCTTACCTCATAGGGAATCTCAAAGGAAATATAAAGATTACAATGATTCTGAATTGATTACTTAAGAGTACAATGTACACTTAGAATATGAGTTAAGGTCTTTGTCTTGTGTGTTACACTCTTCTTCTTTACCTATCGTCTCTATTTGTAGGCTTTATGAATCGAACCCTTAGACTAAGCTGAAGGAAGGAACAATTAGATGCCTAGGAATATTCCATTGATGCTTCTTAAGTTATATTTTATGCATACTTTTAGAATTATTTGGATTATTTTATCTAATTTACATAGGTCAACTTAATATCTAGTGCAACAATGGGTAATAAGTGTTGCATGTAGGTATAATGCAACATTTTTTAAAATATACCAATATTTTGAATAAAAAAGCAACACTTTTGCGTTGCAATCCGGAAAAAATGCAACACTTGTTTAAAAATGTTGCAATATGGAGTAGAAATGCATCACTATTTTATAAATGTGGTATTTGTAAGTATGCTGTCACAAGTGTTGCATTTGTTAGACGTAAAAAGCAACATTTATATTTAAGTGTTGATTATCGTTGAATAAGTAGGTTATTCTCTAAGAGATCATAAATAAACATTACCACTAAGATGTTACCTTATGAAATTCTTAATAACACATGCCTCTAGGTATAAGTAAGTTGTTCTTGAAGAAATTATCAATAAACATCACCAATAAAAAATTACCTCTATGAAATTTTTGGTAACACTTGCCTCTACGTGCTTATATGGATATTCAATTCAATCGAAATGTTAAGTAAGTAGGTTTTTTCTAATTATCATCAATAAATATTATGCTAAACATGAATGCAAAGAAATTTAAAAAACCTGAATTAAAATTATAATTACAAATACTTAGCGACTTGTTATAAACTCTTTCAAAGCGCATAATACAAAACATGCTGAAAAGAAATAGAATCATTTTTGAAGTTTTTGGTCAACCAAAAGAGAAGTTCTAGTTAATAAGAATGAAAGACAAAATGATAGATTAATGTTACAGAGGGCGTCACAAGAATCATATTGGGCCGATCATACTCTACTATAGTTTGATTGAAAAATAGAATATAGTTGGATGAGATATCACTTAACGTGTTCAATCAATTAACTACTAAACAACTTCTAAGAAAATCAACTCAATCAAATGGTTGTGTATTATTGAACTACCTAACATTCATTAGTACAGTTAATAATACTAACCTATGTGTGAAAGACCAATACTTAGAATATCGTAACCAAAATAATTCACTATCAGATCTTTGAACTTTTTGAGTGAGTGCAACCAAAGGTAGTTTTATTGTTTTTGTATGTTTTTGACAAAAATTTTGGGGGGTATGGTTGCAAGAGCTTTTTGGATAAAAAGAGTTTTTAGAGGATTTTAGCTGTTTTGACTAGTCAAAACAGTTAAATTGATGTTTAGTTGAAGAGTTGTTTGGACGTAAACAACTCTTTCTCAAAAGGCTATTTGCATTAGCCTTTTGGGAATAGTTGTTTGTGAAAATGACATAACTATAAAAGAGTTTGGAAAAATTACACCATATGTCATCAGCCGTTTGTAGTGATATTTAATATTGTGTATTATTTAAATTTAATTTATCCAAGATTAAATCATTCAAGTATATACATTTCAATTCATAATAATAAAATATGTAGCAAATAATAAAATAATATTTTAAGACATAATTATTATGTAGATAGATATACACAAGTTGAAAAGCAAAAAAAGATTAATAAGAATACAAATTATGTATAACTAGTAACAAATTAAGGTTTTTATCAATAAAGTTAATTTGTACATATGACATCAATTTAATTTTTTTTGGAAAGAAAATAAGATAACTAGTAAATGAAGAAATTATTTTTAATTAAAAAGTATTTTAGAGATAAGGGTACAAATAAAATTTTACTGAATATCTTTTTTAAAAACAGCTAATTTAACCAAACTCGTCTTTCATAAACAGCTAATTTAAACAGCTAGTAAGCTAATACAAATAGTTAACAGCTGTATGTCAAACAGGACCCATATTTATGTCGCAACTATTTGTATATTACAGATAGAGTGTATAGTAAGTCTTATGTGAGACCGTCTCATAATAATGTATATTGTGAGACGTCTCACACAATTATTAACCACCATATGAATTTAAAAGAAAAATATCTGTCACGTAGGTGGCCCACAATAAATTTTCGTGAGATCGTCTCATACAAGAATTTTATTAGAGTATAAAATATATACTTTACTCGTCTGATTTCTATATTGGTCAATGGGAAATGCACATTTTAAAAATAATTATATGCCAACCAATAGATAATTAGTGTGGTAGAAATGATGGAAATTTATTTTTTAGCAGTGTATTTAATAAGCATTTTGAAAGATAATTTGCGACAACTTAACTTGATTAGGAAGATAGAAATGGGATATATGGGCCCTGTTCTTTTCGTAGGTCATTTTATATTTACCAACATCAACCCACTTCAACCCACCTAAAAAAAATACCAATCTCAACCCACTTCAACCAACCTCAACCCACTTCAATCAACTTCAACCTACCCCTTCATAAATTTAATAATTTTTAAAGTGTCATGTGAGATTTAATTATTTTTGCAAAGAGGTATGATTTAAAAATGGTGAAAATTTATAAGTAACTTGGGGTAGGTAAAAGAGTGAAGTAGGTTAAAGTAGGTTGAAATAGGTTGAGGTGGGTTGAAGTACATTGAAGTAGGTTGAATTTTATTGATGTGATAAATTAAACTTGGTTAAACTGATGGAAGAAGATTGAAGTGGGTTGAGGTTAGTATTTTTAAATTGACTAGATATGATTCCATTTTGTTGATTATCATGATGCATAAGGCAGTATTAATTAGAAACGATTCTATTTTAATTTTCAAATTATTATCATCATATTTTGCTATCACACGCTTTTCAAATTACATCATATTTTTATTATTTTCCACAACCTAATTTTTCGTATTTTATAAAATTAGAAAAAAGCTAATGTTATATTTTCAACCAACTCCTACGTTTAAAAATTAACAACAAATCTATATTGATGATATATTTTGTAACACTTACGATCATACTATTTTCTTTTGTTACATCTGAATTTTTCGAATATGGGCCTGTTATTGTCGTCTGTAAATTGGGGCGGGTAAAACGGTGAGGTGGGTTGAAGTAGGTTGAGGTGAGTTGAAGTAAGTTGAGGTCAGTTGAAGTAGGTTGAATTTTTTTTAATGTCATAAATTGAACTTTAGTTGATAGTGGAAGTAGGTTGAAGTAGGTTGAACTGGGTTTAGGTTGGTATTTTCAAATTTACCCATGAAAAAAAAGGCACGTATATAAAAAGTTGTCATCAATAAATTTTGTAACCCAAATCGTTAAAAATAATTGACGAGTTGTGCCGGCCTCCAACTTCCAGAAAAATAGTCACCAAATTGTGAAATTACCATTCAGTGAAAAAATGCACTAAAAATTACAATAACTTTATAAATTATCACACATAATTACATTCTCATTATTTTAACCCACTTCAACCCACCATAAAAAAATATATAGTAACTTCAACCCACTTCAACCTACTTCAACCCACTTCAATTCACCTCAAAAAAAAATACCAACTTCAACTCACCTCAACCCACCTCAACCAACCTCAACCCACTTCAACCTTTTACCACTCCTATTTACCCACGAAAAGAACAGGCGAGTAACTTGTTTGCTATTTTAAATACAATTATAAAATAGATAGGAAGAGAAAATAAGAAAATGAAGGTTGCGTAAGCACATAAGAGAGACTGGCTAGCTGAAAAAAGTTATTTTTGATGTGTTTAAGAGAAATAGAGCTAGATAGAGTAACAGAGATGAGGGAAGATTAATTTTTACCATAAACAAGTAACTTTTTACTATACTCAACACTGGCCAAACTTTTTCTTTCCAACTTTTTTCTTTCCCAAGGGCATGTTGGCATTATTGTTGTTTTCACTCCTATATTTTATTTCCTGCGTTGTCATGCAGCAGCTAAAGCATTGTATATTGGAAAAATTACTAAAAGATGTTGCATGTGACCTTTTTATTATCCAACAGCCACCGAAGAAGCTGTCAACCACCGTACACCTACGTGATAGAGAGTTGGGAAGGGATGCATGAAAAAGATAAGCCTACCCTTCAAATAACTGGCTGACTTGTTAGCAACATTATCAACATTATTATTATTATTATTATTATTATTATTAACATAATTTTTTTCTAATGTTACTAACAATATTGACATTATTATTTTTAAATTTTATTTTTAATAATATTATTCATGTTATAAATTTCAATAATAACTTATGTATTATTATTTCATTTATAATTATTATTTGATTATTTATATCATTAATATTAATATTATCATTAGTATTATAATTTTATCATTAATTTACTTTTTGTTGTTGCTAATATTAATAACAACAACAATAATGATGATGATACGAAGAAGAAGAAGAAGAAGAAGAAGATGATGATGATGATGATGATGATTATTATTATTATTATTATTTTTATTATTATTAGCCCAACCTAATGCCCCACGCAATATATATATATATATATATATATATATATATATATATATATATATATATATATATATATATATATATATATATATATATATATAATATATATATATATATATATATATATTATATATATATATTATATATGGTCGTTACCTGTTAGGGTTTAGCCATATGATTCATAAATCAAGGTTTAGTATTTAGATTTTTTTTGGACTAATACACATATACAATGTAATTAATATAAATTGATAAAACATATATACTTTAGGGTCTTGGCCTATTGGTTTGTGTCCGTATAATTGATGCATCAAGGTTAAGGTTAGGGTTTAGAGTTTTTGGTTAGGGTTTAAAACAAAGGTTTTAGTGCTTAGGGTTTGGTGTTTAGCTTTACAATTTTGATTGACTACTTAAAGCTCCTAATTAACTATAGGGTTTAGACTATATGGTTTAGGTTTTAGGATTTAGGGTTTAGGGTTTGTTGCTAGTTTATTATTAATTATCTTCAATCGAAGTAATTTGATAGATTATGATGTACCCTAAGACCTCTAATACTTACCTTGAATAACAACCTCAAACCCTAAACTTGGGATGCTATGTTTCAAAAAATAAACCATAAACCCTAAATGTTTCCATATAAAAAGATTTTATCCTCATTTTAAAATATATAAAATATATAGATATTCTACGCATAATATTTTAGTGGGAATGGACATTGTGCGAGTATTCATTTGAAATTCCTTTTAGATCAAAAGATAGATTTTGTTTTTTCATTATTGTTTCTACCTCCATATGATTTGTTTTTACAAGTGATGATCAAGTTGGCATTCTTAAAAGTTGGCTGTTGAATATTATGTTCTGAAAACTTGAATTGGTGTAGCACAAAATGCTAACATCTTATATCATCACCAGAATTAAGGTTGTTAATTTGGGTTACCTAATTGTACTAACTTGGGTTAACCACTTGTATTGACCCGGGTTAACAATTTGTAATTTATTTCAATTAGGCATTAAAAATCAGTTACAATGCATGCAAGGTTATTACACTTTAACAACTAAGCTAATATCACAACGCCAAACACAACATAGCTCACTACGCCCACAAATTCAAAAAAATACACATCATTAACATCCGTCAAAAATTACACAAAATTATTAATTCACAAGATAACAATATTCACATCTTTCAATTATTCAAATTCAAATTTTTTTTTTGAAGAAACTAGAAATACAATAGAAAAAGTCTTCACTAATAATAAAACAATAATTTTTTAATAAAATACAATTACAATGCTAAATTTCATTTAAAGCAAGAAAAATGATGTTTCCATAACTCAGGTAAAAAGAAATTAAAATTTAATAAACCTAATAAAGTTAGAAAATATAAATAAATTTTAACTTGAAATACAAAAACTACAAGCATAAACAATAATAATTTTAAATAATGAACTAGAAGGAAAAAATTACCGGATTGTTTTTAAAAAAATGGTTGAGAATTGTACAATAAGGCTTTAAAATTAATTTATTTATATGAAGAAAAAAATATTAGAACTAAGAATTCATATATTTTAGTTAAAATATAATAGTTAAAATTAAATTTTCTATTAAAATGAGAAAAATATGATTTCTTCATTAAAAATATTTGGAAAAAAAAAGGAATAAAGTTATTGGAGACCTTATTGTCATACAATAATTGATTAATTATGTAATATTATTTTTTTAAACGTAATTGACTCTACGTTATTATTTTTGACATTACATGTATCTTCTCTAATAATGTATTTGTTATATTTTTAAAATTAATTTTGAATTTTAAAAAGAGAATCAAATAACGTCTTGTATGAAAATGAGGTTTACAAAAAATAGAAAGTTGTTGAAAGATAAAGGATTAATATTAATTACAAATATGTAATGAATGTTGTAATAATAAAACTGCGTTTTATCTTTTCAACATAAATTTCTAAGAGTAGAAAAGAGAGGTGGGAGGTACAAAAGAGAAAGACTCAATTGCTAGCTAAGGGGGCGCCACAACATTGTGCAGGATGTGAGGTTGCCAACTCAAAAACTGCCTTGCAACTCTTACCACCTAAAAGAACACCTAGCTGAAACAAGCATAATATAAAAATTAAAGAAACACCTGCTACTAATTTTCCCTCGTGTACTTGTCTTGTGTTCTGCTACTATTGAGGTCTCTGTTTTGTCAATGCAGAACTGGAAGAGGACAAATACCAGGTATGGCATGCGTATGAATTTGTTTCACTGTCTACCATCCGCGGGTCCGTATCCACTTCTTCTTTTCCCTTTTTTTTTGGGGACTTTTGAAATATAATGATTTGAATTGTGGGTAATGAAAACTAATAATTCAACTTAGCTATCAGCATTTTCAAGTCCTTGTTCGAGAAGAGCTTAATTCACATAGCTCTCCAGTTATGAAAATCCACCATTATTGAAAACCTAAATGTGATTTTTGGCGACTTGGGTAGGCGCCGGTATGTAATTGCGGAGGAGATTCGTGACTCGTGATGAAGCCTGAATTTTGAGGAGGGAACTGAAAGAATAATACAATATAAAATTTAATATTAGGCATAAAACTAAAAGCAAATGACTCTTATATTATATCTTGTTGATCAGATAAGTAACGATCACGTTATTATAGCTTTGATTGGGCAGTTATAGGAAGATTAATTTCATAGTTAATTTCCTGATTCTGTTATATGCTGTGTGCTATATAAAAGAAGAAAAAACATATCAGGAACAGAGTGAGCCAGATCAGAAATATTCCATACACGAATCGATCTCTTCGCCTATTTTCTCCCACTACCTAGCCATCTACAAGATCCGATTTTGGAGTGTGGCATTCCTGGTGACTCTATAGTCGCCACCAAATTCCTGGTGACTCTAGTTGCCACCAAATTCGTGGGTAGCATTCAATAGACATGATCCGGGATCCACATCGAGGTAAGTCCTACTATTTTCAGCAGTGGTATTAGAGTCTTGTCTGGCTGTTGCTAGCCCCGATTAATTCATGTTGGCCTAAATCTGAGATTAATTAGTTTGACCAACAAATTTGCGTAATAGTGAAATATACCCCTATTCTGTTTTGGCATGTAATTACCAAGACTGAACAAGAATAAATAAATTACGTGCTTACGTTTCATGCTAACATTCTCGTCGGTTTGGAGTTATGCAAAACTGATAGTGAAGAAATTTATATGTCTCAGATTATAATGATATCCTATGCTAATATGATTCTATAGTGAATCTCCTATGCAAATTAAGCCATTTCTATTGTGTGTGACTGGAATGATGCAAAAATTAAAAACAAAAAAAAAAAGAGACCCCACGCCCTTGGGGACTCTCAGATTTGGGACTATTACCCCAAAATTTCCCTCCCCAAATCCGGCTACCTAAAAACCCAAAAGATCTAGGGAAAAAACAAAAAAAGGAAGAGGCTCATGTGCATATCCATCAGAAACCGCCTGGAGGGGTGGCACATGTGTGCCATTCACCACCGACGAAGGTGACTTTTTGACTCCCTTCTTCCTCCAACGCCCTTCACAACCGTCGATCTATGCATTACCATCGAAGAAGCCGCCACAAACCCTCCACAAGAGGCAGGTGTGTGTCATGCGCCACCACGTGAGAGGCGTGTGGGCACCACGACCATTATATTTCAGCTCCTTAGTGAATCATCTATGCCCAGGCGGTGTCGGTTTAGCAAGATTTGAGGCTGTAGGCCTTCGATTAGAGGCAAAGGGCGACAGTTCTTTCCATCATCTGGGAGTTTTGGACGGCGACGTAGCAACTGTGGCTGCCTACAGAGAACTGCTATCAGAATCGAGGGCAGCGTGGAAAGAAGGAGCTCTGGGGCTCCATGTTTATGGCCACCGAGAGTCTGAAAGTCAGATAGAGAGAGAGCGCCTCGGGGGGTTGGTTTCAGAGAGAGGCTATTTCTAGAGAGACACATGCTACAAATTAATGAAGGCCGAACAAAATTTGGGGGGGGAGGGGGTTCTCGGGTATTATTATTCAAAGTTTTTTTTTCGCTTTTTTTTTTTGGTTTTAACGCAATTATTGAGATCATTAGTTATGGCATGATTTCTAATTGAATTTTGATGGTGTCCAAGTTGATAAGGTTCATACAACTAGTTCATTAGTTGAATTAAAATTTCGAGTTAATATTAATTCAGATTGTATAAACTCGTTATAAAAACATTAATATATTTAATGTTGCATATAAATTCGTTTCATATATGCGTCAACTTGAAGTTTTCATGTCAAGTGACTTGTAAGTAATCAATCGGCTTGAAGTTATATGAATTTGTTTTATATATAAAATTAATATGTATGATGTAAATTTGTTTTACCTGAATTCATTAAATATCTACGGCATATTTAGATCCCCCTTTGTCTATAAATGAATATGTTTCATAAGTTATGTCTTAGAACGTATATGTAAGACCCGCATTCTTTGTTTTCCGTTAAGCTAACCGCATTACCTTTTTTTTGGTTATAAAATCGTATTTTTTAGTAACTATATGAGTTAAATGATTATTGATGTGCTTTCGGGAGCTATAATTTTATTAAAAAGGGATTATTATTGTTATTATTGATTTTAAAGTTAATTCGTACTGTTTTTGCCCTTAAATTATATCGATAGTTTAATTTAGTCGTTATTCGATTTATTTAGTCGTTTCCCGAATACGATTAGGATTTCAACTTTAGAATTAGTTTCGAGGTTTATGGAAATCGAACCTTGACATATTTGAGAACGAATAGTCGATAGAAGGTCGTATTAACGATTCGGGTTTGGAGTTCGGGATATGAACTAGATTAGCGACACTAATTACAGATTAGCTTAAGACCCACACACAAAAAAAAGGAAAGGGGACAAAAGGGGCTGAAGCCCCTTTCTTCTTCAGGAGGAAAATGGCACGACGGGGGGGTCTCCAAACCATAGCCCCATGACCCACGCATGGGAGAGAGAGGAAGAGAGAGCGAGGGGCCGACGGACGGCGAGCTGGGGCCGACGGACGGCGGCGGCGGTGCACCGGCGAGTTGGGCGCCGGCCGACCTCCGTCCCATAGCAAGGAGGGAGAGGGGGGTCGAGCGAGAGAAGGAGCGGGGGGATCGCGACGGGGCTTCAGACGCCGATGGGCGGCGCGACCAAGGCCGGTGAACCGGCGGCAGTTGAGCGCGATTCCGGCAGCTAGTAGAAGCAGCGACGATGAAGGGCTAACATGGTGAGGTTGCCTCGAGTATGTGCGTAGCAGCAGAGAGGGACGAAATTCGGGTCCCTAAGCGTCCCAATTCAGCCCCAAAACCCCAAAATCGGGTCCTCTAACTTGGAGTCCAGGTGGGTGTTCCTCGCCTCCTAAATTAGTATTAATTTCGCAAACGTTTTAGCGGAATCGATATTGCATGTTAGACTAGCGTAGCCAAATTTGTTAGAATGTTCTGCCTGAGATTGGATCCTGAGACGAAACATACATGCTTAGCTTCGAAGTGGATCAATTTTGTTAGTTCATGCATGAGATTTAATTTCGAAGCGATTTATATATGTTTAGCTTCTATTCGAATCGATTTAGGTGAATTATGCATGAAATGTTAATTCGAAACGAATTATATATGTTTAACTTCGATTCGAATCAATTAGGGTGAATTATGCATGAAATGTTAATTCAAAACGAATTATATACGTTTAGCGTCGATTCGAATCAATTTAGGTGAATTATGCTTGGAATGTTAATTCGAAGTGATTTTCATATGTTTAGGTTCCATTCGAATCAATTGACGTAAATTATACCTGAAATGTTAATTCGAAGTGATTTTCATATGTTTAGCTTCCATTCGAATCAATTGACGTAAATTATACCTGAAATGTTAATTCGAAATGAATTATGTATGCTTAGCTTCGATTCAAATCAATATATGTAAATCATGCCTGAAGATGTCATCCGAAATGAATTATAAACATTAGAATTGACGTATATATGATTAGTCGTGTCATAATCGTATATGAATCATAATCATATATGAATCATAATCATATATGAACTTCGAAATGAGTCGTAATTATTTAGAATTAACGTATAAACATGCTTAGTTATTTCATAATCGTTGGTTAATTTCAAAGTGAATTGTAAGAGTTTAAAATCAACGTATATGAAAGTTTAGTCGTTCCATGATCGTTTATAAACTTCGAAGTGAATCGTTTTATGTTTAAATAGAGACTTGATTCATGTTAAGCTTGAAAGGCATGAATAGTTAAGCTTGAATGGCATGAATAGGCTTAAATGTAACTTCGAATCGATACTTGTCTATTTGATTGAATTATGCTTATGAAACAGCTCTGGAAATAATATTTGAATGACGAACTAAGCATGTTTATGTCCCTTAACTGAAATATATGAATGTAATCGTGTTTCATGCTTAGTTGGTTTAACTTAGCTTGCTAAACGTCCGTTTCAAGTTAAGATCGTATGAATGGCTATTTTATATATATATATATATATATATATATATATATATATATATATATATATATATATATATGAGTGTATGGTTATAACGGTTGGTTGCAGCGTACTGCTATTTGTTAGCTGTATATTCAGTAAGTTAAGCATTGGTAAATTGCATAAGTTTATGTATCGCTTTTCAGTATATCCTAATGATTAGGATGCAAGATTGTAAATTGAAAACCGAGATAGTAGTTGGATGGTTTGAGGAAGAACTATGAGTGGTTCGAGGTTCTTGTGGTACGGTGCTTGTGAGGAGGGAATCTGGGTTATGAATTAACCGCAATCGTGTGGATTGCGAGGTCATGTGTGGCTCATTGTGTTGAAATGATTACGAAGTGTTTAAATGTGATATGTGTATCCCCTTTCCCTTGTACGTTTAAGATGTAACATGTGTGTGTAAAGGTGATTTTTTGGCAAAGGACTTTTCACGTGTTTTAAATGAATAATAGCTATGTCTAGTAGCGAGCAATGGCCTACTTTAGCTACTCAAACAATGTTTGGGAGAAATCCCTAAAATGTTTTAGAAATGGTGTGAGTTACATGTTAAACGATTTTACCAAAAGACACAACAAAATTATTAGCTGTTATGGCCCATACGCTTTAAAGTGGCTAAAATAATGTGCTTTGGACAATATGAAAAGAACGATGTTAACCTAGGGGAAGGTCCGAAAACCCTAGAGGCCCTGACGAGGGTTAATGTAATGGTCCGATATGTTATATGCAGCCATCCCGGGAGTAAGAGCTTAAGTGTGAGCGTTAGGTCTAACTATGGGGTTGAGAATAGATCTCACCCAATCAGCACCTGTAATGATCTTATGCCAGAAGTATTTTCGTACTAAGTTAAGAAAAGCTTGGCCTTTGCCATTTTAAACGATTAAAAAGGAAAGGAAGTTTTTTTTTATGCGAGCCCAAAAGGCTATATGGAATTATATATGAAAAGCTTATAAGGGTCGTTATACGGCCAAAATGAAATAAAACTTCCTTTTAAGGCTAAGAAAACGTTTTCAATGAAAGAAAGAAAGCTTTTGATGAATGAGCAATGAGATGACCCTCAAGCATGTTTGAATGTGGATTCTACTATCATGTGGCCTCATCCTTATCCATATCAAACCTATCTGACTCAAAGTGCATGAATTGAGAAAGAAAGTTATAGCATGTTAAAAGTTCTATGAACGAAGGCATCTCTCCCAAAAGAATGAACATTGATATGTGAATAGCCTACGGGGGTGGCATGTAGCTTAATATAATGATTAATAATATATAGATGCTTGATACGTGTTTATGTGTGCTTTATGTATATTATATGAATGAAATGCCAAGAAAAGTGTGATTATGAAAAGAGATAAC
The DNA here is from genome assembly GCA_029747015.1 of Carnegiea gigantea. Taxonomy (NCBI): domain Eukaryota; kingdom Viridiplantae; phylum Streptophyta; class Magnoliopsida; order Caryophyllales; family Cactaceae; genus Carnegiea; species Carnegiea gigantea. The sequence continues at coordinate 215,991 of JAKOGI010001144.1, forward strand.
CTTATGTGCACATCATATGAATGATGGTTCATTTGTAGCTTAAATGGAATGCTAAGAAGTTATGTTATAAAAAGAAAGATCCCTATGCTTAACCCTCGATGCTTGCTTATGTGCTTAACTGCTTGTTGTTCAAGGAACTTAGTCATTGAGGGGCCTAGAAATATGTTTGAGTGGGATGAAGTTTTTGATCAGCGATCCTTCTATAAGGGTTTTATGGACGCCTAATATGATAGTAAAGTATGAATACGTGATATGTGACTATTAAAGATATTATTGCCTGCAACGGTTCTGGTTTTAAGGGGGTTGGGGGACACTCACTGAGTATGTGATTGCTCGCCCCACTACTCTTTTCCTTTTTCCCCAGGTTTTCTTTATAACAGGAAAAAGTTGAATCGGCTATGTCAAGATGGAATCTGTTTATGCTTGCAAGGTGTCGTTTGTACTCATTTGAGGAGATCTTACGTGTTCAATGAAGTCACGTTATGTATTTTCAGTTTGAAATGTTTGTAAATAGGTATTCTAAGCTCATGTAATGCATATTATTTATGAGTCGCTCTGTACGGCTTTATGAGCTAACCATCTAGTCAGTTAGATTTCTTTTGGTTAAAGTTAGTTATGTTTTGGGATGTAAACCCCAATACTCCGGTTGTGTGAATCGTTGAGTTGTATCTTCCATTTCTTCTTTATTCATGAATTAATCTGATTGGTGTACTCCGAGCGAGTGGCTCGTTGAGTTATGAACTTCGGCGTGTGGCCGTTGAGTTTCTTTTAATGTTTTGCGCTTCCGTTGATTACATGGACTTTTTGTAGGGCTTTTAGCCTGAAAACGGTCAGTTTTTAGGAGAAATTCTGTCCGTTTCGTTCCAGAAATTAAGTAAGACGCAAGAAAACGTAACGCTCCTAACTCTAGAGGTTGGGGGTGTTACAGTATGTCATATAAATATATTTTGTATAATATTTATTTACATGAATATGTTTCATGATTTGATAATTTTATGCAAATGCATGAGCAGCTGTGAATCGGTTAATTGTTCCATCATCATTCGAGTTAATAAAAATTATTAATTAAGCTTTACATGAATAAGCTTCATGCTATTATTTGGATATATAGGGTATTTGATCATTTTATGAGTTTGTTTCATGAAATTTAAATTTGCAATATTATATGAATACGTTTTATATAATTTACGACTTTGAATTTATTTCATTCAAATTTTATTATTATATGGATTTGTTCTATATAATAAATTACGATTAAACACATTTTATGGTACTAATCATGTTTTATTCGATTATGTGAATATGTTTCATGTCAATCATTAATAAGTAGTGTTATATAAATGTGTTGTATATACAAATACAAACTACATGAATTGTTGTAAATTTACTGGTTGTTATAACATTTTTCCTTGCCCAAATTAATAAATATGAATTTGTTTCATGTTTCCTATTAATTATGTAATTTAGCAATTTTTTATGAATTCATTTTATAAAATCTTAAATTATAAAACACATTATAAAATTATGAATATGTTTTATAATATGCGAGTGACATTTGAATAAGTTTCATGTTATCTATAATTATATAAATGTGTTTTATATAACGTTCTTTGGGCTTCAATAAACTTCTTTGGTAACATGTTATTATTCGAGTATGTTTTGCAATAAAGATTCAGTTTATTATACAACTATGTTTTATATAATAATCTAAATTTTATGGTTGATATGTCATTGATAAAGTTTTAAATGACATATTAGTAGTTATATAAATTCGTTTTATATAATGATATAACTTCATGTAAATGTGTTGTACATGATTTAACTGAATATCTTTGTGATATTTCTAAACTGTTAATTAGTTTAACCATAATACTCTCTATAAACTTTGTTTTATGGAATAATGTGATAGTCAAATTATAGAACTTTCTAATTCATGTTTGTATGTGATGATTATAAGCTTAGCGAAGTTTTCGATCATGTGGCATGAACGATGGAGTTTTTGATCATTTAATTATTTGAAAATATGCCTAATGCCCATCTTTTAAAATATATACTTCTAGATATGGCAATTAAAACATGGTTGCTAATTTGTTTTACCAATGAAAAGCTTGATAGCGTTGACTATGACACCAAGTGTCAGAAGATCCAGTTTCTTCTAAACGAGCGTGAAGTGTTAGAACACTCGTCAGGTACTAGGTCTTCTAGAGTGGCAAAGATAGTACCGCTAGCGAGCAGTATCGAGAAACTTAAAAGCATACCAAAAATGGTTTGAGAATGGATCAATCAACATGTTGTACTTTGTCGTATTACGTTAAAGACGATCTACTGAGGGAATTGAAAGTTGTTCCCACTGTTGAGTACATGTGGGATTAACTAAGCATCAGATTCATCCAGATTTATTTCCTCTTAAAATTTCAGACCTATGGTTGGTATTGCAAAAGGAAAAAGGGCTAAGGAAAATAAAGAGACGCATATAGCACATGTGAAGTGCTATAACTATGAAAATAAGGCATCCTATGCTCAGGATTGTCTGGAGTCGATTAAGATACCTTCTTTCACAGTTGCTCCTGGATAATATGTGTGCTCACATGCATCAGTTGCCAATTATGATCCTTAGTGGATTATAAGACAAGGGAGCAACCAAGCGCATAGTTCATGATTGAGTTGATTTTGTGAACTTTCATGGCCATTCGGTGGATTCACAAATTATTGTTTTAGGTAACGACGATGGAGAAGATGTCCTTGAATTAAGGACATATCATTTGAAGCTTCGTGAAAGGATTACGTTTTTTCTCCTTCATGATACTCTCTATGCACCTGAGGTGTGATATTTCCTTGTGTCTTTTGTCTCTGAGATTAGTTTTCTCTTTAGTTTTTATCTAGATGTCTTAGATATTGTATACAATGGCAATTTATTTGGCCATGTTACATTGAAAGGTGCTTTCAATGTTTTGGATGAAACAAGACATCTTCCATCTTTGCCTCATTTTCGATCCTGTTTTAGGCATGCTCGACTTGACCATGAGGGCTAAGATAGAGTTATCAAACTAGCTAAGTATAGTCTTTCAATGCCGACTCATTAGGGTCAAGTTGCCCTAGTGACACATTCAAAACTCATTTGCTGAGTCTAGGAATTCATAAGGTTTAGTGTTTAGATGTTTCTCGTGATGGACATGTTTCTTCTATAAATGAGCAAAATGCTCATGATTTATTGTTGCATGTTAGGCGTATTTAAATGTCACAGGCTTCTGATTGACCTAGTCGTGCAGGCAATCGCCCTGACGCTTGAGTAGCGGGCAGGATGAGACTGAATCATATTGGCACTAGGTGTGCAATATTGATTACTCACACTGGAAGTATATGAATAAAATGAATATAGTCGCCTTGGTGAGTCTAAGATGAGGCTTAAGGGAGTCGAGTATAAAATCAGATTTCATTTTGAAACCTTAAAAGTCGAATCTTGAGTGTCAAGATTAACATTTAGTATGTTAACCTAGTGGCTCAAGTTAGATTCTTTGGGTAAAAATCAAGACTGACGATTGGCATACCATAATAAGTGATGTATCCAGCTGAGTGGGAGTTATGCCATAGCACACATTTCATACTGTGTGTGGTTATAAGACGACACATACATGGAGTGACAATTGACTTCCCTATCTCTTGTCATTATATGACGCTATGGACAATGACCCTTCGCTTTAAAGCTATGCTATAAAGTTAAAGCTTGATGATGCTATCTTAATGTGTTTCTTAAGGGACATGATGTATACGGTTCAACGAGAATACGTTAGGAAAGCAGTCAAGCTAAGATGAAATTTTATGAGTATTTAAGGAAAAATCTATCCATCATCATCGTACCAACTTGGACGATTATATTGATTATATAATCATATGATATATCATATGGCATAAAGGGACTATATATGCCGTTGGTGATGTTGAGGATAATTTGGGATATCGTATTTTTGAAAGTGTTACGTCAGCTAGATGGTGACTTGATATAACACTACTAGTTTACTTTTGGTGGAACACTCCATTCCCAATATGAAATGTGAGGAGATTTGTTGGCAAAGAGATATGAGATTTATGGTTTATCTGACTGAGGGGGAGATGTTGATCAGAAAAGTAACGGTTACATTATTATAGCATTGATGGGGAGTTACATGAAGATTAATTTCATAGTTAATTTCCTGATTCTGCTATTTGCTGTCTGCTATTATAAAAGAAGAAAAACATATCAAGAATAGAGCGAGCTAGATCAGAAATATTCCCTACACGAATCATTCTGTCTGCCTATTCCCTCTCACAACCTAGCCATCTGCAAGGTTTGGGTTTGGAGTGTGGCATTCCTGGTGACTCTAGTAGGCATAAAGTTCGTGGGTAGCATTCAATAGACATGATTCGGAATCAACATCAAGGTAAGTCCTACTATTTCCAACATATCTAATCTAGTTGTCCTCGATAAAACTTCATTTTTTAAAAGCACTGCAAAATAAATATACCGGGAGCAAGAGAAAAAATATCATCACTAGCAATGGGGGAACTTGAAGGAATTTTTTTTTGGGGTGAGAAGCGCAGCTAATGTGAATGGTATGCAATGTTTTTTAAAAATCAATATACATCAATTAACTAAATGTAGAGTTCATTGATCTAGTGATTAAAAGTATGATAATTATGAGACACCTAATGAATTATTTAAACATTTATGATTCCAATTTAGCAAAGACTCGTACAACCAAATTTAAAATTAAAATCCTTTTTTAGAGTAAAATGAAAAGCTTTCATGTTTTGCTAATTTAAAAATAAAGCTTAAAAAAGTCATCACATAATGATAAGACCTGAGAAATTTGTAAACAAACTAAAATTATGTTACAGAAAAGGTAATTAATTGAATAAGTTGTGAGAAAATAGTACAATGTTAGAAATGTAGGGAGAAAAAAATAGAAAGATGTGACAAAGATATCAAACTCCTAAATTTTGACAAAAATCACAAAACTGCCTAATATAGGACCTTATGCTTATTTTATTATTTGAAAACTAAAATTGTCCAAAGTTTACGAAAGTTGGGGCATCCAATATTGCAACTAATTATTCGTTCCTATCTTCAATGTCATAAAAAATGCAAAAATTCAAAAAATTCAAAAAAACAAGGATTAATGTTGGGACATATTTTTAAAAATTCAAAATACTAGAAGATGGGGAGCTCATCTTGAAACCCCTGATTATTCACTCCAAGCCATCCATCCTATGCGCACCTTGAACCACCTCCCGTCCTGCACTTTCACCGTTGTTTCGTGCCTCAATTTTCGTCTATCTTTATTTATTTATTTATTTCTTGCATGATGCAATTTTCTTTTTTTTTTTTTGGAGGGGTCAGTGGCCCCACTGACCTCACGCTCCCTCCACCACTATTTTTACTCTTCTATTTTGCTCTCTATTTTAGTCATAGATTAGTGAAAAAACTCTCTTTCTCATCCGTCTCAATAACAATGTATTTTCAGAAACAGTGCTAATTTTGTTCATAGAGCTTCAATTTCACACCAAATTAGAACTAAATAAAACCAAGTTTTAGGAGAATTCTTCATTTCCACCCTTCAAATCTCTAATCTCATCTACCTCATTTTCTCTCTCTTCCCATACGCAATAACGAGTTAATGAAAGCTCTCACCTCCTAAGTTTCTCTCTGTCCCCCATCTTCTATCTTCATTAGGAGGCTCATCTTCATTTTCCTTGTTTTTGTGGAGATTTGAAGGTGCTTAAAATAGGAAAAAAAAATGTATGATGAGTATTAGTAATATGTATTTAAGTGTGCATTATCATGTAGATAATTTTGGTATTATTTATAAAGAATAATATTTAGAAGAAAAGATAAACCAACTAAAATTATTGTTCCTAAGTAGGCTAAGTTATCATAGACGTGGGTAAATAGGGTGATAAAAAATAATCAGCTTATATAACTTAACCACAAAATAAAGAAGAATCGAGCAAATTTCAGGACGTTGAACAATCAAATTAATTAAGGACACACTTTTTCTTTAGCCTCTCGGCTTCTTCGAGTAAATATATCAAGGATACTAAAAACAACAAGTAAATAACCGAATCTAAAGTATGTCATGTTTGTTAACAAGGTTCACCCCTCCAACTGGGCTTTGGCCATGCCCAATGATCTTTCTTACGATTCAATAAACGTGTGCTAATCTTGACCAAGATTATAAAACCAAGTGTCCACTGAAGACCTTGACAACAAACCATTCAAAAACCTTCTGAAGTGATTTCTTCCTGGTCCCACTTAGGACGGATAACTTTTCAAATCAAGCGTTTTGTGGACAATCGTGATTCTACCAATCCTCTTGCCTCATAGGGAATCTCAAAGAAAATATAAAGATTACAATGATTTTGAATTGATTACTTAAGGGTACAATGAACACTTAGAATATGAGTAATAGTTAGATGCTTTGGAATTACTCTTGTTCTTTAGCTGTCATTTCTATTTATAGCCTTTATGAATCGAACCCTTGGAATAAGCTGAAGGAAGTAACAGTTAGATGCTTTGGAGTATTCCATTGATGCTTTTAAGTCATTTTTATGCATACTTTTAGGAATTATTTAGATTATATTATTTAGATTATTTTATCTAATTTATCCTCACTACTACATGATGATAATGCAATAGTAAGCATGCTTTAAAAATTATTGCATATTAGGTCAAATTAATGAATATTTAGTACAACAATCGGAAATAAATGTTGTATGTAGGTATAGTGCAACATTGTTTATAAATATACCAATATTTTGGGAAAAAAATGTGACACTTGTTGAGTTGCAATCTGGAAAAAAAGAAAAAATGCAACATATGTGTAAAAATGTTGCAGTTCGGAATAAAAACACATCACTATTTTATAAATGTTGTATTTGTAAGTATATTGTCACAAGTGTTGTATTTGTTAGACGTAAAAAGCAATATTTATATTGAAGTGTTGGCTATCATTGAATAAGTAGGTTGTTCTCTAAGAAATCATCAATAAACATTACAACAAGTTTTGTTATAGTGCCTATATATATGTGTGTGTGTGCGCGCGCGCGCACGCGTGTGTAAACGTTGTGGTTGGGGCACGTGTTTCATTAACAATTAATATTTAGTATTTATTTTTTACTCAAAAATTTCTAATTTACGATTTAAGTTACAATAACAAAATGTATTTAATGTTGCATCTATGAAAAGTATGAATGATGTGGTCTTGATGCATGACAAGTGAATAGTTAATGCTATAGTTGATTTAAATGTTAAACTTGTATTTAATGGGACTCTCAATCTCCTCCCCCAGAATTAAATGAAGAAAAAAAAGCTCAATATTGCAAAGATTAATACATGTGTATTAATGAAAAGATTATTTTTTCAAAGAAAATAGAATATTATAACACAAATATTTCACAGTACTTTTAATATCTATAATTTAATAAAAGTCCGTGCATAGCATGGGGTCAAGGTCTAATTTTGTTTATTTTTGGGTTTGCTAAACAAAGAGAAGAAGAGAACCAAATGTGATAAAAAAAACAGGTTTATACATGGAGGGATTCAAAGTTGATTTATAGAAATAATGGTACGAGATCATATCTACTTTCATAAAGATTTATTGGCCTACGATTGAGAAACTACTAATCCCACATGGAAATGGGAGTTGAGTCTTGAAGGAAAAGAAACTTCATAAACCCTAATTTTATTCCCATTAAAAAAAAAAAAAAAAAGGGACGTATGGCCTTGGAAGCTTATCAACTTCAACAGCCCCTTGCCTTCTTCACCATCATCCCACGCCATCCATCTCCTCTTCACACCTTACATCGTAATCTTCATCATATTCCTCTCCACATCACCATCACATCCCATTCATCATCACATAATGGTATCACTCCCTAACATCAATTAGACGACTCACCAGCGTCTTCACATTATCTTTATCCTGCCATACATCATCGTGAATTTCTCTTTCTACTGTGATATTAGTAGCTCAGGATGCACAGGCCTAATATTAGTAGCCTTTTGCAATTTTAATCAGGGACTTGAATTTCTCTTTCTACTGTGCTATTAAACATGAGATTTTTAGTTAGTTTTTATGTTTTGATTTTTATGTGCGAGTAGTTCTCTGTTTATTTTTTTTTCTTTTACTTGACATTATCTATTTGAAGCCATGCAAGATTAATTGTTTTAAAATAAGATGTTTTCTTTCTTGTCTTATTGATTAACCATGATTCTATAATGATTTATGCTTATTGTAAATAATACTTGTGCCATACTAATTAGTTAATTCATATGATTGTTTAAATTTCTTAGGGACATATAAGCTATATCCTTTTAGGCATAAGAATTACCATAATTGATCATGGATAACTCAAACCTATCTCTTTTAATTAAGAAATTGTTATAAATCTCTGTTAAATCAATTTGATGGTAAGATGTTTATAAGGTGCTAGATGTGGTTTTTCTAGTATTTAATGCTCTAGTTTGATTAAATTCTTGCACTAATGCTAGAGCAACAAAACCAGTTGGATTTATATTATGTCTGGATCTAGGCAAACTAAACACTAAGAAAAAATAGGGAAGATTCGCAAGTGGTTGTCTTCTACAGTTTAACTCATAAACAAATCAATTTGTGAGTTTATGATAAGTAGTAATTTGCTTGCAGATGTAGATTGTGCTAAGTGTTTTTCAATATATTGCTCAATTTGATAATTAGTTGTTTGATTTCTAGTTGATTTCTTTGGTTTGTCAAATTCATTTTAAAGTTTTACTCTGTATCATTAAATTTTGCTTACCCACCCCAAGACTTAGCCTTTAAGGTGAGTCTAAGTAATCTTAGATTAGCTAGATTTTGATTATTTGTGTGATTTAATTTTTATATTAAATTTTGCTCTATTTTTTGTATTTTTACATTTTTAAAGAATTAAGATTAAAATTAGTTTACAGCTCATTTTGTAATTTAGTTGAAGTCCTACTATTTTATGACTATTTTTCGTATTTTTTCTATTTTTGTTAATTTTTGGTATTTATCTCTAGAATTGTCCTAGTTTATTCGTGTAGGTGTTAGTTTTCTTAAATTTGAAAAATATGTTTGTAATTTGTAATTTTTGGTTTCTAGGATTGAATTGAGTCTCAAAAATTAGTTTTTGTATTCTGGTTGACTTTATTTTTAATTTTCCTACTTACTTTATTGAAATTTATTATTTATTTAGTTTTAGATTATAGTTTCTATTTTTTTGCAATTATTTTCCTATTTTTAATTCAAAATTATTGAATACTTTTTCTGTTTAATAAGTATAAATCTATCCAGATGATTGATTTAGATTATTTTATCTAATCTAGTATATTTATTTTCTAGTTAATTATTTTCTATTTTAGTTTTTGGTTTAATTTCTGTGTTGATTTCTAGTTTTAATGAATATTTTAGTTAAGCAGTTACTAGTTTGATTTCTAGAATTAAATTTAAATATTTTGATATATTAATCGGAAATTTTTTTAGAGTTTTAGTTTTAGATCATTAAAGAAAAAGTGAAAAATTGTAAACTTAGCAAGATTTAAACTCGCATATCATTATGTCCTTCCTTATAGAATTGATCCCTACTTACCTGCACTATATTCTTATTTATAAATCAAAGTAGTGGTTTTAGTTAATGCTATTAAAGAGTATAGTATGATCGGGAAAAAAAAACAAGGAGCACAAGATTTGCTGGGAAGTGATTTTGAATTTGTAAGTTTTGATGCTACTAAAGTTGAAATGACTACTTTATGTGAATTTGCTACACCTAACTTGGATACACAAGCTTTATCTACGACATGTCTTGCATTAGAGCAACCACTTAAATTAAGTTTAGGAGTTTTAAAGTTACAACCTAAATTCCATGTCTACCTAATATTAATGAGTTTATTATTGCATGTTTAATGGTAAAGATTGGTCATACTACCTACCCCCTTAAAACATTCACGAAATGGATTCAAGTTCGTAAAGCATTTCTAGAACAATTTTCCTTACATCTGGGATTGGGGCATTAAACAAATGACTGAGAAAACTTGTTGTGAATACTAAGAATGCTTTAATAAATTATCTAGTAGTTAACCCCTATCAAATTTGTGAGCAATTAGTGATTCAATATTTTTATGAAGGTTTGTGGCCTATAGAAAGAAATATGGTAGATGCTTAATAAGACTCCAGCCCAGGCTCGATAACTATTTAATAATGTAGCCTAGAACACTCAAGAATTTGGAAATAGGAACACCCCATTCAGGAGGGCTAATGAGACTAACTTAGGCCTATCATTAGAGACCTAATTGTCTTGTATCACTGCTATGCCGAATAAACTCATCACTGGTCATTGCAAGAAATGTTACATCTACCCATACTTAAATTTGTCTCCTTCCACACTTATATCTGTGGTAGGGCATATTCGTCACGCTTAAGGTAAGCATGCATAGGATATCAGTGGGGAAAAATTCGCCATGCTTAATAAGCATGGCCGATAGTGTAGTACCGATGCTTATATTCGTAGAAGACTGTGCCATCTACCACGCTTATAGGTATAGGTAGATTCCCTCGCTTGTATCCGTGGGTAGAGTAACCTTTTGAGAGAAAAATCATTTTCACTGCTCCCTCGCTTATAAGTGTGGCGCTATGAATTTGATAACTAATTAACTTTCAAATGCTTTAAGCGGATAACTAATTTTGATGGGAAAATTTTTATATAAAAGAAATAAAAAGTCATTATATTAAAAAAATATAAATAATTTATATTCACTAATGTATTATATACATATATATAGAGAGAGAGAGAGAGGGGGGTGAGGTAGAGGAAGAGAGATAGAGAGAGAGAGAAAATACATATTTGATCATAATGTAAATCTTTATCTATAAACATAAAAATGGGTGAAGGGTTGAGAATCCACCAAAGAGTCATCGGTAAATTGTAATTCATTCTTGCTTTTTGTCATCTTTGTAAATTTAAAATTTAAAATCTACCTATATCTTAACCGTTAAAGTTATTTATTTAAATGATCTTAGCCATGGATGCAAACCGTTAATTTGAAAAAATAAACAACAACAACTATAACGGCCCGAACCTAAAATTCTTGTTAACTATTTCAAACTACCCCAATCACAAATTAATTAAGTTGGGCGCCGTATTACAATTTTGTATCTCAATTTCTCATTTCAATTTATCATTTCAATTAATTTGTAAAAAGAGTAATTAAAAATGATCTAAACTAGATAAATTAACCAAACAAAACTAAACCAAATAAATCAATTAAACCAAAAATACAAACCCCCCTCTTTGCCCGACGTCCCCCCTGTCTCCCGTGTTTCGCTGCTCGCACCCCTCCCCTCTCTGTTCGTTTCCGCAAGCCACCGGCCGACGCCCCCGCCGCGCCTCCTCCTGCCGCCGTCCGACCAAGGGCCACTGACCTCATCCACTTCTCTCTCCTCTTGAGTGTGAATTTGAGTGGTTGAGAGGTGAAAACCCTAACCCTCCTCAATTCAATTTTTGATGTTTTAACTTTGAATTCTTGTGTTGAATGATGTATTTGGACTTGATGAATGCATATTTGTGGTTTTCTTAAATATTGATTATGAAATTCTAGTTGAGGAAGAGAAGTTGGGATGAACTTGGTGTTAAGAGGGGTAGTTTGGTATAAATATTAGATTTAATTGTGATTAACTTGATGATATTTAGATTAGGTTCTTGAATAATTAAGGAAATTTAGGGACTATATATGGGAAATGTGTGTTATGTTTTTTAATCATGGGTTGGTCATTAGGGTTATGATTAGTGTGGAAGTTAAGTTGTTATGTTGATTTAATGGAGTTTAAGGGGGTGCTAAGGCATATGTGAGTGAGATTAAAACAAAAATATGTTGGGTGAGTGAGATGTGACTATGAGATTGAAGGAAAAGGGTTTAGGGTTTGAATAATGTTTATGTTAATTTTATTGAATTAATAATGTTTAAATGAGGTAGTGCGTGATTAAATAGTGATGTATGTATAAAAATATATGAGATTAGTATGCGTGCTAAATTATGATCATAATTTGGTTATTTAGTGATTGGGGCATGTATGGTGATTAAGGATTCGATGTTGGATGAAGTTGAGTTCTAATTGGAATGTTTAGTAGCGTTTAAACAAGTCTTTAATGATAATTGAATGGAAATAAGGAAATATAAGCATGTACGTTATGTTGTTGTATAAGTTATGACAAAATTTATTTTCCAAGTGAGGATAAAGGAGAGGAGAAGGAAGAGAGCGATAGTAGCTTTAAATGTTGAAAGGTCTAAGTAAGAAACTTGGTGAGATTCTAAGTTTTGATTACTAAAAGAGAAGGGAAAGGAATGAGTAGTTGCGCATTGGAGCTAGCAAGGAATGTGTCTTTATAATTTTATTTCGCAAATAAGTAATATTATGATGACTTGAAAGTGAGCCCAAATTCATAAAGTTTGAGTCGCCTTAAAACATATCGCAAACGATGAATCGTTAAAGAGAGGAATGATAGCCATAATAATAATAATAGTAATAATAATGATGATAATAATAGTAACGATGATAATGATAATATTAACAATATTAATGGTTAAAGACATCGTAACAACAACTTCAAGATAACTCATACGCTTACGTCATTATTATACGCGTTAAAAGGTCATCAGTCGTGGGATGAAGAGGAATAAAAATAAAATAAAATGGAACCCAATTGAATTCATAATAATGGCTACATGCATAATAGAAAGAGAATTCAAGATTTAAATCATTTAATAAACCAAGAAATTCAACGAAGTTTCCTTAATCTCACACTAATTGAGAAAATGACATCTTTGGAGCAGAAGTGAGGCCACTGCTGTCGCTTTAAGCTGCTAACAAGTCATTGTCACTGAAACAGAGAGAGATTTTCAAAAATCAGGTACGTACATTGCCTGTACTCTTCGAAAACTCACATGTTTATCAACTATGCAAATTTAATATGATAATCATATAATGAATTATTTTATGCAATGTTTTATCACATAATTTAGTGGCCCCGTCAATTATCAATCATCAGAGCTTATGTCCTTCAATTTATCCATGCGGCTGCAACTTAGGCTCTCCGATCGGCCTGGGAGGTGTGCACCTATCTCAAGATCGCTGCAAACGTCAACAGAGGTCCACTTTCAGATAATAACTTACAAATCAGTTTAACTCATACATTCTCTCTTTCTGTTTGCCAAACAAAATGTTTGAAATGCAGGCGCCTAACTAGTTTAACTCAACTTATTTTTCTGCATAGGAATATACGTGCTGAGCTTCGACTCATAGTTCGAATGTTTTTATGTTTTCTGTTTTAGGTAAGGGATCAGTAAACAGCCCTCCTAGCAAGCCAGAGAATAACAAGAAGTGAGATAGAGTTCAAATTCTTTTACTGGGGTTTTGCTAGCTAAGGGCTCACAGTGATTCAGAGGCTAGCACTTTAAGTATATAAGGGTTGTGTAATCTTTTGAATATCACAGACTACTAGTAAACCGTAATCGTATATTGAATTGCAGGTGCATCACAACTTATGTAAATGGTTGAATGTATATTATTTCAATTTTGTCGTGCGACGGACAATTAAGTGGGCAACACAATGGTACCCGTAGTTTAGTTAGCCTTATTCCATTATGAAACGGCAGTAATGCTTCCAGCCAAAAGACTTTTGCTGCTAATCAATAATTTATGAGTAATCAGGTTAGACTAATCTGATGTTAGGAATTGGGGACGTTACAGTTATGGTATCAGAGCCAGGTTAGCAATCACTGTGAGCATATGACGCTCGAAAACTAGGATGTATGTGTTTGTGATAATAATATAAGTAAATTGAGTTTCTCTAAGGGAAATTTATGTGTAAACGTGGCTTATATTCTCTTCCCGTTATTTTCATGTTTAGATGGCTCATCCAGGAGTGCCTGCCGATTTGTATAACATTCACATGTCACCGCAGACTTCAGTGGTGGCTCATATCTCCACCTTGCATGCGACCATGGTGGCCCACATGCAGGAGGACCTTTTGTCCAAATTTCATGATGTGATGGCCTGTGCGCACAGGCTGCTGTGGTCTTTACCTCTCGCTGCCCCTTGGCACGAGTTTAGGCTATGGTACCATAATTTCACGGTTACAGGAGACCCAGAGCCCGATGCAGAGCGGTTTCAGATATTAGGGCTTTGGTATGTGATTACTAGAGAACTATCGCTACAAGAGGAGTTTGAGCTGAGAAGTATCTCTTATGACATCCTTCCATGCATTTTTCCTGCCTTTAATGATGTACACCCACCTATCGTTCCATCTCTACCCCCACCGGCCTAGGGGCCACCGCCCCTGCAGCCTCCCATTCAGCCACCCCGTACTTCGCCGCAGGATGACCCAGGGGATAAGGTTCATATAGTCGAGGAGGTGCCAAGCTCTCCAGAGATCATAGAGGTGAGCTCTGATGAGGAAGAAATGGAACTTGATGAACCAGAGGAGGAGCTAGCGGAGGAGGTGGGGGAGAATGAGCCTTTAGAGGAAGAGTTAGTGGGTCATGAGAGTGATCCTGGGGATGAGAACTCAAAGATGTAGGACCTTGATAGTGAGTCAGGAGAGGAGGATGATGATTCCTCCAACCCTGATTACGATCCCTCTCGGGATCATTAGGGATAGCCCTACCCCTGCTTAGGGGTTAGGCTTTTTTGGGTTATTTTGCTTCAGGCAGCTGGTACAGTGTGATATTCTTTTGTTTATGGCACGTATATATGATGTATATAGGTAGGCTGACTTAACCAGCTGTGACAAGGTTTCTGCCTTTTCTTTTTTGGGTTTGGGGTGGATCTGACTTGGTAAGGCAACTTCAGTTAATGACTAGGTTAGGAGCCTCAGTTAGGAGGCGGGGAAGGTTATCATGAAGTACTGTAATATTCTTTTGACTTTGTATGAACTTTCCAGATGTATATATATGTACATGTAAAAGCAATAAAGGTGCTCTTTGAGTTAAATTGAGCCGTGATTCTGAATGATTACTGCTTTATGATAATGTTATGCAATCTGAGATAATAAATTTTGCTTATGTGATCTAGTCTTATAGTATGTCAGAGCCTGTGAACGATAATCAGAATAGCAAGAAAAATGAGTCTCAGGGTTCAAGTAATCGAGTAAATGAGGACCCCCCGCGGGACCCTAGTGGAGGCCCAACAGTGGCTTTGGAAGCGTCTAGCAGCGTGGAGGACCCGAATTATTAGAAGATTTTATAATTGAGCTGATGAAAAGAATTCCTCCTGCATCCCCTACACCCCCTATGCCTCCAGAAAACTCTTCAAAGTCTGATAAATTAGCTGATAGGGTAGCTCGATGCAACCCTAAGGTTTATAATGGAAACCTTGACCCTATAGAGTTGGAGGACTGAATTAGGGGAATAGAAAAGATATTTGCAGTCGTTGAAGTGCCTGAAGAGAAAAAGGTCAGCATAGGAACTTTCTATTTGGCTGGTGAAGCAGACATTTGGTGGAGTACCGTAAAAGATAAATTACAGGGACCCGAACTCACTTGGGCTAAATTTCTTCAGGAACTTAGGGCTAAGTTCTATCCAATCATAGTCCAACGACAAAAGGAGAAAGGATTCGTAGAGTTAAAAATGAGTGGGAATATGATAGTAATGCAATATACCCATAAGTTTATGGAGCTATCAAGGCTCGCTCCAGACTTTGTGGTAACTGAAAGATTGAAAGTGAGAAAGTTTGAGGAAGGTTTAGCGTTTTATATTCGAAATCAATTGGCAGGCCAGCCAATCCAAACCTATCAAGAACTTTATGAAAGAGCTACTCAGATGGAGCGGGTGAAGGGTGAGTTAAGGGATTTGAACCCAGGAAACCAGAAGAGAAAATGGAAGGATTGTAGTACATCAAGTGAGAGTGTGGCGCCAAAGAAGCCTACTGTCGCACCTCATAAGAGCCGCCCAGCAGCACCGAAGGAGCCTTGTGCTAAGTGTGGGCAGACAAACCATAGAATAGTTGAGTGTCGTGTAGGTACTAACAAATGCATGTGGTACTGAAGCCCAGAACATTTAATTGCTACCTGCCCCAGAAGATAGAAAGTTGTGGAAAAGGGAGTTATGAGGACGGTACCACTCCCATGTTAAGGGAGCCTGCTCTCGAAGCCCCCAACGGCAGGACGAGCTTATATAATGAGCAAAAATGAAGCTGCAGTTTCTGCTACGGTTGTCACTAGAACTCTCTTTTTAAATTCAAAACTATTTTGTGTTTTATTTGACTCGGGGGCAACTCATTCATTTATATCCATTCAAACTGCATTACAATTGAATTTGAAACCAAATAAGGAGTGGGCAAATTATAGAATTAGTTTGCCAAACGGGCAGCTGATAGAATATCTTGTTCTTTACAAGCATGTTCCTATTGTAATAGCTGAGCATGAGTTCCCTAGGAACTTGATTTAATTTGATATGTTAGAATTTGATATAATCTTGGGAATGGATTGGTTGACTGTTTATGGGGCGAACATAGATTGCATGGGCCTTAAGGTCACCTTAAGGGACACAGAAGGTCAGGAAGTATGTTTTTATGGGGAGAGATTCAAGAAGGAGTATTCTATAATTTCAATCATGAAGGTAAGCAAGATGCTAAGACAGGGGTGCATAGGATACTTGTGTTATGCCACTGAAGTTAAAGAAGAGGAGATAAAAATAGAAAATATTCCGATAGTTTGTGAATTTTCTGATATCTTTCCTGAGGAGTTACCGGGCCTCCCTCCTCAAAGGGAGATTGACTTTGAGATTAAGTTAATTTCTGGTGCGCAACCCATTTTAAAAGCCCCATACAGGATGATACCAACTGAACTCAAGGAGTTGAAAACCCAGTTAGATGAGTTATTGTAAAAAGGATTCATCAGGCCAAGTGTTTCACCATGGAGAGCTCCAGTATTGTTCTTGAAGAAAAAGGATGGAACCTTAAGGTTATGCATAGATTATCGAGAGTTAAATAAAATAACCATTAAGAACAAGTATCCTCTACCTCGAATAGATGATCTGTTCGATCAGTTACAAGGAGTTGGGGTATTTTCAAAGATTGATTTGAGGTCTGGCTATCACCGGCTTAGAATTAAGCCGAAGGATATTCCCAAAACGGCCTTCAAGAATCGATATGGCCACTATGAGTTTATTGTGATGCCTTTTGGGTTAACAAATACTCCTGCTGCATTCATGGATTTCATGAATAGAGTTTTGAGACCTTATCTGGATAAGTTTGTGGTGGTTTTTATAGATGACATTATGATATACTCCAAGGACAAGGAGGAGCACGCGAATCATTTGAGGACTGTGTTACGAACCTTGAGGGAACACCATTTGTATGCCAAACTGAAAAAGTGTGAGTTTTGGCTAGCCGAAGTGACATTTTTGGGACATGTAGCTACTAAGGAAGGTGTCAAAGTTGATCCTCAGAAGATAAATGCGGTAGTTGAATGACCTAGACCCACCAATGTGACAAAAGTAAGGAGTTTTTTGGGTTTAGCAGGATATTATAGAAGATTCGTGAAAGATTTCTCGAAGATTGCATCTCCGCTTACCAACCTGCTGAAGAAAACCACTAAATTCGAGTGGTCAGACAAATGTGAAGAGGCATTTCAAGAACTAAAGAGACGCTTAACAATAGCGCCTATTCTTACCTTGCCGGAAGAAGGAAAAGAGTACACTATTTATAGTGATGCTTCTAAGAATGGGTTAGGCTGTGTTCTAATGTAGGATGATAAGGTAATAGCCTACGCCTCTAGGCAACTCAAGTCTTATGAAAAGAATTACCCCACTCATGATTTAGAGTTAGCTGCGGTAGTTTTTGCCTTAAAAATCTGACGACACTACCTGTATGGAGTGCCGTGCAAGATTTACACTGATCATCAAAATCTAAAGTATATCTTTATTCAGAAGGAGATTAATTTAAGGCAACGATGATGGTTGGAGTTACTAAAGGATTATGACTTGCAAATTCAATATCATCCCGGGAAGGCAAATGTTGTAACTGATGCGCTCAGTAGGAAGACCCAACATGGATTAAACACGATGATAAATACCCAACCTAGCTTATTAAGGGACCTTGAAACCATAGGTACAGAGTTTGTGCTACCAGGAAACACAAATGGGTTATTAACAGCACTTGAGGTGCAACCTTCTATAATAGAAGAAATTAAGGCAAGTCAAAAGGATGATGCAAAGCTTGAAAAACTCAGGTGCAATGTTGTACAGGGAAAATCGCCTGGTTTTGTAATACACGAAGATGAAACCTTGAGATTTTAGAATAGACTGTGCGTGCCCAATAAAGAGGAGTTGAAGAGAAGGATTTTAGAGGAAGCCCATAATACTCGATACTCAGTACACCCAGGAGGAACAAAATGTATAGGGATCTGAGATAATTTTTCTGGTGGGAAAACATAAAAAGAGAGATTGCAGAATATGTAGCTAAGTGTTTGATATGTCAAAAGGTGAAAGCTGAACACCAACGCCCTGTAGAAGAACTGAGACCTTTAAAAATTCCTACCTGGAAATGGGATTCAATGTTGATGGATTTTATTATGGGATTACCCCTCTCTACTTCAAGAAAGAATGCTATTTGAATCATTATAGACAGACTTATCAAATCTGCCCATTTTATACCCATTTATGACACTTGGGGTGTAGAAAGACTAGCACAGCTTTATGTCAAAGAAATAGTTCGACTGCACGACATACCAAAGGATATAGTGTCTGATCGAGATCAGAGATTCTAGGCTCGATTTTGGCAAGCCCTGCAAAAAGCTTTTAGCATTGAGTTAAATTTTACCAGCTCACACCACCCAGAGACCGACGAACAAACTGAGAGGGTAAATCAAATTCTGAAAGATATGTTGAGGGCATATGTGCTTGACTTTCAAGGGAAGTGGGAAGACTATCTACCATTGGTGGAATTTTCCTCCAATAACAGTTACCAATCCACCATTAAAATGGCCCCTTTCGAAGCACTATATGGAAGAAAATGTAGAACTCTATTGTGTTGGAGTGAGCTTGATGAGGCATTAACTTTAGGGCCTGAGCTGATTCAAGAAACCACTGAAATGATTAAAAAAATTCAAGAACATATCAAAGCAACTTAAAGCAGATAGAAAAGTTATGCAGACAGAAGGAGAAGGCCATTAGAGTTTCAAGTGGGAGATAAGGTATTTTTAAGAGTGCCCCCGGTTAAAGGAGTCTGGAGATTCAACCTCAGGGGAAAACTAAGCCCTCGATATATCGGGCCTTATAAAATTATCGAGAAATTAAACCTGGTGGCTTACAGATTGGATTTACCCATAGAACTTGAGCACATGCATAACGTTTTTCACATTTCACAGCACCACAAATATGCTCCAGATCCGAATCATATCATCATAACAGAGCCAGTGGAAATTGCTGAGAACCTAATGTATGAGAGGCATCCCATACAAATATTAGACTATAGGGTTAAGCAGTTTCGAAACAAAAGCATTCCCCTAATTAAGGTTCTATGGGCCAACCATAACTTTTCTGAGGCTACATAGGAAATCGAGGACGACATGAGAAGCAAGTATCTACATCTATTTGAGGTACGGACAATGTTTCTTTCAAACTGCAAGTTTCGAGGACGAAACTTATTTTAAGGGGGGAAGGCTGTAACGGTCCGAACCTAAAATTCTTGGTAACTACTTTAAACTACCCTAATCACAAATTAATTAAGTTGGGCGCCGCATTACAATTTTACATCTCAATTTGTCATTGCAATTTATCATTCTATATATATATATATATTTATGCGTCGCAGGTTGAAATGACGACGTGGTCTCGAAATTAGCCTTGAAATGCTCCTTAAATAATTCTTTCAAGTTTGAGTAAATATTTGAATGCTCACATAGTAATATCCATAAATAAATAAATAAAATAAATAAAGTAGTCTAATGGTTAAAGGAATAAATTGTGAAGTAATAATAATAATAAAAAGGAAATGACAATACCCTTCCCCAAATTTATATCCAAAGGATGTAAAATTTTTAAATTTATTAATTCTAGCTAAAAATTATTACTTCAAATATATATATATATATAATTATAGCTAAAATTATATACATATGTATGTAATGAATAAAATAAAAATAAAAGAAGTAGGATAAATACAAGGAAAAATCTAGAAAATGGGTAGGTGTCAAGAAATAAAAAGAGGGAAAAAAAAAGAGAGAGAAAGAGAAAAAGAGTAATTAAAAATGATCTAAACTAGATAAATTAACCAAACAAAACTAAACCAAATAAATCAATTAAACCCAAAATACAAACCCCCCCTGTCTCCCCTGTTTCGCTGCTTGCACCACTCTCCCTCTCTGTTTGTTTCCGCCGCGACGCTCCCGCCGCGCCTCCTCCTACCGCTGTCCGACCAAGGGCCACCAGCCCCGCCCACTTCTCTCTCCCCTTGAGTGTGAATTTGAGTGGTTGAGAGGTGAAAACCCTAATCCTCCTCAATTCAATTTTTGATTTTTTAACTTTAAATTCCTGTGTTGAATGATGTATTTGAGCTTGATGAATGCAAATGTGTGGTTTTCTTGAATGTTGATTATGAAATTCTAGTTGAGGAAGAGAAGTTGGGATGAACTTGGTGTTAAGAGAGGTAGTTTGGTGTAAATATTGGATTTAATTGTGATTAACTTGATGATGTTTAGATTAGGTTCTTGAATAATTGAAGGAAATTTAGGGACTATATATGGGAGATGTGTGTTATGTTTTTTAATCATGGGTTGGTGATTAGGGTTGTAATTAGAGTGGAAGTTAAGTTGTTATGTTAATTTAATGGAGTTTAAGGGGGTGCTAAGGCATACGTGAGTGAGATTAAAACAAAAATATGTTGGGTGAGTGAGATGTGATTATGAGATTGAAGGAATAGGGTTTAGGGTTTGAATAATGTTTATGTTAATTTTATCGAATTAATAATGTTTAAATGAGGTAGTGCGTGATTAAATAATGATGTATGTATAAAAATATATGAGATTAGTATGCGTGCTAAATTATGATCATAATTTGGTTATTTAGTGATTGGGGCATGTATGGTGATTAAGGATTAGATGTTGGATGAAGTTGAGTTCTAATTGGAATATTTAGTAGCGTTTAAACAAGTCTTTGATGACAATTGAACGGAAATAAGGACATATAAGCATGTATGTTATGTTGTTGTATAAGTTATGGCAAAATTTATTTTCCAAGTGAGGATAATGGAGAGGAGAAGGAAGGGAGCGATAGTAGCTTTAAACGTTGGAAAGTCATAAACTAAGTAAGAAACTTGGTGAGATTCTATATTTCGATTACTAAAATGAGTAATTGCGCATTGGAGCTTTCCAAGAATGTGCCTTTATAATTTTATTTGGCAAATAAGTAATATTATGATTAGAATTCGACTTGAAAATGAGCCCAAATTCATAAAGTTTGGGTCGCCTTAAAACATATCGCAAACAATGAATCGTTAAAGAGAGGAACGATAGCCATAATAACAATAATAATAGTAATAATAACAATGATAATAATAGTAACAACGATAATGATAATATGAACAATATTAATGGTTAAAGACATCATAAGAACAACTTCAAGATAAATCATACTCTTACGTCATTATTATACACGTTAAAAGATGAGTCGTGGGGGGAAGAGGAACAAAAACAAAATAAAATGGAACCCAATTGAATTAATAATAATGGCTACATGCATAATAGAAAGAGAATTCAAGAAGATTTAAATCATGTAATAAACCAAAAAATTCAACAACGTTTCCTTAATCTCACACTAATTGAGAAAATAACATCTTTGAAGCAGAAGTGAGGCCATTGCTGTCGCTTCAAGCTGCTGACAAGCCATTTTCACTGAAACAGAGAGAGATTTTCAAAAACCAGGTACGTATATTATTTGTGCTCTTCGAAAACTCATATGTTTCTCAAACTATCCAAATTCAATATGATAATCATATAATGAATCATTTTATACAATATTTTGTCACATAATCAAGTGGCCCCATCAGTTATCAATCATCAGGGCTTATGCCCTTCAATTTACCCGTGCAGTTGCAACTCAGGCTCTCTAATCAGCCTAGAAGGTGTGTACCTATCTCAAGATCGCTGCAAATATCAGCAGGGGTCCACTTCCAGATAATAACCTGCAAATTAATTTTACTCATACATTCTCTTTCTACTGTTTGCTAAACAAAATGTTTGAAATATGGGCGCCCAACTAGTTTAGCTCAACTTATTTTACTGCATAGGAATGTATATGCTGAGTTTCGACTCATAGCTCGAATATTTTTATATTTTCTGTTTTAAGTAAGGGATCAGTGAACAGTCCTTCTGACAAGCCAGAGAATAGCAAGTAGTGAGATAGAGTTCAAATTCTTTTGCTGGGGTTTCGCTAGCCAAGGGTTCACGGTGATTCAGAGGCTAGCACTTTAAGTATCTGAGGGTTGTATAATCTTTTGAATATCACAAACTACTAGTAAACCGTAATCATATATTGAGTTGCAGGTGCATCACAACTTATGTAAATAGTTAAATGCATGTTATTTCAATTTTATCGTGCGACGGACAATTAAATGGGCAACACAATGATACATTGGTACCCGTAGTTCAGTTAGCCTTGTTCCATTACGGAACGGCGGTAATGCCTCCAATCAAAAGACTTCCGCTGCTAATTAATAATTTATGAGTAATCAGGTTAGACTAATCCGGCATTAGGAATTGGGGGCGTTACAACAACTCTCAGTGTGGGTTCCGCTTTTGCGGGGTCTGGGAGGATCCAGATATAGGCAACCTTACCTCTACTGCCCCATCAGTTATCAATCATCAGGGCTTATGCCCTTCAATTTACCCGTGCGGTTGCAACTCAGGCTCTCTAATCAGCCTAGAAGGTGTGTACCTATCTCAAGATCGCTGCAAATATCAGCAGGGGTCCACTTCCAGATAATAACCTGCAAAATTAATTTTACTCATACATTCTCTTTCTACTGTTTGCTAAACAAAATGTTTGAATATGGGCGCCCAACTAGTTTAACTCAACTTATTTTACTGCATAGGAATGTATATGCTGAGTTTCGACTCATAGCTCGAATATTTTTATATTTCTGTTTTAGGTAAGGGATCAGTGAACAGTCCTTCTGACAAGCCAGAGAATAGCAAGTAGTGAGATAGAGTTCAAATTCTTTTGCTGGGGTTTCGCTAGCCAAGGGCTCACGGTGATTCAGAGGCTAGCACTTTAAGTATCTGAGGGTTGTATAATCTTTTGAATATCACAAACTACTAGTAAACCGTAATCATATATTGAGTTGCAGGTGCATAGCAACTTATGTAAATAGTTAAATGCATGTTATTTCAATTTTATCGTGCGACGGACAATTAAATGGGCAACACAATGATACATTGGTACCCGTAGTTCAGTTAGCCTTGTTCCATTACGGAACGGCGGTAATGCCTCCAATCAAAAGACTTCCAGCCAATTAATAATTATGAGTAATTAGTTAGACTAATCAGGCATTAGGAATTGGGGGCGTTACACAACAACTCTCAGTGTGGGTTCGCTTTTGCGGGGTCTGGGAGGATCCAGATATAGGCAACCTTACCTCTACTGGCCCCATCAGTTATCAATCATCAGGGCTTATGCCCTTCAATTTACCCGTGCAGTTGCAACTCAGGCTCTCTAATCAGCCTAGAAGGTGTGTACCTATCTCAAGATCGCTGCAAATATCAGCAGGGGTCCACTTCCAGATAATAACCTGCAAATTAATTTTACTCATACATTCTCTTTCTACTGTTTGCTAAACAAAATGTTTGAAATATGGGCGCCCAACTAGTTTAGCTCAACTTATTTTACTGCATAGGAATGTATATGCTGAGTTTCGACTCATAGCTCGAATATTTTTATATTTTCTGTTTTAAGTAAGGGATCAGTGAACAGTCCTTCTGACAAGCCAGAGAATAGCAAGTAGTGAGATAGAGTTCAAATTCTTTTGCTGGGGTTTCGCTAGCCAAGGGTTCACGGTGATTCAGAGGCTAGCACTTTAAGTATCTGAGGGTTGTATAATCTTTTGAATATCACAAACTACTAGTAAACCGTAATCATATATTGAGTTGCAGGTGCATCACAACTTATGTAAATAGTTAAATGCATGTTATTTCAATTTTATCGTGCGACGGACAATTAAATGGGCAACACAATGATACATTGGTACCCGTAGTTCAGTTAGCCTTGTTCCATTACGGAACGGCGGTAATGCCTCCAATCAAAAGACTTCCGCTGCTAATTAATAATTTATGAGTAATCAGGTTAGACTAATCCGGCATTAGGAATTGGGGGCGTTACAACAACTCTCAGTGTGGGTTCCGCTTTTGCGGGGTCTGGGAGGATCCAGATATAGGCAACCTTACCTCTACTGGCAATCCTGCCCATAGAGAGGCTGATTCCAAGAGATCCACAAAAATAAGATTTTGTGAAAATATTTTATAGAAGAAGGATTTTATGAAAACATTTTATGGGGAAAACTAAGGATAAGCCACAGGGAATGAACTAAGAAATACGAAAAAAAATCAGGTTGCAGTAATTATGTAAACATAAGTGTAATAAGACAGAGGAAGATATTGTACCTTAATAAATAAAGGTGGACAAATAATGTCTCTTCTCAAACGCATGAACTACCTGCATGTAAACATGACATATGAAATGGAAAAAATAAATGAAACTGAACAGGTTTCGCTCTCTGCGGACCAGTGAGTTGGTTCTCTACACGTCTTCCAACCCCTCAACCCCACGTCATTCTTCTTCCCCTTTTTCTTTCTGTGCACGTCTTCCAGCTCCTCAACCCCACGTCATTCTTGTTCCCCCTTTTTCTTTCACTGCACTAACCTCCCTATCTCTTCATCAATTGCAGTCCAAACAGTGAGTCGGTTCTCTGCACGTCCTCCTCTGCACGTCTTCCAGCTTCTCAACCCCACGTCATTCTTCTTCCCCCTTTTCCTTTCTCTGCACTAACCTCCCTATCTCTTCATTAATTGCAGTCCAAAAAAGCTCTGCTAAATGAACAAATTCTTTTGTATCCTCTATATGACTACATCTCTTTCGCCCATTCTGTATCTCTACATGATTTTCTCTATTCCTCTCTTTCCTTGTGGGCAATCCTTTCAATGGTAATGCTTTTCCCCTCAACAATTGTATTGCATCTCTTTTGATGAAGCATTGGTTATGCGTTGTCCTTTTTCTTCTAATTGGTAAGGTTTGGTTTTCATTTTTGGAGTTTGTAAATTTATAGGGATTTTAGCAATCTTTCTCTACCTTTCCTTGTCCTTCTTGCCTATAGGCTTTAATTAAATGTAAATTTTTGTACCTAATTTTGATTTATAATTTTAATTTCGGTTAGGAATCACAACCTATAATTTTCACCTAATCAAAATAGGCATTTATTTCCAACTATATTTTTTGGATCGCAGACTATTCTGATTAATGGGCAATTTGGCATGTTTTTCCTTCTTCTATAGTATGCAGGTAACTTTCTCCATTGGCTTAGTAAATTGTATATGTGATTTCATCTTTGTAATGGTTTACTCTATGTGAAGAATCTCAAACTATAAAACTTGCCCTTTTTTGTGTAGAGCCGTAAGATAATTTAAAGACGTTTTATTACTGCATGTGTCATCAATTACCATCATATGCCCGAGTATAATGGTTGGGGGAAGGTGTGGGAATGGCATTGGAGCTACAGGGGAGATGAACTCTTTGTTTCTCTTTTGGTACTTGCAATTGGGATTGGGTATGGTTGACTGCCATCATGTGAGAACATCTTATGTGGAGATTTTGATTTAGTTCTAGCAAGTTGTTCTTGGCAATTTGAGTCAATTTTCCTTTTTTGTTATTTGGTTTCACTTCTGATGATTTCTATATTATGTTTTTTTTTTTCCCCCCATGCTTTCCTGTGAATTTGCAATTAAGTGTTAAAAATCAACAATTGGGATGAGGAGACAAAAATGGTCTATGGGGAATACATGAGTTATGAAAGAGTTTTGATTGTGCTATGGATAAGACATGCTATCATTTAGAGTGTACCTCCCTTATTGCTTCTTTACACTACTGAAAAATGCTTTCCAGTGGTGTGTGTTTGATTTGGTGATAGGCTATTCTAGTTTGATTCTATTGTGACTGAAATAAATTTTTGGGTTGGTTCGGATGTGAATCGACTATACTCTCACTTAATGATCACGGCTTGCAAATCCATTACATCTTCTTCTCAACCAAGAATGACGTTTGGATTTTAGTCAAACTACTTGGACCTCCATCTTTGTCACCAATTACTTTGCTTGGGCTCCCTTTATACCTGTTTTATTAATAAAACTCTTGGTATGCTTTCTTGCTTGATCATTCTCCCATATTTTACTACTTTATTCATTTAATTTAATATTTTCTTTGCAATTAACAATCTGCTGGTGTGGAATTACTCCTTCATTGTTATTGATTAGTGGTAAGAGATGTGACAGAGGCTCTGGCCATTTAAGTTTCTTTTACCGTTCTGCTCTATAGTTTGCAAAATGGAGAAGAGCACATGTAGTTTACTACCAAGTTGCTGCATCAAGGGTCAAGCAACTTTGTAATAGCTCAGTTGGGGTTGCACTTATAGCTTTGTAATACATAAGGTAAATGGCAACCTTTTGAGAACTGCCATAGAGTTGGAAGGGAAAAGGATTCAAATGTAATATTATCAATATACAGATCAATGATATTTCTTAGGGAAAAAAATAAATGGAGATTATATTTTTATCAAGCGTTCATAAATTTTAAGTCTATCAATGTTCGCAATGAAATTAGTACTTGAAAAACATAATTTTCTAGATAATACAAGCAAAGTCTTCATCGGTTTGCACCATAAATTAACTTATTTTGTCATTTACCATAGTTCATATATATATATATATATATATATATATATATATACACACACACACGTGTATGTACACATATCGAGGGACACCCCCTTATCTCCATGTGTGTCTCATTATAGGTATTCTTAAATTATTGATGTCAATGGTTATTTGTGAAGTTGGCTTTTTTTTTTAATTATTTGAGTAACAACTCATTGTGATCTATTGAATAGTATATAATCTTATTTATCAATGATGTTTCGTTATTCAAATAAGAAAATATTTTACATTCAAAAAAATTAACATAATCGACCAGGACCAAGTTGCAAACATTCTTTTTTTTTTTTTTTTTTAAAAAAAAGAATGCATGTCAATGTATATTGATGTCCACAATTGATTTTCTATTAAACTTTTAGTCTTTGACAAATGTACAGCAACTGCCGTTGTAATTGCTCCATACCATCAATTAATATGTAGCTTGCAGCCAAAAAAAAAAAAAAATCAATTAACATATAGCGTAATTTACTCCAATCAATACATAATACAATCATGATCATACTTTCCATTCATTACTTATCACTGTCAGGTATATTCAAATCAAATCTTTTATGATGGTAGGCGTTTGAAATTATAATCTAAAAGCTTTTAAAGTGGTTATCGGCTAATCTTTTTAATAATATTTTTCAAAGATTTATTTTATTAGGCACTGTGCAAAAGTACGGATCCATACTAGTGATACAAAAAGTAAGACAACTTTATAACCATAAATGAATTGCCATCAATTAAGTTCAAAAATAACTGGTGTTCAACCACATAATGAAAAGTACAAAATCTTACAAAGTATGCACCCGCTACTTAAAAGTTGAGTTTGTTTATGAGATTGAAGTTAATCATAACAAATGAGATGGTATAGAACTCCATAATTTCAAGTGAACACTTCAGGAACCCAAACTTTATATCCGATTTTGTGACATGCTGCCATTGGTTTTAACCTAAAATCACTAAAGGCATACATTAGAGTTAAGTACAACAAACAACGCTACTCATAGAAACAACTTCTAAAAAGATTACAATATGTAATATCTATTAGCTTTCATAACTAGGTATTCCCGCTCTACAAACATTATGTAAGATTCTTACCCTTAGGTTTGTATTTTTAGTAAATTCACTGATTTTGAAAACAATTCGGCAAAATTCCACCTAAAACTTGACTATTTTTCTTTTACAACATGTCATAAATACAATAAGAAACTATTCACAATTTCAATGGCCACATGGCGAAGCAAATCAACTTAACAGGCCATACGTCTAGAGTAACCAACACAAATCCAACCCATTTCCATGAAATAAATCCAAGAAATCAAACACGCCACAATAGCGCATTTCAATGCACAATGCAAATCAAACAACTCATTCCCATAAAAATATGTAACTTAAAATATTTAAACTAAACTCACAATATTCACATTTTGCAGTCTCTCAAGTCATACGTTGTCAACCATCTGTGGATCACATATAAATTGGTTAGTGTGCTTAGGTGCTGCTTCTTCATTTTGTACAGAGTTCAAGTACTCTTCCTAAGTGCATTTAGAACGAAACATGATTGCAAACTATCTTTGACACTGAACAAGGAACATGCACATTAGACATTGAAAAGATCAGGTCAAAGAAAACCTATAACAAAAATAAAAGTAGCTTAGACATACCCTTTGTGAAATAAATAACTCGGTCTATATATGTAATTTTTTACAAAATAAAACAAGTATATACAACTCCAAACAAATGTTCCTTTCCAAACCATCAAAGAACAAAGTCATTCATAACAAGATGCAACAACAGCAAAGGGATAAAATGTTTTAGTTTGACCATATTTTAAGATATTCTGCATTAGCTATTTTTTTGGCTATATTTTTTTATTGTTTTAGTTTGACAATTAAAAGATATTCTTTATTGACTTCTAACAGAGAAAGTGTAAGCAAAGTGAACATCTCTAATTAAAATTATTCTAAAACATAATGATGGGAATTTTATGTTCTAGTTTTAAAATCCTTTTTACTTGCAAGTACACATGGTTAATTGTAAACTAGTGAGTATTAGGGTGTCGATCCCACGAGAAATAATAGTGATTTTAGACTTGGCCTTTTCGATTATAAAGAATAATTTAATTTTCAGAATTGGATTATCAAAATAAATTAGCGAACAAAATGAAGAGAAAATGAGTAGCAAAGGAGAGAGAAATCAAATAGGAGAAAGTTCTAGGACTTTGGATTTCATCTTTAATGCCAATATTGATTTACTAATTCAAATGGGGATTCAATTTATCTCTTGTTCAACCCAAGCCATAAGCATTGAGTCATAAATTAAAAAGATAATTATAATTATAAAGTGAGATAATTTATCTAGTGGTTTAGCATGAACTATTCTTTTTAGACATAACACATCTTTATAGCATAAATTATTCAATTTAAACAATTATAATTTTAAGTCCAAATTGCATAATCATCATATTAGCCTACAAGGTCTAATATTCATTTGAGATAGCAAATTAAACTAGAGTCATCAACATGATTAAACATTAGTATTAAGATGCATAAGTAGATGATGATCAAATATAAACTCAAGATCATGCAAAAGAGACAAAAATAACCCCATAAAAAATTAGCAAAAAAATATTATTACCAAGGATTCATCATAATCCTAGAATGAGTAGTTTAGCCAGCCATAGTTAGCAAAAATACTATTGAAATCGGTATATTTCATAACCTATGTCCAAACTTTGTACTTAATTACACAAAATTATGAAAATTTAGTGTAAACTCTCAAATTTGACTCACAAATGAGATGAGAAGAGAAGAGAAAAATAGCTAACAAAGCCTATTTTCTTCCCAACCCCTCAACCCAAATAATCTTATCTTACAAAAACTCTCTCAACTCTCTTAAAAAAAAAAAAAAAGATAGAAGATGGGAGAATGAGAGAGAGAATGGGTGAATGTATGAGTGTGAGTGTGTGGATCCCCCGTTCCCTCAACCCATGGCCCCTTTTTATAGTGAAAAATCCAACCCCTTTGGATACCCCAAGATTAATGAAAATCAATTCCAATTAATTTGGGATGTTACATGCATGGTTATGGCTAGTCATAAGTATAGAATTAATCTTGATTAATGACATTTGACTAGGTTAAGAATTAGTCATGAGGGAAAAATTGGAGATGAAGCACTTAAGAAGGGTTGATTCTGATTCTGCTAGGATGGCCGCTGGACTTGGCGAATTGAGTCGCGGACAAGCCCACACGGAGAGATAGAGAGGAGGAAGAGAAAAGGAGAAGGCGGGCTGAGATGGGGCTAGCGTGGGACTTGTGGAGTGTTTGGCGTGAGGGACCAGGCCGTGGGGTCAGGCCCACACAAGAGGGATGAAGTGAGGGGGTGAGAGAAGAGGTTGGTGGGCACTGGGCCACTGGAAGCTAAATAAGACTGGGCCGCTGGACCGGGCCGCTGGACCAGAAGCTGGGCCGCGGTTGCTGACTGCTGGGCCTTTTGTTTTGTTTTTTTTCCCTTTTCTTTTCTTTGGGCTTAAACTTTAAACTTTGCACTTGTAGGCGATCAGAGTAAAATGGAACAACCTTCATCCAAATTCGTCTATTTTAGTTTTCCTGCAAGTTTCATAGAATCTGCATTATTTACTCAAAAATATATTTCAAAGACATAAAAGTAGGTAAAATGAAGGAGAAAATTATATATAAAATATGAATTATCACATAAGCATATTTTCCTTTTTATATTTTATATCAATCATTTTTTTTAATTTAAAAAACACATATGAACATCATAATCAATTTTTTTTATATATAATTTGTATCTATGTTACAGCAGAACTGCTGATTTCTTTTAGCACAACATAAATGTGGCCACTAAAGAAAAAGGCAATTGATACATTGTCTTGTCTTGACGGAACAAAATTGGAATAGTCACAGCTGGTTAATATTTCAGCCATCAAATGTTAGATTTCATCATCCTGCTATATCCACTAGTTTTCATATAAAAACAATCTCTCTACAATCACCTGTCATCATTATGAAACATGAACTCATAGCATGACAATGTGAGGATATGTACACCGGGCATTTTCCTTTTTAGATCAAACATATCACTAACCTGCTTGTTTCTCCTCAGATGTGCTATGTGCTGTTCCCAGTGCTGCGGCTTGTGCAACCACTAGACTCAGAGGATATACCAAAGTTGCAGTGTTTCATAGAAACTTTTTCCACCAGGCACCGATTTGATTCATAGTTGAACAAAATGACGACTTAAATGCCTTTTTTTTGGGATTTTGATGTCATACTACTTTACTGCATCTTCTTCTTAGAATCTGAAATGTCCATTAGTCAAACCTTTCTTAGAACACACCCACCACTTCTGAGGAACTTATATTAGAAGGTAAAGTCGAAACCTTTGCTTATAGCCATCTTCCTTAAACCTCCAGCTGTAGTCTGAAAGTGACATTAAAAAAGAACCACTAAGAGCCAGAAACTAAATGGTGACAGGCATGTCGCTAGAGATGCAGTAATGAAGATGGACCAAAGAAGTGTCCTACATTCAGTTAGGTAGAATAAGCCTTTGGCTGACTTGCAATGATCAGGATTAGATAGGAAAAGACCAGAAGCAAACACGTTTTACTGCATGAATCCTATTTACGTCTCCTACCACCCCAACCTCACACTCCTTATATTATTTGAATCTTAGATCAGTTGAGTAATAACCCTTTTGTTTTTACCTCATAATGACCATCATGGATGACAATGCATAATATTTACACAAAATCTTTCTGAAGCTGAATACATACAATTATATGCAACAAATCCACTACCATGACAATCTTTCTCTCTCCTCCTCTCTCTATGTTCTTCTGTGGTCCTCCCCACAAAGACATTCACTCTCATATAACAAGCTCCTGGCACCTCCTCCTAACCCGCTGTAAATCTAGCCAACCCCGAAGTGCAAAATGATTACTCCAATGAAACATACCTAGTAATTCATATCGTTCTCTTTCTAACCCTTCAATTCAGGCTCCAACCCTTAGCTTGTTCTTCTCGGAAATCAAACCTTTCACCAAACACACTCATCATGATGCTATTCAAAGACAGAAAATGCAAAACCATCCTAATCTCAGCAGCCCCATTTCTCTCCATAAACTAACGCTTTTATATCCTCTACCATCCCCATCCCAATCTCTCTCCTAACCGACTCGAACCCGGAAACCCTCTTCGGGCAGAACAAATGGGTTGCAGAAACCTGCCATAATAGACTAGAAATATGGGCAATAGAAATCATGATTTACAGCAGGCAGCACTTTGAAGAAACTGGGCAATAACTCTAATAAATTATAGTAATACACTAGAAATCTGGGCAATAGAAACTCAAACCTTGACAAATCAGAGCATAAACGCACGCAGTGGAGACAACCCACAACAGAGATGAAGCCGGATTAGAGTGAACGCTGCGAGTAGAGACGGAGACAAACGAAGCACATATGACGTTGGAACCCTTGCCGACGAGCAGAACCCCCGCCGAACCACCAGAATCAAAGTGACGGGCACGAGCGGAGGCAGAGACTAGGGTTTTGTGGAAGAGATGAATGTCAAGGACACGTGCGACCTGGGGCAGCCGAGTCTAAGAGCAAGAACAATAGTGAGTCAATTTTTTGGCTCATCGGTAGGGGTCTATCATTGTCACATTAATTATCTTTCTAATTTTTTACCTCATAAGCCTCACCCTTTTTAATAGTTGGCTCACTACTTTGACTCATCAAATAAAATAATATTCATGAATTCACACACCAACACACATCTTTTTTAAAATCCAAAAAAAAAAAATTCAACCAATAAAAGTCACAAAAACCCAAAAAAAAAAAAGAAAACAGGGTCTGGGGGACGGCCCGTGGCAGGCAGCCGCTCGCCGAGCCGCCCACCTCCCCCCGGCCGATGCACGCACGGGGGCCACCCGCACCTCGCCCTCCCCCCTTTCGCGCCCCGCGGGGCAGCCATTGGGGCTGCTCTAAGGGCAGCCGAGTCTACCTCTCAATCATCTTTAAAAAAAATTAATTCAATAAAAAAATTAATGCAATGGTTACATGGCTGTGAAATTTAAAATAAATTTCGAAAAATAAAAAAAATTGTTGTCATGCTTAATATCCATGCTAAGTGTGCCGTATTCATGAGATACAAGTCTTCACGCTTAATATGGGTGGACATGGCTTAGTTAGTTATTATCACCCTTATAAGAGTTGTTATGTTTTTCCTCACTTATTAAGTGTATGGTAGTTCTAAGCGTTCATTGTTGCTCATTTTTCCGCTACACTTAGCTACGTATGGTTAAATAAGAGTGGAACTATGATCTTTTTTTGGTAGCGGGTGGAGTTAAGAAAGGATTAGTTTGTGGTATTTACTATTTAGAGGGGCATTCTATTGATGTGTGCGCTACACTACCACGGGGGTGTCAATAATATTTCTTCTAACCAAGGACAAATGAAGTATGACCCATTCTTAAACACTTCCATTGAAAGATGGAGAGAGCACCCCCAACCTTAAGTAGGAATCCAGAAACAACCCCCTAGGATTTGACCAACCATCGCTCAAACTCTTATTTAGGACAGAACTAATTTGATGATATAGCAAGTCATTAAGAAGATGCATGAGCATAAAAAGAAGACAAATATGAGGTTGCAAAACACAAAGATGACCCTTAATGTAACGCTCCCAAAATGCTAATGATATAATTTACGCAAAAATTGCAGCGGAAGATTTAATGATAGAAGGTGCTATCGCCGTCCTGATAAGGACAAGACTCACTGAAACCATTTAATCTTGCAACTCATGTTCAAATCACAATGTCTATCAAACTGAAACACTCCAAGACCAAAGTCCATAATAGTTCAACTACCAAAGTCCATAATAATTCAACTTCAATACAATTGACTTAATTATACCATTTGCTAACTCCACTCACCATGCACAAGTATATTGAGCACATACCCAAGTTGACCCTGAGGTTGATCCCAACATTCATGTTATGCTGAATCCACTGTGAGCATCTGATGACTTCGAAAAAGGGCTTGCTAAATGAAGAAACATATGGTACTTCATCACCTAAAATGGAAAATATAAAAAAAATTCGAAAATATGAGCAAAAACTCAGTACATGCATTCCTGTATTGTAAAATGAGTATAGAAATACTGTTGATAGGCACCCGCTTTTACAATTTATTTAGTTCGCAATAACAATGAAGATGAAAGTAATATGGAACTGAATTGCTCATTATTATCTGGATGTAAACCCCTTGCAATGATGTGATCTATACATAGGTGTATACCTGCCAATTCGATCAAGAGTTGACCTGAAACCGTGCGGGTAAATGATGGGCTGACGCCCTATGGATGATAACTGATGAGGTCACAAGTTAAATGGCAAATCACTGTATAAACTAATTCATTGATAAACTCATTAAGAGTTGTAACTTGATAAACATGTTCTGCTTTCTAAAGATACAGGCAATGGACGTACCTTGAGTCTTTAAAAATGTCATCTGACTTGATAAAAGTCAGCTGTTTCATAAATGTCATCTGACTTGATAAATATGTTCTGACTTGATAACACTTATGCATAACGAGGAACGATAACTAGGCCTCAACTCTGTTTCATAAATGTCATTGTAAGTATGTGTAGTCAGTAAATGATCTTTAGTCATAGGGGTGTTCATTGGTCTAGGAGCGGACCGGACCGACTCCAGACCGGTCCTCAGATAACATGGCGCCACAAACCTGCTTATTGAACCAAAACAAGCAATAAACCTGCTCTACTAGTCTGCTGACTGCTGCTCACTTAACCAAAACCAATAAACTTTAATACATGACCAACTACATATAAAAGTGAATTACATAACCAAAGTTACACGACACTAATTACAAAACATGTTCTTGAAATGCTGGTGCGATGCCAATCTCAAAGACAAATATGAGCTATTATCAAACACCCCACTGTTGGTTTGAAGACTGCAGTGAAGATATAAATGAATCCTGTCCTGTTGATAGCTTCTTCAGATCTGCAGGAACAAAAAGCACCACAATTTGGAAATGACGTCTTCGAATAGGATATAAATGAACAATTTACCTCGTTTCTAAAGTCACATACTATCACACCATATTGTTACTCACACAGTCACATTTACCTCCTTTCTAAAGTCATCATCCTCAGTTCTTCACCAAAAGTGGGAAAGAATCCAAAAGACCAGAAATATGCTGTTATTTCATCCGGCTCAGAATAAAACGGACGCAGTGGGCAACATGAGGTAAGGAGGATCCTCTATTATCCGGCACCTTAAAATATTCTGCACCTTAAAATTCAAACAATATCCAAGTCTATGTATCAACCAATTGTTAGCTTTTGAGAGATTGTGATCCACATAACATAAAATGGAAACCTAAATTCTTAAACAAACAGCACTAAAACCAGTAGAGAACATGAAAAACAACGGAAGAAGAGAAAATTACCTCAATATTAAATGTTCAAAGTATCACCGACATCAATCACATTATCCTTATTACTCAATTGAGCAAGGTCTAAAATAAACACAATAGAAAGAACAAAAATTTATATTAGAGCATGCAATCATATGAAACATGTAAAGGAAATTAAAAAAGAAATGAAAAGGTGAAAATTACCCTTCCCAAGGTCCCGCAATTCATCAAAGTAATCATCCATATCTAATCTACTACTTGGCCGCAGCCAATCTTGTGCACATATAAGTGCTTGAACCATCTTCTCGCAATCAAATAAAACAAAATTTATAAGTCAACATAAGATTAATAAGTTGTAAATTTATAACACAAGGTAAAGGAATATACTACTTAATCATTTACCTTTGGAGTTAAAGAAGTTCTGAACAAATCAAGAGTACGTCCTCCTGTACTGAATGCTGACTCTGATGCAACCATAGAAGCTGGCACGGCCAATACATCACGAGCCATACGAGCAACCACAGGATACCGAGGACCATGTACTTTCCACCATCCCAACACATCTTCCCCCACTTCATCCTCTTCAAGTCCCTCAATTAGGTACTTTTGTAACTCAGTCTTGGTGATTCCTCTTCCTCCATCTGGCCCCTTTAATTTGTTTTTTAATCGTCGGTGGTAAAACGAGGAACCTCCACTAGATGCATTACCATGTACTCCCTCCTCAACCTCAGGTCGTACCTCACTACTTTGCCCAGTATGAGGAGTCGTTGGCTTATACAATTGCCAGTACTCATCAAATAAAGCTTCTAACTTGTCTCTCACTTTGGAAACTATTGCACTACCCTGTTCTTCACCAAACACATGACATAGAGAGATTTGAACACCCTCCAACTTGCACCTAGGATCAAAGATGGGAGCAATATACAGCAAAGGGTTCATTTTCTCAGGTGTGCCATAGTACTTCTCATATTTCATCCTCATCCTCTTAGCCATTTCTTTAAAGTTTGTAACTGTAGAAAATCCAATCCCCTCAACATCCTCACTTTCCTCATCATTATCAATGGTCTCCACAACTTTCTCTAATTCGCTTAACGTACTATGAATATCCAGAATCTCATAGAAATGCAGGTTGGATGTCACATAAGAACTACCAGACAAACGCAAAGTAGTATTGTAGAAAACCTCTAAAAAAACTAACAAGTGTTTAACTTGTTTTCAGTCATTAGGGTTAGGAGGTCTGTCAGCATCATCATCTTTAGCCAACTTCACATTATAATAAGGGTCTCTTTTGCTATATTTTGTGAAAGCATGCTCATAAAGTAATGCAGTCCTAAGCATCTTATAAGTGGAGTTCCATCTAGTAGGGACATCAAGAGACAAAGAAGCCTTTCTCTCAATTTTTTCAGCAACTATACATTCTTGAAATCTTTGCAACCTACTGGGAGATTGCCTAATAAACCTTATAGCAGCTCGAACACGCTTAACTGATTTCCCAACAACCTTCAACCCATCCCATACGATCAAATTAAGTATGTGAGCAACACACCTAACATGTAAGAATTCCCCACCACAGAAAAGAACATGGCCATGTCGCTCAAGGTCAGCAATGAGGGCAGTACAAGCAGTACTATTACTTCCAGCATTATCAACAGTAATAGTGTACAACTTAGAAGCCAAACCCCAATCATCTAAACATTTTCCAAGGACAAGAGCTATATCATCGCCTTTATGACTAGAAATTGGACAAAAATTCAATATTTTCTTATGCAATTTCCGATCATTGTCAATAAAATGGGCAGTTATAACCATGTAGTTGATCCTCTGAAGTGAAGTCCATGTATCTGTTGTAACACACACCCTTTAACATGAATGTGTCAAATATTCTTTCATTTTCACTCTTTCATCCACATATATGTGATAAATATCTCTAGCTATGGTAATGCGTGATGGCATGTTCAATGAAGGACAATAACAAGCCATCATATGTCTAAATCCCACATTTTCGATAAATCTAAAAGGCAACTCATCAATTATAATCATTTTGGCTATAGACTCTCTTGCCTCATGAGGATTCAATACCCATGACTTCAATCTAGCTTCTCCCTCATTATTTGGATCCCTCTCAAAAACTGACTTTGTGTTTGTTTGCTTTTATTGTTCGGGTTTTCAGGGCATTTTGGAAAATGATATTTCAAGTTCTTCGTTCCGTTCTTAGTAGAGTCAGCCTTATAAATAATACCACAATACTTGCACTTACCGGCCACTCTTTTTCCATTGTCTTTGATTTCCTCGAAATGATCCCAACACTCGGCGCTTTAAGAAGACTTTCTAGCCACTTGCTTCCCCGTACTCTTGGTTTTTGTTGCTTTTTCACTTGCCTCTTCCTCCTCTTGTATTTCAATAGGGGCCGCATTCGGTTGGTGCTCAGTCGGCCCTTTATGTATGTCAACCGATTCTTCCATATCCGAAGCACCTCTCTTGGATTTGGAGCCCGACATATAACATTGAGAAGTTATTTAAAACAATAAATATGCTATTAATAGTTCACACACACTAACACACATGAATACATGATGGTACTTTAACAAACTAAACCTACAAAACTTACATTTCGAGAGCAAGCTGTAAGTGCCTCCGTGATGACAAATGTATGAAAACTGAAGAGGGATGTCAAACGTTCACCTGAAAATAACATTTTGGCATAGGTTACTCTTCTTCATAGCATCATATTTCGTCAAATGGGTTATGGTCATCATATATTGGAAAAGCAAAACCACAAGCCATAGCAACTGTTACATTTACGCTGATATACTCAGATATTAAAAAACTGACTTTCGAACATGGATGTGACACTTGGATATTTCGAACTAGACTATGGTTTAGTCAAATTTATCAAAACATCAAGTAAAATAATTTATGCTAGTCCAGCTGACACAGTCTAAAGTCAATCAAAGAGCAATTCAGGCAGAGATAGCACATGAATCAAACTAGCTTTCTTTTATGCGTACTAGTCCCTAGATATGGCTAATTCATTGAAACCATCTCCAATTGAAAAGAGA
Organism: Carnegiea gigantea; assembly: GCA_029747015.1. Taxonomy (NCBI): domain Eukaryota; kingdom Viridiplantae; phylum Streptophyta; class Magnoliopsida; order Caryophyllales; family Cactaceae; genus Carnegiea; species Carnegiea gigantea. The sequence continues at coordinate 254,500 of JAKOGI010001144.1, forward strand.
AGTGCTTGTTATTATAGAGTTTGGCTTGGGTTCTTTGTTCTCTTTCCTTATGACCATTATGCTATGCTTTCTTTAAATGTTCATCAACTTTGATGCAACCAAAAAACAAGAAAGAAAGAAAAGAGAGAAGAGAAACAGCATGAATGCCTTGGCACACCTGAAGCCGTGCCATTGCACTTAGCCTATTCTGAAATCTGAACAGTAGAACTATGACCTGTACCTGTCTTCTTAGTTCTTTCTTTCTTTTACACCTGTAGACATATACCACACTAGCATACACACATTCTATAAGTTTGTTTTCATAGTCTATGTCATTCTGGTGCAAAGTGTAATATCTGGCATATAAAAACAGCACCCTTTTCATGAAGCCATCATTCACTAACGGATAGCCATGCTTCAGAGTCCAAAAGGATTGACATGCTACCATTAATATGATTGTACTAGTTGATTGATAGGCTGATAGCTGCCTAGCTTACTTCTTTTCTGGACAGGGACAGAACACAGAACAAATTCAATAGAGCACAGCCACGCATGAAAAGTAAATTCCAAGACAGCAGATGAGCACAATCAACGAATTCGATAGAGCACAACCAATATTCGAGTAATTTTTAGCCAAGATTCGAATTCACAAAACCCTAGAACAAAATTCACAAAATTGGCAAAACCCTAGAAAAGTAAATTAAAACCCTAACTAACAACAATCAACGAATCCAAGCATGAAGCTGAAGCTTACCTCCACCAACCGAACCAAGACCGAGAGAAGATTAGGCTTCACAAGTAGAAGAACAGCAGATGAGCCGTGAGCGCGACTGTCTAGGAAGGCAGCAAGGAGCCGAGGAAGAAGGAGACGACTGACGAGAACGAAATCGCCGGCCAGCGAGCGCCGAGCACCGACAAGGGCAGTAGAAGAGAAGGGAACAGCTGAGGAGGAGGAGGAGGAGAACTAGGCGAAGCAAGCAGCAGAGGGCAGAGGCAGACTCGAAGAAGGCCAGCCTCGAAATGTTTCTGGAAAGGCCCCCAAAACTTTAGCTTGAAATTAAAAAAAAAAAATCGGTCGGTCCGGTCCACGAGCCGGTCCACCCGGTCCAGGATCGGATCGAACCGAAGACCGAAAACTGGAAAAGCAAGGACCGTTGACCGGACCGAAAAGCCTCAGTCCGGTCCAGTCCAGGCCGGGCTGGTCCGGTCTTTGGTCCGTTCCGGTCCTGGACCATTTAATGAACATCCCTATTTACTCATATAATTGAGTAAATAAAAGTATGTATAACAGAAATTAAGTAATTAAATTGTATACATAACTTGGGTATTTCAATATAACTTCAAAACTGAATTAATAAAAGTAATTAAATTTGATATAAAGTAAATAAAAGTAAAATAGTCCACAATGAGATAAATGAGATTACAAAAAAAAAGGTCTTGATGGTGACAATAGAGAGAGTGGTTGTGGCCTTTTCTGAAATAGGTTGCTGATACGGGTTTAAGGCTTGCTGATGTATAACTTGGTTCAAGATAACAGTGAGTACACTACATTGGCTTGATAAATACATTTGATACATTCTGAAGTGAGTAATTAATAAAGGTTTGAGGCCAAGAGAGATATATCTTGGTTCAAAATAGCATAAACTGCAATAACTTGGTCTGATCAATATGATTTTTGAGTCACAAATCTCCTTACTTCTCATATTTTATTCATAAATCCATTAGATATAGAATTCCACCCTAAATAAATTATTGAATTCAATAGAAGCTATTAAACTCACTAAACTTGATATTTCTTTGAAAAATCCATAAATGATTCAAAACTCATAAATAAGCTCCCAAATTGTATACTTGTCTTCTTCTTTTTCATTCATCACGCTAAAAGCTCCATAAATGACTATAAATATTCATTTTCCTCTTAAATAACCTTGCTAGGCCCAAGATATACAAAATGAGTGCATAATCAATCTCACTCAATCTTTATTATTGCTCTTTACACAATTACTCAAAATGCTTTCAAAAATCACCAAACTCAAAATACTCAACCAAAGATCTTGAAATCTTATAGAAAATTCAAAAATAATATGAAAAATCTACAGTAAAATTTTTAGAATTTTTCTCCAAGTATACGCTGCACAGAAATTGCAATAATAGCCCAATTACATCAAAGCAGGTCAGTTCACTTCAAAAATTCATAACGTTCACCCTAGACCTCAAATGGAGACCTAAAACTCCAATATGAAAATATTAAGAAGTCTCAAAAAACTTTCATTTACAATACAAAATATGATTCCCACAATAGAGTTCCCAAAATGGAACTAAAATACAAGTGTGTCAGTTTTTGGTCCATTCTGCATAGTTTTGGTAAAACGATCCTAACTTTTTCCACAAACCTCAGATTAAGAAAATTCAAAATCCATTTGAAAGCTAACATACTGAACTATCTATCCATAAAAAATCATAATTTTTCCATAGGCCGATCATTACTAGTTTAATCTCGAATTCTATCCTGTTTTTCTAAAATTTTTAGCCTTCACTGTTTTAGCTTTTCCCTCTATTTTCACACAAATTCTCACTTGAAATCATTCCAAATCACCAAAAGCATCATCATAATCATCAATAAAACTAAAGATTAGAAAATCAAATATAATCAATCCATAAATATGGTTTTAACTTATGCTTGCATGCGTATGATCATCCCTAAACCCTAGCATGATTCAAACTCAATTTCACCATAATCAACACCAAAATAACTCTTATTTCTCATCAAAACATCATGATCAATGATCACAAACATCAAAACAAGAATCAAAACTAAAATAAAAATCAAAACCAACAAGATCAAGTTCAAGATTACTCATTTTGAGCTTGGAAAAAGTAGAAATAGAGGTGATATTTGATGGTTTGAGGATGGAGGATGATGGCTAGAGCTGTTAGGGTGTTGTGGGAGGTCAGAGGTGACCGAAAACTGGCCGAAAACTGGCCAGAACAGTGCTAGAGTAGTGCTAGCTGTGTAAAGGGAGAGAGAGGAGAGAGAAAATGGGTTTGAAGTTTTGGTTGTTAATTTTTGACTTATCAAACAGTACTTAACTAAAATTTTTTCTAGAAAAGTGACTACTTAGCTAGCCATGATTAAGCTTAAGCATGGTCATTAGTTAGGTTAATAAACAAACTTGTTGGGCTTCAAATTGGGCCAAAAAAAATTGGATTTAGGAATAAAATGCTTCGTAACAATAATGTTTTTGCATAACTCAAAATTAAACTTTTGCAAGGTTATAATAATAATAATAATAATAATAATAATAATAATAACAACAACAACAACAACAACAACAACAACAACAATAACAACAATAATAATAATAATAATGATAATAATAATAATAATAATAATAATAATAATAATAATGATGATGATAATAATAATAACAATTTCTTAAATCGTAATTATCGAGGCCTACTAGTGATTCACCCGATATTTAATTAATCAACAAAACTTGAATTAACAATCAATAAAACTTGAATTGCAAAATGGGACCCAAATGAAATATTTCCCGATCGGGATGATTAAATATGATAAATGAAAGCAAAAAATTTAAATGACATAAAGTAATTCGGTAAATATATAAATTGAGTGTAATTGAATTAATAAACATGATTTGGTTAAACAAATAATCATGAGTGATTAAATCCATAAACATGATAAATTAAATGAATAAACATAATTAATTAAATAAATAAATATGATTTAAATAAATAAATATGGGTTAGGGTTGAGTTATTACAGCCTTCCCCTCTTAAAGAATTTCGTCCTCGAAACTTATAACGCTTGCCAAATGTATGCAATGCTGCTTTAAAAACACATAGGCCATTGATTCCCATTACTTTCCTCTGAAGAGGTATAATTTGCCCAATATACTCCGATTAAGGGTGTCTATGTATTGTATAACTGCTTAATCCCATGTTTCAGTAGTAAATCCGAATACTTCTCATACAATAGCCTCAATGACCCCAATTGATTCAAAATTGATGTTCTCTTCGAAAGAAAAGAACCTTGTTACTAGTGAAGAGGTGCTCACTACTGGTTCATCACCTTGTCCACTAATGTAAACTGTTATATACCTTGATAAGTATTCTGATACTATTACGAACTATTAAATACGTCATATACGTGTTCAAGTTCAACAGGTAGGTGCAGTCAACAAGTTACAAGATTTAACCTTTCAATAAATCATAAGGCCCCATGTAACTAGTCTCTAATTGTCCTTGGATAGTCGGTCTCTTACTACCTTGACTAGAAAAGCCTTTTGAAATACTTCATAACCCATCTGAGACTTTAGTTATTTCTTTGGTTTGCCAGCACAACTCTTTTGTCGACCTCGTATCACCTTAACATCTACTTGAATTTTTCCTCTTAATGCTTGCTTGGGTTAGCTTTGACCTTATACTTAATGTTTCTTCTGGCTCACTCCAATATAATTAGACAGTGTTTGAGATTATACCCTTATCAAAATGTCCTTATCTAATATTCCTAATGCATTACATGATCTTCCCTCATCAGACTGCTCAAGGATCTGATCCCGGTCGGTAATGGGCAATAAAATGACCATAGTTAGGGATGAGAGTGATGAAATTCTCAGCCAAACGAATCATTGCATACAAAAGAAATGAACAATGAGACTAAGAAAGGCCAATAAGGAAGAGATTATCATAGGGTGGTTAGAATAAAGATAACCATAAGTGTATCATGAATTCTGAAATATAATGCCACAAGAATTGTGGTTTATAAATATGGATCATCAAGGGTCCAATAAATAATCAACCAAGGAGAAAGATGGCATGGTTATACTCGAATTTAACTGATAAATTAGAAATAAGATGACAATCAACTGAGTTTCAACTAGGTGACTTTATAACCATAAGCAAAAAGATAAGTGCAATAGATAGATGGGACAAGTAATGTGCAATAAATAGATAGATAGAATGGATAAGCAAAGTGTAATAGATAGACAAATAGACTGGACAAGCAAAGTCTAATGGATAGATAAATGAATTGGACAAGTAAAGTGTCAATGGATAGATAAATAGATTGAGCAAGTTACAATAGGAACATGCCTTTACTCATATGAAGTCAATTCGACTACAACAATAAGATTAAATAGAGAATGTAGAAGTTTATTTATCAGAATGTAAGATATATGTGTGGGAGTTGAAATTCAAAGTAAAGAGAGTAAGGGGATTATGACAATCGCAATCACCCACATCAATGAGAGTTGAATTACATTATACATTCAGAACAAGTTATACGAGCTTATCATTATGAATAAATGAGATATAAGATAGATGTATGAATTAGCTCTCAACGGAATGAACTATAACTCATGATCATGAAATAAAGATGGTGAAGGTCGAGAGCACTGGAATGTTGACAACCATATAAAGTTGAACAAAAAATGTATTGCACATTTAACAATGGGTTTGTAAAGACATGGAAGATCACGCTGATAGGAAATATCAGGTTGAAATGTAAGGGAGATTAAACAATATTGGATAGTATCAAGTTTTGAAGATGAGACAAGCAAACAATTTCAAGAATTATTATAAGAGGGCATTCTTGCAAAAGATAAACTGTGGTTGTATGATTTAGATGTGATATCTGAACCTAAAATCATTCCTAGAAAAGACTTCTGTTATTAGCGGTTAATCCCATAAATCATTTATTCAAGGTATAGGGCACTTGTTTTTGATAGCGATCTTGTTCAACTCTCTGTACGTAATACACAGTCATAAGGTTCTGCCTTCCTTCTTCTTACATATAAAATTAGGGTTTCTCACAGTGACACACTTGGTCAAATAACTCCCTTCTGTAACAACTCATCTTATTAAATCTTTAGTTCCTTGAACTCTACTAGGGGTCATGTGATAGGGGCTCTAAAAATGGATTGACCACATAGAACTAGGTTGATCTGAAAATCAATGTTTCTTAGGGAAAAATAGTTCTGAAACTCCTCAGATGAAACATCTGCAAATTCACACGCTGTAATTATGGATATGTATATACCAAGTATGGTTGGTATATCACCAATATTCAATGCATTACTGACACGATAACTCACTTGCTTGTACAGTATAATTAGGGCGGAAATAGGGTTTTTCTTCTCTCGATCCATGGAAACACAGTCTAGTCTTTCCACATTTCTCAAACTAGCCTTAAGATCTTTGCAAGTCATCTTCTATAGGTACCCAATCAGTTCATCCCCATAATGACAACAAGGTCTACCAATCAAACTAGATTGAATGCCCAATGAATATGTTTCTAGCAATACTAATAGAGGCATATTTATAAAAGATAGCACATTCAATTGCTCACTGATCTCAGTAAATGTAAAAGACAGGGGGACGATCTAAAGTGTAAAGAGGTGCAACTACACCATGAGCTCTTACAAAGATTATTTCTTTATTGGTTATAAAGGACAAGCATGTAAGCTGAATGAATGAAAGGACAACGATTCGTAATGAAAGAGAGGCATATAAATATCATGTATATACAAGACATGCAGTTTATTCATGATGGTCATGATAGTAAAGTAAATAAATGATGTTATGAAGTTGAGAGGGAGAATTAAGTAATGAAGGTGAAGAAATGTAACAGATTACCAAAGCGGCTTTTGAAAAGTTATATGGTATCCGTATGTGAGTCAAATGACGAAGATAATGGTCAACAGTACCAGAAGGGAAATTTTATTCATTTGGTGTTTGAAAGGATAATACGTCAAGATGAAGGAGTCAGCCTTATGACTGAACATGATGACATCCATCAATAACATATTTTGTAGTAAATGGAAGTCTTGGATAGGCATATAAACTTCAAAACTGCTAGCAGATAGAAATAGCACAAATCGTTGTTTATCATTAATAAGATAGGCTGTACTAGTGAAGAAAGGATTACCAAAATAACTTGAGTAACGACATGCAGTCACGACTATAGAGTACTATGCCAACATGAAAAGGCATTCAATGACTAGGTCTAAAGTAACCAAAGGCTTTACGAGCAATAAATGAATAGTGCCCAAATAGAAGCAAGGAGTTAAAGTAGACGACAGTAAAAATATGAACACAGTGATGGCTGAACTGTAAGTAGAATGGGTCAAATATGCTTAGGAAGAACTGCAAATCACACAGTAATGCATATCGGGGTCATTATAGGCTCCATTATGGAAACAGAGAATTAAACGATTGTGATTGACAGGGTTTGAATCGCCTATAAGAAAGGTTGCTCAGATGTGTTTAAAGGACTCCCCATAGACCACATATGAGATATTTTTTCATAAACACCCCATTACAAATCAAGAGAGTGTTAGTAACAAAGAAATGATGCCTCTGAACAATTCAAGGTAACTAGGGCAGAAATAAGTCAATGACAGGAAGTAATGGGAACATTGATAAGGTAAGGTCTTAGTGTCAAGACCAGATAATTTTTGTACATGACAGCTTAATCTTGCTTGTACCACACATATAATGCCACGTAGCACACCTTAAGCTACTAATTGTTATCACCATACATAAGTACTCATTGTAGTGTTCATCTCATACTGGCTCACCTCAAAGATATTGCCCTTCAAGGCATTTCCTCATCTAGAGGTTTACATCTAACTTGACACTGTATTAATCCCTTAAGAAGTTGCAAATGGCATCCCCACATCGGATTTCAACCATCATTGTATCCAAGATTAGGTATATTAAGACATCTCAAAAAAACTCTCAAATCCTGGGGCAAAATAGACAGAGTTTTATCTAAAAACTGACTAAAATCCAGCTTAAAGCCTTATAATAGATACCTGAAATGGAGAGAAATACGTTAATAACTCAATGGCTGCACGCCGAAGTTCATAACTCAATGGGTCACATACCCGAAGTGCACGATTGCTAAAAAAAATGAAACAAATAAAAGAAATGAAACATACAATACAACTCCCAGATAAATGAGAGCATGTCTCACTAACAGGTGACCCAAATGGCTCCACACTCCACTTTCCTAATACTTGAATCTCAAGATATTACCAAATGATTGAGTCATCCAAATGAAAATGGTTCCTCCATATATGCCCATACATACGAACTTATAGTCAATAGCTCATTTAATTCGTCCAATATAACGCATACACATCTTAATAGCTAATTCATAAACACTTGATAGCTCACAGTGGCCCTTAAAACCTTAGCTCTGATACCAAATCTGTAACGGCCCCAAAATACTAATGATATGATTTACGGAAAAACTGCAGCGGAAAACTTAATGATAGAAGGTGCTACCGCCATCCTGATAAGGACAAGGCTTACTGAAATCATTTAATGTTGCAACTCATGTTCAAATCATAATATCTATCAAACTGAAACACTCCAAGATCAAAGTCCATAATAGTTCAATTTCAATATAATCGACTTAATCATACCATTTGCTAACTCCACTCACTATACACAAGTATACTGAGCATAGAACCAAGTTGACCCTGAGGTCGATCCCAACATTCATACTATGCTGAATCCACTGTGAGTATCTGATGACTTCAAAAAAGGGCTTGCTAAATGAAGAAACATGTGATACTTCACCACCTCAAATGGAAAACATGAAAACAATTCAAAAATATAAGTAAAAACTCAGTACATGTATTCCTGTATTGTAAAATGAGCATAGAAACACTGTTAATAGGTACCCGCTTTTACAGTTCATTTAGTTCGCAATAACAATGAAAATGAAAGTAATATGGAACTGAATTGCTCATTATTATCTATATGTGAATCCCTTGCAATGATATGATCTATAAATAGGTGTACACCTGTCAATCCGATCAAGAGTTGGCCTGAAGTTGCACAGGTAAATGATGGACTGACGCCCTATGGATGATAACTAATGGGGTCACAAGTTAAATGGCAAATCACTGTATAAACTGATTCATTGATAGAGTCATTAAGAGTTTTAACTTGATAAACATGTTCTGCTTTCTAAAGATACAGGCAATGAACGTATCTTGAGTCTTTAAAAATGTCATCTGACTTGACAAAGTCAGCTATTTCATAAATATCATCTGATTTGATAAATATGTTCTAATTTGATAACACTTGTGTATAACGAGGAATGATAACTAGGCATCGACTCTGTTTCATAAATGTCATTATAAGTATGTATAATCAGTAAATGATCTTTACTCACATAATTGAGTAAGTAAAAGTATGTGTAACAGAAATTGAGTAATTAAGTAGTATACATCACTCGGGTATTTCAATATAACTTCAAAACTGAATTAATAAAAGTAATTAAAACCGATATAAAGTAAATGAAAGTAAAATAGTCCACAATGAGATAAATAAAATTGCAAAGGAAAAGGCCTTGATGGTGACAATAAAGAGAGTGGTTGTGGCATTTTCTAAAATAAGTTGCTAATACGGGTTTAAAGCTTGCTGATGTATAACTTAGTTCAAAATAACAGCGAGTACAGTGTATTGGCTTGATAAATACATTTGATACATTCTGAAGTGAGTAAGTAATAAAGGTTTGAGGCTAAAAGAGATATATCTTGGTTCAAAATAGCATAGACTGTAATAACTTGATCTGATGAATATGATTTCTGAGTCACAACTCTCCCCACTTCTCATATTTCATTTATAAATCCATTAGATATAGAATTCCACCCCAAATGAATCATTGAACTCAATACAGGCTATTAAACTAACTAAACCTGATATTTTTTTGAAAAATCCATAAATGATTCAAAGCTTATAAACAAGCTCCCAAATTGTATACTTGTCTACTTCTTTTTCATTAACCAAGCTAAAAGCTCCATGAAAGTTCATGAATATTTATTTCCCCATTAAATAACCTTGCTTGGCCTAAGATACACAAAATAAGTGCATGATCAATCTCACTCAATCTTTATTATTAGTCTTTAAACGATTACTCAAAATATTTTCAAAAATCACCAAACTCAAAATACTCAACCAAAATTCATGAAATCTTATAGGAAATACAAAAATAATATAAACAATCTACAGTAAAATTTTCAGAATTTTTTGTCAAGTATACACTGCACAGAAATTGCAATAACAGTCCAATTGCACCAAAGTAGGTCAGTTCATTTTAAAAACTCATAACTTTCACCCTAGACCTCAAATGGACACCTAAAACCCCAATATGAAAATAATAAGAAGTCCTAAAAAACTTTTATTTACAACACAAAATATGATTCCTATAATAGAGTTCCCAAAATGGGGTTAAAATACAAGTGTATTAGTTTTTTGTCTATTCTGCACAGTTCTGGTAAAACAACAATAACGTTTTTCATAGACCTCGGATTAAGGCGATTCAAAAGCCATTTCAAAGATAACATACTGAGATATCTACCTACCAAAAATGATAATTTTTTATGGACCGATCATTATCAGTTTAATCCCGAATTCTGTCCTATTTTCCTAAAATTTTCAACCCTCACTATTTTAACTTTTCCCTCTCTTTTCACACAAATCTTCACTTAAAATCATTCCAAATCATGAAAAAACATCATCATAATCATCAATAAAACTAAAGATTATAAAATCAAATACAAATCAATCCATAAACATGGTTTTAACTTAAGCTTGTATGAACATGATCATCCCTAGACTCTAGTATGATTCAAGCTCAACTCCACCATGATCAACACCAAAATAACTCTTATTTCTTATCAAAACATCATGATCAATGATTGCAAACATCAAAACTAGAATCAAAACTAAAATAAAAATCAAAACCAATAAGATCAAGTTCAAGATTACTCACTTTGAGTTTGAAAAAAATCTAGAAATGGTAGTGATGCTTGGTTGTTTTGAGGAGCAGGGATGGTGGCTAGTGGTACTAGGATGTTGAGGGAGGTCGGGGGCGATTGGAAACTAGCCAAAAACTTGCCAGAATAGTGCTGGAACAATGCTGGCCGTGTAGAGGGAGAGAGAAGAGAGAGAAAATGGGTTTGGAGTTTTGATTGTGAATTTTTGACTTATCAAACACTTGGCTGAAATTTTATCTAGAAAATGATTATTTAGCTAACCATTGTTAAGCTTAATCATAGTAATTAGTTAGATTAAAGAATGCAAACTTGTTGGGTTTCAAGTTGGATCGAAATAAGTTGGGTTCGGGAGTAACTTCGTAACGATAATGTTTTTATGTAACTCAAAATTAAATTTTTGCAAGGTTATAAAAATAATAATAATAATAATAACAATAATAACAATAATAATAATAGTAATAATGATAATAATAATAATTTCTTAAACCATAATTGTTGAGACATACTATCGATCCATCTGATATTTAGTTAATCAACAAAACTTGAATTAACAATCAATGAAACTTGAATTGCAAAACGGGACCAAAATGAAATATCCCCCAACCGGGATGATTAAATACGATAAATGAATGCGAAAAATTTAAATGACATAAGGTAATTCAGTAAATATATAAATTGAGTGTAATTGAATTAATAAGCATGATTTGGTTAAACAAATAACCATAAGTGATTAAATCCATAAACATGATAAATGAAATACATAAACATGATTAATTAAATAAATAAATATGATTTAAATAAATAAATATGGATTAGGATCGGATTATTACACTTAAGTAAGTTTAAGAGAGGCAAACTAAAACTGACACTTTAGTTATCAACCTCCAATCCCAAATACAACATAAAAAAAAGTGCTATCTTAATCTTACCCAAATCCCAAGGAAAGTATAAGTGTCATGATACTTAGGACTGGAAAGTAGTTAAAGGAACGTAGGAAGAGTAGAGGTAAAGCCAAAAATAGAGGTTGAGGAGCCTAAACTTGACCAAGATAAAGGTACCACCCCAATTGACAAGGAATTATGTGAAGAAGGAACCTTTTTTTTTTTTTTTTGATAATTGAATGCCATAAGACAAGAACAAAGCGAACACAAGCTAAGACTGATAGGACAAAATATAAAGAATACAGTAACTACAAGCGTCGCCTTAGAAAATAATACTGTAAAAGCCCCTTTCTACAATAGCCCTACTCGGATGGCATATTTCCTGGACGAGGAATATACATTCTCTTTGATTCAATGGAAGTCATTTCTTTGAAAATAGCACACCCCATAGAGCAGAGGATGAAGATGTAACCCATATCTTCCAAAAGCCTTCCAATACTACTAGCCACATAGATTCAGCACAATACAAGCTCTTATCCCAGTTGGTCTCATCTCTTACATCACATTCACATCTAACTCATTCCCAAATCACTGCCACTTACCACCCAGAATAGGACAACACATCACTCCTTTCTTCTCCCCTAACGCCATCTCGAAATCATTCTCAGAATCATGACCAAACTCTACTTCTCATCTTCTACTGTGCCAATTATCCAGGATGTGAAGAAGGAACCTTACTAGCTAGTGTTATCTTTTCCTAGTGGACTGAGAAGCACTTCTTAGTTAGACGTGGCAAACTAAAGAATCTTAGAAACCTATAGGAAGTAGAACTTTTTCTTTTCATTGGTGAATTCATTTTAACGAAGTGCCTAAGGGCCTTTTCTTTTCATTGGTAAATTCACTTGGTAAATTCACTCTTACCAACTTTTATCAACTCTTACCAACTTCTACCAGCTCTTACAAAAAAAATTCAATCCTTTCCAACTCTAATCAACTTTGACCAATTTCTATCAAATTCTAACCATCTCTACAACTCTTACCAATCTCCTTCAAAATATTTTTTAAAAAAAGTCTCTACTCATTTACATTTCCTACCAACATCATTTAACTTCTACCAACTTCTTCTCACTTTTATCAATCTCTATCAATTTTATGCATTTACCAATTCCTATTTACTAACAAAAAGAAAAGGCCCTCAGGACCATCCACAACTCAAAGCCTACCAATAGTTGAAAGAACTAGGGGGGAAAAAAGTAAACAAACTGCTAACTCCTGCACTACTATTTGAGTGAATATGCTTGAATGGGGTTTTGAAAGGAGAAAAAGAAAAAGAGGAAGAAAAGTAAAAAATTAATAAATTAAGACAACTTCAAGGCACGTCTGGAATCATTTTTCAATGAATTATTTCTTCTAATTCAGTTGCCTTAAAAGTCATACCACACCTTAATATTTCCTATTACTTTTGTAAGACATATTGAGTGGTGTATGCATGCCTAAATGAGATGCATAATTGTTGTTCTAAATACCTTATTAGTGAGTCTAGAGCTGATAAAGAAATTCTTTTGATGATAGTTGGATATTTACTAGTTTTTCACTTACTTGGGAAAGACAAAGTTAATTTTGATTCAAATTGTTTTCGAAATGAGCAAGCCTAGTGCATACTTCATGTTTTATCTATTACTTTATATAGAAAGGGAAGATAATTTTTGGTGCAGTCTAAATATGGGGAAATTTGTTAGGCCATATTTTATGCATACTTTTTACAATTATTTACCTTTTATTATAGAGATTATATTATCTAATTTACTGTACTTTGTTTTTTTAAGGTTAATGCTAAACAAAGAAAAGAAGAGAAGAAAAGATGATAAAATGCAGAACAAAGAAAAGAAGAGAAGAAAAGATGATAAAATGCAGGTCTTATACATTAAGGGCTTCAAGCAAGTCTGATACTTTAAGGGCTTCCAAGTAGATTTATGAAGTCTGTTCAAGACATAATAATTCCAGAAAATGTGTCTTTTTGTAAACATTTGTTGGACTAGGATTATAAGACTACTAATCCTACTTGGAAAAAGAAGTTGAGAGTCTTAAAGAAGAAGAAACTTTATAAACCCAAATTTTTTATTCACATTAAAAAGAGGGAGTTTGGGCTTGGAAACCCATGAACATTAGCCACCCCTTGGCTTCTTCACAGTCATCCCTACGATATCTGTCTCCTTTGTAAAGGAAAATTTTTAGATACAAACGTATGTATCTAGTATAGTACACACCCTGAAGTCGTGTGATAAACACGCGCTTAAGTTGTACCCTGTTATCTTTTTTTCCTTGCAGTAATGTATCTTTTCTGTTTTACAGTGTACATTTTTCTTCCTACAGTGTACCTTTTGTTTCCTGCAATATATCTTTTTTTACTTGCAGTGCATCATTTCTTGTCTGAAGTGTCTATTTTATTTCCTATATTATATTTTTTTTTAGTTAGTTGAGTTGGGAGAATTACAAAAATACTTATTAAGTAAGAAAAATAAAACAAAAATTTAGTCCAATTATATAATACCTTTTATATAAATATATAACTGAATATGATAGATAAATATCTGCCTTAAAATTATTGCTCTTCAGAACTCCTCATCCGCATCATAGTCGTCATCATATTTATCTCCTCATCACCATCACATCACATCACATTTTTCATCACATAATCCCACCGCTCCCTGATGTCAATTACACCAAATCGCCACCATCGTCGCGTTATCTCTGTCCTGCCTTCATCAATTGTCATATCGTCATCACTATCTCATCATCATATTTTGCTCAGGAAGCAGCCGCCTAGTATAATTTTTCTTTCTAGCCTCGTACTGAACATGAGATTTTTAGTTAATGTTTCCATTTTCAATTTTTGTATATGAGTAGTTTTTTTTTTTATGTGGCATAATATATTTGAAGCATGACTAATTTTTTTGACGCAAAATTTATTCTTTCTAGTTTCATTGATTAGTTTATGATTCTAAATTATTTGTACTTATTATTAATGATATTTGTGTTAGATTAATTATATCTTATGCTAATTACTTTGATGTAAATTCGTAGGACACTTTAGAATACTTAAGTATGTATGAGTTATAATCTTTCCGGAATAAATGTCACGTTAATTGATCATGGATGACTCAAAACTATCTCTTCTAAGAAAATTATTGTAGATATTTGTTAAATTAATTTGCTAGTAAGCTAGTTAAAGGTGCTGAGTGAGGTTTTTCTAGTGCTTAATGCTCTTGTTTCATCAAATTCTTGTCCTGGTTCAAGGGTTATCAAAACTAATAGGATTTATATTAATGTTGAACATAAGTAAACTAAACACCAAACCAGAATAGGAAATATCCATCGGTGGTTGTCTTTTATAATTTAACTCATGAATACACAATATGTTAGTTTATGGTAAATAGTAATTTGCATGCCGGTATGGCTTACACTAAGTGTTTTTTTCATTATATTGCTTAATTTGATAATTAGTTGTTTGAGTTCCAGTTGATTTCTTTAGTTCATGAAATCTATTTTTAAAGTTTTAGTCTTTATTGTTAAATTTTATTTATCCCTGCAATAGTGTCTTAAAGGAGAATCTAGGCAATTTTAGATTAGTTACATTTTGGTTTTTGGTTTGGGTTAATTGTTAGTGTAATTTTATGCTCAATTTTTCCTATTTTTATCGGTTGGTTAGAATTAAGTCTAAAATGAGTTTCTTTTTAGCTTTTTTTCGAGTTTAGATTTTAGTTAGAGTGCTAATACATAGTGATTAATGTTTGTAATTTTTGGAATTATTTGGTAAATTTTGGAAATTCATTTCCATAGTTTGTCCGCGTTTATTTGTGCAGGTTTTTATTTCATTAAATTTGAAAAATAGTATAAACTTTTTATTTTCTGTTTTTATGGTTGAATTGTGTCTATAATAAGTTTTGTATTCTGGTTGATTTATTTTTAATGTTCTTATTTATTTTACTGTAGTTTATTACTTATTTAATTTCATATCTTAGTTTTTTTTTGCAATTTTTTATTCCATTTTGGTGGAAAATTGTTAAATATATTTTATTCTTAATAAATTTAAATCTCTACATATTATTGATTTAGATTTTTTTTATAAATTTAGATATTATTTTCTACTTAATCATTTCTTGTTTTAATTTTTAGTTTAATTTATTTGTTAGTTTCTATTTTTAATATTCCAAAATTTTTCGGTAAGCATGTACTATTTTAATTTTCTAGAATTTAGTGTAGAATGTTTTAAATTATTAGTGAGTAGTATTTCAGATTTTTCCTAGCTTAATTTAGTTAGTTTTCAATCATTTAAAAGAAAAAGTAAAAAACTTATAATATCAAATTTAATTAGATTTAAACTTGGATATTATTATATCTTTCCTTGTGGTATCGATCTCTACTTACCTATAACATATTCTTAATTATAAATTGAAGTAGTAGATTAAATTTTTAGCTCTACGACAATGTTCACAATGCTTGTCTCCAGGTTGGTTCATGGGCCTTTCAGATCTGTCCATTTTGTGAACGACTGCTCAGCTGAGTCTTGGCTTCTTCTGAATTGAAAAGGTGATGTTAGCCTTCATTTAATATGCTAACCATTGTTTTCCTTATTAGATAAGGCAAACAAGCCTCCTTTCAGGAGATATTCACCTTTACCTTCTTCTATCTTTTCTGAAATAATTTTTTACTCCCTCAACTATTGATATTAATTTGTACCCACTTTAATTGGTCTACATGATCGATAATTTATAATATCACAGACATTTGTGAGTAATAATAGAAATAGCACAACTTCGATTACAAAGGTGATGTGGGCTGGAAAAGTGTTACCTTATTCCTAAGCAGCCCTTATTGTAATGAAAAAAGAAGTAAACAATCCGGTCAAAGAGCTCAAAAAGGCATTTGAAAGAAGGGGAAAAGGGATTTAGGAAGTCTGCAATTGTCTTCCTCCCAATTTCATGTTTCCTCTACTTCTTTGCCATTGTTTTCTTCGACGAGTAAGACGTAGATTCTTTTTTCGGCGACTGGAGCTTCAAGCGCTTTTACAATGCCAGAATTTGGACATTGGTATTCGAATTGCAAATAATACATAGTAGAAAACCTTGATTTTTCTCAAACAATAGCTTCACCGTCAACTTGTTTTCACTTTCGACATAAACCATAACCATTGACAACTACTTTCGAACGCATAAGAAGAGTTGGTATGAGGGGATCGTAAGGTATAAATTGTTCTGGGGCGTTTGATATTAAAAGCACCAAGAATTAGTTCATCTCCCCATAAATTTAGGGTTAGCATAATCATTAGTTTTCTTTCTAAAATTACGGGCAAACTAGTTCTTCCACAAATCCGGTGAGAATCTAACCATTTTGTTGGTTTAAAATTAATCATATTTGATGTCAAGTTGGGTAAAAATTAATATCAATAGCTGAAGGGTTAAATAATTATTTCAGAAAAAGCTGAGGGAGGTAAGAGTGAATATCTCCCCTTTTCAAGCTTTGATGTTGATACTTTCCATTCCAAGCAAAGTGGACCTACAACTATCTTCTCCGACAAAGTGTTTTTAACCTTTTCTTGATTTGGAGTACATTTTAATTACCTCTCTTTGTTGTCAAAATTTAAGCAGCTGTAATGTAGTGAAAATCCAGAGTTAATTTTACTTTTTGAAGATTAAACATGAGAAAACTAACAACATAATTAGTTAACTAAATTCGACGTAATCAATCTAGTCATTTTAATGTATGTGATAAATCATTACTTCTAAGGCAAAGTTGATAGCGAAATATAGAATGAATGATGAACAACTTAGGACAATAATTTGTCCTTACCCGACATGGAATTACATGTAAGCATGTAATTATATTAATAGTATCCAGATATGAAAATTTCACATTAAATGTAGTTGATCAGAGTATCATAAAATTTCATCTCAAGCACAATCAAAGTTGTATAGATTTATAGATTTTATGATTTTGATAAAAGGTCAATTTTTAGTGTACCTATTAAGGACGTTAACTGTGAGGGTTTAAGGAGGCTGATCTTTGGCATTGGAGTTTTAGGCAGTTAATACCCAAGGAACTTGACGTGAAAGTGGCTTTTGATCATTTAATAACATAAGTAAAATGCCAGCAATTATTCATTCATGATCGTATGACCTTAACTATAGAAAAAAATAGTAGGCCTTACATGCACGGGTCTCACATGTTGATATCAGTGAGACAGGCGTGTGTAACGCACGCACTAAAGATGCTGCTAATCAAAATTTTCTGTTTTTGTTTGTTTGTTTGCTTTTTTTTTTGGGGGGGGGGGGGGGGAAGAAATGCGTTCTGGGGATCTCTAAACCTCTAGCGTTTCATTCCCATAGCACGCACTCATGCCCCGGGAGCCGTGCGCGCTCGGTCGTTGCTTCCTATTTTTTTTTTAAATATGTTTGCCTGCATAGTGCACGTGGACTAATTGGCATATGACATGTAGTTCCTCTTTTTGGCGGAAACTTGATAGTAAACTTATGTAAATAAAAAAAATCACTTGTACATTAGTCATCTCCAAACACAAAAAAAGGAACAAAAACCTTAGAACAGTCACATGGTTGATGGAGTTCCCAAAAAATTCAAATATTCACTCATAAAATTTTTTATCGTCACTCTTAAATGCTTTAAGTATCTCATAATAACATATAAATAAATTTATACTTTTAGGAGGATGTCTAGTTTAAAAAATTTATTAGGTGACTAATAAGTCATTTTATAGCTATATTTAATTGAGCTAATTGTAAATTTTTTTTAACACATAATCTCTAAATAAAAGTCAACCCTCAAAGAATAATTAGTCATCTAAAAATTATAAAAAGTATGTCATTGCTAAACTGTCAACTTCACTATGCATCCCAATTGGTTTATCAGTCACCCAAACATGAAAAAATAGTTACCCTAGAGTTATGAGCGGAGTCACTAAGGTGCAAGGGGTGTCCATTGACACCCCAACTTTTTGGGGGAAAAAAAACCCTTAGATGTAGGATATTCTGCAGCAAAACAACACATTAATATATATTAATTAGTTGCTATTTATTTCTCAAAGACTCGAACAGCATAGTGGTTGGCTGCGCATTGCTATGTATGGGAGGTCATATGCTCGACTCCTCATACTTGCGCCTTCTGTGTATTTTATTCTAGGGCAAAAACAAATTGAAATATAAGAAAGAGGAGGACAACATAGTGGTTGATCGCCTATTGCTATGTATATGGGGGTTGTGTGTTCCACTCCTCGTGCCTGCACCTTCTGTGTATTTTTTTTTGAATTTTGAATTTTTGTGAGTTCACTTGAAGTTTTCCTTTAATTTTCTTTCTCGGTTTGCATTGCCCAGACAGTCAATCAACGCACGCTGAACGTCAGAACCCCACGCCCACCCCAGAACTTTCCCTCTCTCTTTGCCCAGTTGCCTTGTCAGTCGCCTGTTGCCGTCTTTTGCTGCCACTAGTGGCCGCCCAACAGTCCAACCTCCTGCTAATTGATTAACTTAGTGATTTAGTCATGATTCATGAATTAAAAAATGAGAATTTTTACCTAATTATCTTCTTGCTTGAAGATTTAAAGTTGCGGTAATTTTGTTTATAATTGTTTGCTTGTTTATGCTTAATTTACTAATTTTTATTGAATTTGTGTTGAATAAGTGATTAATTTAGAGATTTAAAGTTTATGTTACGTGTATTATTATTCTCAACACCCCTTACTTTAAATCCTGACTCCGCCCCTACCTAGAGTATTTAAATGCTCATTACTATACTAATCCAACATCTTATTTGACAAACTAGTTTTGCATTAAATTATTGGGATACGTCTACTTTTAGGGATAACTTATGAAGTTTTGCAAGTGACTAATGAATCATCTTAGGGTGACTTTTCTTAATTTGAGTAAATTATCAGTAAACCCCAAAAAACATAAAAAGTAATTTTAAAATGTTTTTTTAACAACCTTTCACATAAAAAAAAAAAAAAACCTCCGTCCAAAAAGTCAATCCTAACTAAGTCCTTTTGAGACGACTTTTAGCATCAAAATGACAAGTCATTGTTAAACAAATTATTATTCACCCGAAGATTTAAAAACAGCTTATAAAGCATGGAATTAAAATGTAACAAGTTTAGTGTAAGACCATCCTACATAAGATATATTTATGAGATGGATGCTTTTATGGTGATTTTTAATAATAACGAGGAGTGACCAATAGTTCATTGGGCAGTGACTGTTATAAAAGGGTAATTGGGATCTAAAGTGCCAATTGGGAATATAAAAGTGCCAATTGGGATAAAAATACCATGTAGGATAGTAATATAAAAATTTTCTATCATGTAATTAAGATGGATGCAGATTATTAATGCAAGTTTAATTCAGTTTAATGTTATAAGTCATGACTAATTAGTAATTAAATTTTATCAAAAAATAAATATAGAACAAAGAATGATTTAAATGTTCCCCAAGAAAAAAAAGATTGAAGTATGTTGGACATTATTTTTGAGGCAAGTATACATTAGGTGTATCAATCTAAATATATTTATTTTTATATATTTATTTTTGAGTAAATATGTTATGAGTTGTCACTTGAATAATGATTGGACTACTTATTTGTATATTGTAAAAATTGATTGATTAAGCATGTCATACAATTGAATTTAGATAATAATATGAAATGCAGTAGGACCTTAATGTATTTGCATAACTATGTAATATATTTTTAATCACCTAACCTTTAAAAAGTCACCTAAAAATTTCATTGATAACATGTCATATATGAGGTAGTCTCTACCAAAGATTTGGGATTAAGATGATTAGTAGGCAATCAAATTTGTAATCATGCTAAAGTGTGGAATTTACTATCAATTTAGAAAGAAATAAAAATTTCTTTGGTAAAAGGAAAAGACAAGAAATGAAAACATGAAATTTTTAAAAAAGAAAATGGTTTTTTTTGGGGGGTAAATTTGACGAACAAGCACTAGAAGGGTGAGAGATTAAAAGCAACAAGCGAAAGCTTTGAAAAAGAGAATCATGGATGCAATGACACGGAAATTCGAACAAGGTACGTGAAGTCACAACAAGGAGCCACGGACGCCTTAACAACGTTAGCCGTCTGCAATTTATCATTTATGAGCAAAGAGCCGGCATAAATAAAATTTTTAAATGTAGGCAAGCAAACCAGGACAGCAAAACTGCACACGCGTTGGCTGAGCAGGCGTGAATGGATTGTCTCATACTAGAACTGCCTCAAAAATATGCCTTGAACTCAATATACATGAGCATTTGAAGCACACAATTAAATTACATTAATTGAGGGAACTCTTTAAAAACCCATGAAGCCAATTACTTATTTACCTGCCTCTCTTTTTCTGCACAAACTTTATCAAACTCCAGATATTTTTTTTGATTATTAGTTGGGCATAACACTTACAAATAAGAAGGAATACAGTCACTACACAGCTTGAAGAAGCAGTTAGAACAACCCATAGACTAAGAGACACAAGTAAAGTCAGTCACACAAGCAAACTCCTAGATGTTTTGGTCCCTTTTTTACTTGTGTTTTATTAGTTTGTCATGTTTTATAGCTACTTGTTGGAAAAATAACTAAAATGACCTATCTTTGATGATTCATTATATTTAGAGAGCATTAGTACCATATTTGGTGAGTATTAATAGTATATTTTCTACATTGTTGCAAATATAAAATTTTAAATGTTAATGTCTTAGGGTTTTAAAGGTCTTTACTTTTTTTTTTGGGTAATTTTTGTTAAGCCAAACCTTTTAATTATCTTTTTTTGTGAATGAGTGTATAAGAGTGAGCTTGTAATGTGCGTAATTTTTCTCCTTTTTAAATGTCTTCTGTCAACTAAATTTTATTTTCAACTATTACCAAGGAAAGCTTGTGGATCATTTATATCATATTTAGAGGGAATTAGTAGAATATGTTTGGAACAATTAATTATATTTTAGTGAACATTAGTTTTACTTTTGGTCAACAAATACTGTCATTTTTGGTGAATATTAATTTCATAGATGGTAAGCATTATCACACATACACCATTTTAGTAAAAAATAATTTGAACAATACTAGTATGAATTCCGTGCCATGCATCACACGGTTATGTGCTATTACTTTAGTAGATATATTATTCGAACTAAATATGTATTATTTTAGCTAATTGGTGGTATTATTTTCTTGAAAAATGTACACATAAGGAATTAGGAATAACAAGAAAATCAATAGCAGTGTTATTTGTGCTTTAAGGCTTTTTTTTTTTTTTTTGGGGGTGGTTGACTAAAACCGTGTCAAATAGTTAGAGATGAAGTATAAAATAGCTGAACACGAACTATTTATCACGTCATGAATGTATGACTAAGACTACCCCAGATTATTGCATGCACAAATTCAAATTGTCAAGAGAGAATGTAGAATGAAGGCATGTAGTATTTATAATATATATTCAAGACAACACCAATAAATTTCTTAATTTAATTTTTCTTTAACAGAAAAAATCAAAATATATATGGTTGACATGCAAATATTAAACATCAATACATTATTAGCATATAAACTTTTTTAAATTAAAAAACAATAAGCATATGTAGAGAAAGTAATGTATCTAAAGAAAAGTATTATATTTACATATTTATATTCACATTATAAATAAAAATTTGGATTATTTGTTATTCACAAATCTACATTATAGTGTATTTTAATATGTAACATTTTAGAATGTTAGTATTTATATGATTCTATTTGGATATAAGAAAAACACATAACATAATTCTAATTAAACAAAATTAAATCACATCATTATTGTGAACCAAAAATAAACATACATATAATGTATTTGTTGACGCTGTTGATAAGGTAATGTAAAAGAATCGCGTAAAATAAAATTATATTAATAGTTCATCAATTTTTGTAACCATAAATATAACATAAACAGTCCTTCAAATTGATCGTGAATGTTTTTAAAATCTAATTTAACCATAAATTCTGAATGTAGCTAATTCAACTGTAAAATGCTATACCAACGTAGGTTGGTTCAAGTGGTTTGACACTTATTTTTCTTAAGCAAGGTTTTGGGTTTGAGCCTTGTGAATGGAGAAAATCTATGATAGGAGAGCTCCACCTCTTATTGGACCAACAGTAATTTGACTCCAGTAAAATGGAGGATTTAAGACCAAAAAAGAAATAGCAAAATGCTATCGTACATGTCCCTTTTGTTAATCACATTTTATTATGTATCCTTTTTGTTTGTTTCTTGTATGTATGTATGCATATATATATATATATGTGTGTGTGTGTGTGTGTGTGTGTGTGTGTGTGTGTGTGTGTGTATATATATATATATATATACATATACACACACATATATATAAATATATATATATATATATAGTTATATATATATATATATATATATATATATATATATATATATATATATATATATATATATATATATATATATATATATATATATAGATAGATATATATATACACACACACACACACACACACACACACACACACACACACACACACACACACACACACACACACACACATATATATATATTAAAAATTGGATTGAACTCATATATGAGCGACACGTGGGATGTCATATAGGATGCCATCTAGGGAGTCACTTGAGATAAGAATGTCATGTAGGACAGTAACATAAAAGTCTTCTATCATATAATAAAGATGGATGTAGGTTATAAATATAATTTTAATTCAATTTAATGTTAACTTTTCTCATATGTTATAACTAATTAGTAATTGAATTTTGTCTTAAAAAACTTAAATATAGAACAAAGAAATGATTTAGATGTTACCCAAGAAAAAAAAAATTGAAGTGTGTTAGACATTATTTTTGAGGTAAGCATATATTGGACATCTAAATCTAAATATATTTGCTTTTATATATTTATTTTTGAGTGAATATATCATGAGTTGACACTTTAATACTGACTGGGTTGCTTATTTTACATACTGTAAAGCTTGATTATTTAAGCATGTCATATAATTGGATTTAGATAATATGAAATACACTAGGATGTAATGTGATTGTGGGTTTCCTTTATGACTACTTTAAGTTGGTATAATATTTAGTTTTTTTTTTACATTTGTAACTTACGTTCGTGATATTAAAAAAAATGTTTCAGTGATTTATTTAATTTATATTTCACTTGAGATTATATTTTGCGCTCAAAGATCACATAGTATAATTAGTTCTTTTAGCGAATTTAAATTTAAATTTAATAGGTAAATTAATATATAAGAATAATTTGTCTACATTCCCACAATAGACCATAATTGACTTCATAAATTAGTAGTACTCCCCCCGCCAAAAAAAGAACATCAAAAGTTTTTCTAAATTCAAATTGTACTAAAACTTCTTCATCTACTACTAATCTCCATTTCTTCATTTTTTTTTTGATTTTTTGATTTTTATTTATTGGGTTTTTTATGAATAACTATATATCAAAGAGATAAGACTAAGGTCAAAGACTTATCTGTCTTTTTGTTACTACTGTCAATAATTTTTTCACGCTTAGTTGTTCATGAGAATAATTAATCAAATTTATTTTTATTCAAATCATAGGTCAAATAGTTGGAAGGACCATGATCACCAAATAATCTATAACAGACATACGAAGTAAGTGCATGTATAATAAATACAATTAAACAAATAAGAGTCTATAGGAAAAAAAAATGCACCTTTTGTGATAATTATTAGTTTTAAATGGAATGCATGACCCAATGAATTTGACATTCGGTCCCACATGTGCTAACTGATCTTTTGCGAATTTATTCTTATTCGTAAACTATCTTATTAATTCATTTGAATACCCATCTTTAATATTATATAACCTTTGCTAGATACCGCATTATTTCATTTTAATGCTCACCTTTAATTATTATATTATATATTATTTTTGAAATTAATTACCTCATTATCCCCACAGCTACTCATTTTACTTAGAGTTTATCTTAATTTGCAATTCCTTAAATAGGGACTTAATTCTGTAGTATCTCATCTAAGTTTGTGTCATCATTTGATCAAAAAGAAAATTTGTGTCCCCCTATAATTCTTAGTTGTGGAAAGATACCAAAATTAGTCCTAACAGGCACTGATTGATTAAAATGAAAGAATCTTATTCTTTTCTTGATCGACGTCAGAATGAAGGTTACAATCCATAGAATTATTCTATTCATATTTGCTATGCAATGACTATAAATAAAAGTCAAAGACAATCACTAAAATATGTAGGAGATTACCTTCTAAAATCAATATAAAGTCATGGACAACTGAAATGGATTAGAAGTCCATTTAGCCAAATAAAAGCTTAATCATCGAAGTGAAGACCCTTGAAGTTGAATACCTCTAGAACAACCTAAATAGAGGAAACTCCAAATCAAAAGGAAACTCTTTTGATTCTTGAAAGAACACTAAGATAAGCAACCCACTAATTAATCTCCCAAAGCCCAAGCACCAACGATTAATATAAATGAATGACTCTAAATCACCACTCTAAAAGAGATAAAGATTAGGAGATTTTTGAGAGAGAAAATGGCTTCTAGCCTTTTCATTTATTCATATTCATCAAAGCTGAATGCAATATAAGAGATGAGGAATTAAATAGCAAGATATCCCCCTCCCCTAAGCTTAGTATTAGCCAATAGCATTGCATGGATTTTGTCCAATGAAATTCAAGCTAATTATACAATTAGAGGGGGACCACTAGGGGATATTGGTGTGCTAGAATTTGGCTGCATATTCCTTCTCATTGGTGATGTCATTCACCTATCCAAATAGAGAATATCAAGGTGAGGATTTTTATAGGAGCCTTCTGGAAGGATCTGTCAGCTACCCACCAAGTTGGGGCCCTTAATTCTCCCATTTGATGACCTAAATAAATCCTTGAGTAAAAACATGTACCTCCAGATCTACACGGACCATGGCTCGGTTAGAACCCCACAACTTGCTTATTCTTGGAATTTGATGATGCTCTTAGGCTTGTTGGAAAATAGACATCCGGGGCTATCCATCCATGCAAACTTTGCCCCAAACGGATCTCATTTACGTAGATAAAAATGAGCTAGAACTCAGGCCATATGTTCTATCCAGAACAAGGAAGTAAAATAAAAATAGAGTGACTAGGAGATAAATTAGTTAAGCTCCTTATTTAGGCTACTCAGTTCCACGCCACCTTTTCTAAGCTTAGTTTGGATCCTTCAAGACTTCCAAATCAACAAGGACTTAGGAGAGCCAAGTACTTGGGTACTACCCGCATAGGTGACTAAGGGCCCAAGTTGAACCCAAGCCTTGATAGTGATTAGGAGGTTAGACTTTATGGTTTGCTCTACATCAACGGCCCCTTCTTAAAGAGGATGTTCCCTCAAATCTCCAATATCCTCATCTTCATCCTCAATGTAGGGAGTGAGGTCTCGAATATTAAAAGTGGCGGAGATGTTCATGTCACCCGAAAGCTCTATGTTGTAGGCATTATCTCCCACTTTGTGCACGATCTTGTAGGGGTCATCTCTTCTTGCCATAAGCTTGCTTTTCCTCCTTGAAGGGAACCTCTCATTCCTCAAATGTAGCCATACAAGATCTCCTGGTTTAAACTCAATATGAGTTCGATTCTTGTTAGCCTTGGTCTTATATTGCCGATTTACCTTCTCAATTTGAGCTCTCACTTGCTCATATAGTTTCTTCATAGCTTTTGCCCTTTCCTCGACTTCAAAGCTCACTTTGAACTCTTGAGGGATGGGACTGAGATCAAGAGAAGTGAGAGGCTTGAGGCCATAGCATATCTGAAAGGGTGAATGAGAAGTAGCATAGGTATGAATCCGGTAGTGGGCAAATTCCACATGGGAAAGCTTGGTGTCCCAATCTCTTAAGCTCTTACTCACCATACCTTTTAACAAGGTAGTGAGCATGCGGTTGTTCACTTCCATTTGTCCATTGATTTGGGGGTGGCAAGTGGTACTAAAAACTCATTTCGTCCCCACTAGCCTCTATAAACTTCTCTAAAAGTATGATAAGAACTTGGTATCTTTATTCAATACAATAGTCTTTGGGATCCCATGAAGCCTTACGATTTCTTGGAAGAAGAGATCCGTAATATATGTAGCATCATCACACTTGTGGCAAGCAACGAAATGTGCCATCTTGGAGAACCGATCAACAACTACTATGATAGGACTTCCCTCGAGGGGTCCGTAGAAGGGCCACTATCAAGTCCATACCAAGGTTATCCCAAGGCCTTAAAGGAACCGGAAGAGGGGTGTAAAGGCCTTGGTGGAAGTGACTGATAAGTGCCTATCACATATATCACTTTAGGGTCATTATGCTATATTTTTAGGAGAATTATGCACCTTAAGTTATCATTTATACTCCTATTCTCGATTTATGCTTGGGTATGGTTGTCTGATGCGTTTTACATGGATTTAGGCCATTTTGACCCAGCATTTGGCCCTTATTTGAGCATATTTTGACCCCCTGGATGACCATGAGGTGTTATACTTGTAGAGTAAGAGAAGAGTAGAAATATGGTTCTAACCAAGACTACGGTCCAACCGTGGTGCCTGCTGTGGACCGTGGTGAGTTGTATAATTGTGACCTCTTCGTTTTTCCCTCAGCTGTGTGGCTGAGAACTCTGATTTTCTTCTGTACATATGCGTCTCTCAAGCAGTAGAAGAGAAGTAGAAAAGAGAAGATAGCATAGATTAGTTCATTTTCTTTCTCAAATTTCACTCTTTTTAGTTAGGATTTTTAGTTTGTTTTTGCAAGCGAGAAATCTTGAGTGTGGAGATCGGTCTTGTTAGCAGTTTGAAGATTTGGTTAAAGGTGGTCCTTGTCAAGCTCCTTTCCTCTTAGATTTCATTGATTTGATTGGTTAGTTATTTAATCTTTAATTATGAGTGAATAGTTTATTTTGTCTAGAGATTTGTTAATTTATGGAAGTGTAGTTGGATCATGTTTTAATCAATAGAATTGTGCTCTTGTCTTGTGGCTGGTTTGATTTCATTCTATCAGTTTGATTTCATTCTATCAAGTGATTATCATGTTCTGAATGGATTTTTGGACAAATTACGCTTGTATATTTGAAACAATTGAATGAAGTACTAAAAGGTGAAATTTGATTGTTAAACTGCTTGATAAAACCTAGCGTAGTGATGACTCGAAATAGAGATTTGAATGTTGGGAGGACCTAGAAAGTAATCAAAAATTTTACCCACTTGTGGTTCAACGGCAAAAATAAAAAGAATTTATGGAACTGAGAATGAGTGGAAGTATGATGGTAATACAATATGCCAGTAAGTTTACAGAACTATCCAGGTTTGTACTTGAGTTTGTGTCATCTGAAAGAGTTAAAAGGACGAGATTTGAAGAGGGTCTAGCTTTCTATATTCATAACTAGCTAGTTGGTAAACAATCTCGACCTAGTAGGAGTTATATGAGCGGGTCGTTGAAGTGGAGTGAGTAAAAATTAAGTTGAGGGCCCTGAACCCAATAAATCAAAAGAGGAAAGGGATCGACCGGGGAGCCCCGAGTGAGAGTGTAAACTAGAAGAAGCCTACTCCTCCTTCTCCTAAGAGTCATCTTGCAGGTCTAGCAGAGCCCTATGAGAAATATGGAAGAACTAGCCACACCATGATTGAGTGTCAAGTGGGAATTAACAAATGCATGTGGTATGGTAGCCAAAAAATCTCATTACTACCAGTCCCCGAATACTGAAGGCTGTGGATAAGGGTGCAGCAAAACCTTTGGCCTCATCTTGCCAAGGGCCCTCACCTCCAATGCTCGCAGAAGTAGGGAGGGCAAATGTGATGAGTAAGAAAGAAGCTACCACCTCTGGTATGATAGTTACTGAAACTCTCTTTTTAAATTCAAAGTCATTTTGCATATTGTTTGATTCGGGTGCCACTCATTATTTATATCTACACTCTCTGCCATGCAATTGAATCTTAAGAAGATGAATGTAGAGACCAATTATAGAATCAAGTTACCCAATAACTCTATAGTTGAGTGCCCTCTCTCCTATAAGCTTGTTCCTATTACTATTGATGGAATCACATTCCCTGGAGACTTGATTCAACTTGATTTGTCAGACTTTGATATCATTCTGGAGATGAATTTGTTGCTTACTTATGGAGCCAAAATTGAATATGAAAACCTTAAGGTCATTTTGAGGAATGAAAGTGGGAGAGAAGTATGTTTTATGGGTAAAGGGAGGAAAAACCATGTCCTATAATTTCTGCTATGAAAGAGAGTAAGTTATTATGTCAAAGATGTACTTGGTATTACTTTTATGCTATTGACACTCAAGAAAAGGAAGAAAAAGCAGAAGAAATTCCTTTGGTTTATGAATTTAGGGACATTTTTCCTAAAGAGTTACTAAAACTCCGACCTCAAAAAGAAATTGATTTTAAGATTGAATAAGTCCCTGGTGCCCAACCTATCTCCAAAGCCCGATATCGTATGGTTCCAAGAGAGTTTAGAGAACTGAAGATTCCGTTGGATGAGCTATTACAGAAGGGATTAATTAGACTAAGTATGTCACCTGGGTGCTCCAGTTTTATTTGTAAAGAAGAAGGATGGAACCTTAAAGTTGTGTATCGACTATATACACAACTATAGGAAGTTGAACAAGATTACCATCAAAACAAATATCCTTTATCTTGAATAGATGATCTATTTGATCAACTACACGGAGAAGAAGTCTTTTCTAAGATTGATTTGAGGTCTGGTTACCATTAGCTAAGGATTAAACCGACGACATCCCTAAAATTGCATTTAGGACTAGGTATGGTCATTATGAGTTCAAGGTGATGCCCTTTGGCCTGACTAATGCCCCTGCGGCCTTTATGGATCTCATAAACAGAGTTTTCAGACCCTATTTAGACGAGTTTGTAGGGGGTGTTCATAGATGGCATCTTGATATACCCTAAGTACAGAGATGAACATATCGTTTATTTGAGGACAGTGTTGCAGACCTTGAAGGAACACCAATCATATGGCAAACTGAAGAAATGCGAATTCTGGCAAGAAGAAGTGGTATTTTTGGGACATTTCATTTCAAAGGAAGAGATTAAAGTAGACCCCCAGAAGGTGAAAGCCATTACATAGTAGCCAAGGCCTACCAATATTATGGAGATTAGAGGTTTCTTGGGCTTAGCTGGCTATTATCGGAGGTTTGTGAAGGATTTTCCAAAGATAACCTCTCCCTTGACTAATTTGTTGAAGAAAGCCATTAAGTTTGAGTGGATAGAGAAATGTGAAAGGACATTTCAAGAGTTAAGGCAATGATTAACTACCGCCCCAATCCTAACCTTACCTATTGAAGGCAAGGCGTACACTATCTATAGTGATGCATCGGCAAATAGGTTGGGGTGTGTCCTAATGCAAGAAGAAAAAGTGGTAGCTTATGCCTCCCGACAGCTCAAGCCTTATAAGAAGAATTACCCCACCAACGATCTAGAGTTAGCAATTATGGTCTTTGCATTGAAAATTTTAAAACATTACCTATATGGAGTATCCTGTAAGATCTTTATGGACTATCAAAACTTGAAGTATATCTTCACTCAAAAAGAGCTCAATTTGAGATAAAGACGTTGGCTGGAATTACTTGAAGATTATGACTTGCAGATTCAATATCACACAAGAAAAGCAAATGCTGTGGTAGATACCCTGAGCAGGAAGACACAACATAGCTTGAACACTATAGTGATTGCACAATGAAACCTCTTGAGGGGGCTAGAGAACCTGGGTATGCAATTAGTGTCACATGGGCAAGCAAGTGTTCAATAGTCAGCACTTACCTTACAACCCTCCATAAATGTGGAAATTCGGATGACCCAAGAAAATGATCTTGAACTCCAAAGGATAAATCGAATCTTGACAGAGGAAAGTCGCCTAGGTTTGTAGTACATGAAGACGGGACCTTGCGATGCCAGAATTGCCTGTATGTACCCAAAAATGAGGAGTTAAGGAAGAAGATCTTGGAGGAGGCTCACAACACGCGATCCTTGGTGTACCCAGGAGAGACCAAAATGTACATATACCTGAAGCAATACCTTTGGTGGAATAGCATGAAGAAGGTGATTGCAGAATATGTTGACAAGTGTTTGATTTGTCAAAAGGTTAAAGCTGAGTATCAACATCCCATGGGTGAACTACGACCGTCAGAAATTCCCACTTGGAAGTGGGACTTAGTCTCAATGGACTTTGTCATGGGATTACCTCTTTCTGCTTTAAAGAAGAATGTCATATGGATAATAGTTGATCAACTTACTAAATCTACCCATTTTCTACCAATTCGGGGTACTTGAGGAGTTGAAAGACTAGCCTAACTGCATGTTAAGGAAATAGTTCGATTGCATGGGATTCCCTCAGACAAATTACCGGATAGAGATCAAAGATTCCAAGCCCGTTTTTGACAAGCATCGAAAGAGCCTTTGGAACCAAATTGAATTTCAGTAGCTCTAATAATCCTGAAATAGATGTGCAAACTGAAAGAGTGAATTAGATTCTAGAAGACATGTTAAGAGCTTGTGTATTGGAGTTTTGAGGGAAATGAAAAGATGACTTACCATTGGTGGAGTTTTCTTAGAACAATAGTTCCCAGTCCACCATTAAAATGGCACCATTTGAGGCTTTGTGTGCAAGGAAATGCAGAACGGCTTTGTGTGGGAGCGACTTAGATGAGGCATTGATCTTGGGCTCAAAATTGATTTAAGAAACTACTAAAATGATAAGGAAAATTTGAAAGCATATTCGCACTGCCCAGAGCCAATAGAAAAGCTATGTCGACAAAAGAAAGAGGCATTTGGAGTTTTAGGTAGGCGATAAGGTATTTCTCAAGGTTTCACCAACTAAGAGTATAAGGAGGTTTGGAGTGCGAGGTTAGAGCTATAAAACGAAACGGGTCGGGTCGGGTCGACCCATTTAATAAATGGGTCAATTTCATGTCGACTTTGAAAATAGCTTAGATTTGCTCAAAACTGAAAAATAACAAGTTTTTATACTAAACGGTCAAATCGTGTCGACTTCGGGTCGAAATTGGTTCGGTTCGGAGTTGAGTTCGTGTTTCTCTCAGTAAATTCGGATCGGGCTCGGGTTGGGCTATCGGGTCGGGTTAGGATTTTACAGCCCTATGCGAGGCAAATTTAGCCCAAGATACATTGGACAATATGAAATTATTGAAAAGTTGAATCCCATAGCTTATCGTCTGTATCTACCTGTAGAACTTGAACATATACATAACTTGTTTCATGTCTCACAACTTAGGAAGTACATTCCAGATCTGGACCATGCTATCGTAACCTAGCCCATGGAAGTTACTGAGGATCTAGTGTACGAAGAATGCCTAGTGCAGATACTAGATCGCAGGATTAAGTAACCATACAACAAGCAGATACCCTTAGTTGGTCAAATCATATATCCTCAGAAGCCACTTGGGAAACTGAGAAAGAAATGAAAGCCAAGTACCAACACCTATTTGAGGTAATCTTGCATTTTATAGCAATGTTTATTAGTTGCGAAGATGAAACTCTTTAAGGGGGCAAGGCTGTAATGCCCCAACCCTACATCATGTTTACTTATTTAATTAAATTATGTTATTAATTTCCTCGCATTTTATTATCGCGTTTAATTATTCCGGTTTGAAAAATTCATGTTAGGCCCCACTTTGCAATTCAAGTTTTAATTTCGTAAAGTTTCGAGTGAATCAATAGTAGGCCTCGGTAATTATGGTTTAAGAGATTAAATTTATTTTACACAACATCATAAAAATTTGATTTCGAGCCACAAAAAGAAATATAAAATTTTGGATCGCAATGAGGCATTGTTTCTTCTTGAGCCCAATCCATTTAAGCCCAATTTAAGGCCCAACAAGTTGATGCAGTTGGTTTAGTTAATTACCAATATTTAGGAAGGTTACACGACAGCCAAGTATTTGATTCAGCCTAAGATATCAACCAAGCAACAATCACACATTCATTTCTTCCTCTTCTCTCTCAACCCCACGCCATCTTACCCTGTTTTTTCTGCCCGGCCACTACTGCCTAGGCTCGTGCCTCTACCGCCACTAAGAGCCACCAGCTAGCCCTCCTCTGCCACCAATAGCCATCCCTTCACCACCAGACACACCCACAACTCCCATAACCACCCTCATCTCTCTCTATTTAACCTACAAGTGCGGTAAACCCTAACCCTTATCTTGTTTAGTTTTGATTTTTATGGATAATTTAATTATATATCATGTTGTATTGATAGAAATGAATGCTATTTTGATGTTTTATTTTGTTTGGGTAAGTGAGAAGTGAACAAGTCATGTGAAAAGTTGAAACCATGTATGATCATGCAAGCTTTGTGTTCAAGGTTGATGAATTTTGAGTTTTGATCTAATTTCGTAATCTTTGACATGAAGAGTGGATATGATATAGTGTAAGATGATTTTGGATGAGCTTGGATGTGAATCTTCAATTGAGCGTGACCTGGGCTTTCATGATCATGTATGAGTATGGTGGATTTTTGAATCAAGGAGGTTTATTTCAGTGGAATTAGATGAGAATTGGGTTTGAATAGGTTATTATCTTGAAACTTGTTGTGCTGTGAGTTTTGCCAAAATTGGTGGGTTATGAAAAATCCTACAAATGACCAAAAGAGGTTGTTTTGGATTTTCAATGCAAATGATTGAGTTATGGGAGCGTTTTGAGTGTTCTTGCAAAGAAAAATATTAGGAAATGAGTGAGATTGATCACAATGTAATTTTTGGAGTGTTTGATTTGAATACGATACTTACGTGACGGAAACAAAGTTTAGCGGTCCTTAAACAGGCTTTTAACTTGAATTATGAGAGGAAGAAGGAAGCCATGAATTTTGAGAGCTTAATTAAATGTTTCAGAATAATTTTGAATATTGGAAAGAAAATACAAAGATTAGTGAGATCACAAACTTTGATTATGCTTAGAAGCTTACTTGGGTTGGAAAATCGAGTTAAATGGACATGAGAATAAAATGGGAGGAGTGACAGGAGTAATGAATCAAGAACAGTAATTTTTGGGCCAAGCTAAGGTAATTTGAGCTGCCCCAAATCTAATTATACCATCTTGGCTTTAAGTCTTTTATTATCCATCTCGAAAATATCAAGAAAACCCCATATTCGATTTTTATTCATCAAAACCTTTCCAGTATAACCTCTCTTGTTTTACTTTGGTTTGTTTTGCTCTTAAATAACTTACCTTGAGTTAAATCGCCTTAATTTATTTAGTTTTCAAATTATCTTAGAGTAACTTATCGTGTAATGATTTATTAAAGTTAGAGTACCATTATTTAATAAATTTTTATTAAAGTTACCATTTAAGAGAGTGAGTGTTAAGTACTAACTACATATATTTATAATGATATTTATGAAACAAAATTGGGCCCTAGTCTGTCATTTTCCCCTTTTTGTGTATAAATATTATCTAGGGAGATTGCCTGTATCTTTAGAAATTAAAATGTATTTACTGAAGGTAAAATATTTTCGTAAGTATATCAATGAATTAGTTTATTTAGTAATTTATCACTTAATTAGTTACCCCATCAGTTACCATTTATAGGGCACTCGCCCTTCAGTTACTCGCGCGGACTCAGGCGGGGTCCTCCAATCACCTCGGCAGACGTACACCTATCTATAGATCGTAATAGTGACAGGGATTTACTATAAGATAATAATTAGCTATGCAGTTTTACATTTATTCATTCCTTATTTTAAACTAAAATGAATTGCAAAGTGGGCCTAACCAATTCTTCAATGATCATTTAACAATACAGAAATGCATGCACTGAGCTTCGGCTTACATTAGGCAAATGCTTAGAGAACTGCCCACCTGCTAGCAAACCTGCTGAAGATGATAAGTGAGCAAGGGAACATGGTCGAACTAGTAATGTTGTATTACTTTCATGTTTTTGTAGACGTACTTGATAACTTTCAGCTGACCTTAATGGTGAACTACCTTACTATGATGTATGAACCTTATGTTGGGTATCAGTTGTTTGTTTATGGTTGTGGATGATGTCAAATGTATATGTGTTTGATTTATACTCAACTATATGATCTTTAGTGCATTTACGTTTAGATGGCAGTAATGCTCCAATCATTGGGTTTGACAGTTATAGTTAAGGAACACCAGTTTAGTGATTACAAACAGTGAAAAATGTTCATTTCGGGGTGTTACATTTAATCTAACTAGTCTAAACCTAAACAGCTAAAACATGTAAATGAACACTAATTACATACTAATTAAGCACTAATTATGATTAATAAAACTAATTGTATTCTAATGCTTCTTTAATATGCATGATAGAATGTTCGTCAACACAAAAGCGTAATCGACACTATTTACACAAAACATGATCTAAACCATCAAATAATTAAAAAATATGAAACAATTAACTATGAAAGCATTAAAACTAATATAAGAAAGAGTAGGGAGAGAAAATTACATAGAATACACTAAACTTAAGATTGGGGCGCGGGAAGGTCAATTTGGTTGAGCCTTGCTCTTTATTTATTTCAACTGACCTAACCCACATCAAGAAAAACTCACTACAACCAAAGGTCATGCTTTCACACTTATCCAACCATACATAACTATGTGCTACGGAGGAAATAAGGAATGCACATGTTCAAGCTCTTTCCACACAGGATAAAAGTGGAAATATACCCACCTGTATAAGAGTGAAAGTACCTGAAGAGGGCGTATCCATGCATATTAAGCATGGCAACCATCTTTGGTAGCTTTCAGCTTGTTTGATTGCCCCGTGTCTATGTTAAGTGTAGCAGCAATATCTCGTATTTTTATTAGATATTTGATTCAACACCACTAAAATAAGGTGCTAACTTCCCCTCCTCTAGACCACGGCGTTGGGTACGATTTTGGTTTTTTTATTACTTTTATTTCCTGCCAACCCCTGCTACTCGATCACTTCATATTCACTCCCACCATCAAAATTGAAAGCTCAAGCCTTTGGTGCTTAGGGCAAGTGACAATGGGTGGAGTTTGATCAACCATCTAAATATGTAATGCAAGATTAATTTTGGGCGAATTGGAGACAACGCTCAAGAATATGGAGTTTGGGGGAAAAATAAGCTAATTGGCGCCTAGGAAAGCTATAAGCAAGCTTTGTATGTAAGTGAACACTTCATTTTCCATGGTCCATACTTTCCTTCTAGCGTTACTTCAGTAACTGTTGTCCCTTAATAGGTGAACAAATCAAAGATGGGAATTAGGTTTTTGTCTAGGAATAGGCTTGTTGAATAATTGAACTACCCTCTTGTAAGTTCAGTTTTAACAAAAAGAGGAGTTTCGTAAGATGGTAAGTGAATATGTGCATATATATATATATATATACATATATATATATATATATATATATATATATATCTATATATATATATATATA
The DNA here is from genome assembly GCA_029747015.1 of Carnegiea gigantea. Lineage (NCBI taxonomy): Eukaryota > Viridiplantae > Streptophyta > Magnoliopsida > Caryophyllales > Cactaceae > Carnegiea > Carnegiea gigantea. The sequence goes on from JAKOGI010001144.1 coordinate 290,679, forward strand.
TATATAATATAGATTTACACATAATTACACACACACTTACCCATAGACACAACACACACATATCACACAGTACATATACATATTATACAGATATATATATATATATATATATATCTATATATATATATATATATATAGTATATATATAATATATATATATACACATGTACTTAGTATATATACATACTATATATATATATATATATATAGATATATTATATATATATATTATATATATATATATATATACACACACACAAACACACACATATATATTCTATATATATATATATATATATCTATATATCTAAATATACATACATATATTTACTTATGTGTATGTATATATATATATATATATATATATATATATATATATATATATATATATATATATATATATATATATATATATATATATATATATATATATATATGGTATGTATGTATATGTATGTGTGTACATGTCAATATATATATATATATACACACACCCACCCATATATATATACATATATATGTACATCCATAATATATATATATATATATATATATATATATATTATATATGATATATATATAGCTAATATATATATAGTATTTATATATATATATATATAGAAACAAATGCATACATATATATATATTTTTGGGCCTAGTCTCTCCACCGTGCTGGCTGCGTGGGTGAAATGAGATCGTTCCTCGGTATTGAGGTTGGGCTATAAGCTTAGAATTAACCCAATGCCCACATGGGGTAAGAAAGCGAATTTGTGAGTGATTACAACTATATTCCTTAAATCAGTTAAGGAAATCGACTCCTAAGAGGAGATTGTATGTAGCATCTTTTGGTGCTTGTATTACTACGGTGGGTAGTGGTAGAACCTTGTATTGGTCCTCTGTGCTGTCATGGATAGCTATAAACTGACCAAAGACGGCTTTGGTAAGTTTAGTAACTTGTCAAGATGCTACAACCACCTGTAGGGGTTTATGCAAGTCTTTCCAGTATCGTTCTGGATAAGAATTGGCGGATGCCATTATGACATCTGATCCGGTGTCTATCATGGCATGAAACCATTCAGGTTGATGGAACCTATAAACTAACTGTACCTTAATATATGGTACTTTATTCATGGACTTTACTGGCATGAAGAATTATACCATTGAGTTTAATGGTCATAATGTGCTCGGTTATGGAATAAGTGGTTTCAGATAAGAAACGCATTCCTAGCAATAAATCAGCTTTTGTGTTGAAAGCTTGATTTTCAAGATGAATAATCCGTTCAACGGATTCAAAGAGTACAGGAACATAAGTAAGTTTATGTTCTTGTAGTTGAGAATAAATCTCAGGGCCAGCGTAATTGTGCTGTATGGCTGGATTAATCCAAACTAATCCATCTTTCCATTTTGTGATGTAAATCTTACTCACAATTTGGAAATTTGCCAATTTCGGGGTTGGCAATCTTTCAAGGGGTTAACTACGTAGAATACTACCATCTACGGAGTATCGTCCTTGCATACTGTTGCATCTATTAAACAGTGGTTTCTGTTTAATATCGATCTGCCATTCTTTGATTGGCTGCAACTGAGGTCTAGAAATCTCTTGGATTTCACAGATATCTGAAAAGATATCATCTAACTCAATTTCGTCTTTTTGAAGGAATTGGTCAACAATATGAGTGTTACTAAGCATGTAACTTACCATAGTGTAAATGGTAAATGGGGAATGATGTAGACTTTCTAGTAAGTCTGACCTTTGAAAATGATAACAGAGATTTAGGGCACGGTTTGTGTCTAAATCCCTAATGGGTATACTATACCCTGGGTAGGTGGTGAAACTAAGGTTTTGATAAACCAAGTTTCCCTTCAGAATGCCTATTATGGCTTCTGATCGATTTACAATGCGGTTGTGCATTAGAGTAAGAATTATGGGTGTATCTAAACCCTTTTGAAAGGTAGCTTTCAAATGGATTCTTACTGCCCTGAAATGGATATAACCGATCTTAGTTCGGTCTTTTTCAGAAATTTTCCTGATTTTTTGTTTAATCTGCTCGATGGTAACTAAGGGCAATTCTACTTGTCCTTCAGCTATGTTGCTGCTAATAGGTACTTCCTGAATATTAGTACCAAAATACTGAATATTTTTTCTACGGAAAATTTGTAATAAGGTTCGTTTAAAACCTTCATGCTCATTTATCTTGAGATTTTTAGATAAAATCTTTTGATACTTCTTTTTATCGAAAAGTATCTCATTAGAATACGCACATGAGGATTCACCTTCCTCTTGTTGTGAATGCTCTTCAGTCTGACTCATCGTCTGAGCTGCTGGATAAATATGTTAAGACGAGGATCTCGTCTTCAGACGTTATGTCTGAAAATGCTACTTCTTCGTAGCCTGCAAATTGCTCAAACAACTCGTTAGAGCAAACGCCTGCAAAATTAATCTTTTTGGGGCATTCATTTGCATAATGACCCTTTTCATTGCAGTTCCAACATTTACAATCTTGTTTTTGGATCTGCTTAGAAGAACTCTTGTCTTCCTTTTTCTTTTGTTTCATTTTAAAGAATTTTCTTTTCTTTTTGAAGGGTTTGGGGTGCTTTTTGACACGTTTACCAAGCTTCTTTTTGGCCTTGAATTTCTTTTTCTGTTTGGGCTTGTCTAATTGACAACCAAACTTACTAGGATAATAGAGCTGATCTTTGCATTTCAGCTTCTTCTGATCCTTTTGTAGCCTCTTTCTTTTATAGGCCTTTTCATATTCATCTGCTAGTGTTATTCTAGCAAACTCAATTCTGGCACCTAATGTGTCAATTCTTTCAGGTCGTTCTGCGGCCTTCCATTTACTAAATATTAAATCACTCCATGGGAATGGCAATTTAGTAAAGAACATATCGTTATGAAAGTTTAACGAATTTGATGCTGCTGAAGATATTTCAGCTTTGTAGTAATACTTTTCAAATTCACATACATAAGCATCAAAATAATTGATGTCGCATATTTGCAAATTATAAAGCATCGTGAGATATTTTTGCCTCTTTAATCGTTTTTCTCTTAAACGATACTGAGAATAATCTTCTCCCAGAAATTCTCTTCGAATTTCATTTTCAATCGTATTAATGATTGTTTTGTTGTCATTAGTGGTTGTCCCACCTAAATATCTTACCTTGGTTTCTTCAGGTAGGGCAGTAAACCAGTCGGCTACTTTCCCACTTAAGGTTAAAGGGATGAAAATCTTTAATTCATCACCATCTATTCTGGTGACGCCAGAATAAATAAGTAAGGCTTTTACCCATTCCTTGATGACTTCGTCTATATTTGTAACACAGTCAATGTTCAAGGTAGCGCCTGCATTGCTTAAAGGGTAAGCATGGCCTGGGTGAGGGAATAGATGAGGTCTTCCCACTTGTCTTTGTCTAGACGATGTGTGACGATATCGGTAGCGTTGAGCTTCCTCTTTGTCGTCACTTCCTATTTGACTATCAAGGTTAGTCTGACTCTCTGGTCTTATCTCTGGTCCACTTGGACCACTTGGACCACTAGACTGAGTCGAGTCTGGTACAATCATAGGGTGACTAGATGATGCTTCACCTGTAGCCTCCATATTACACTGTAATTGGAGTTCATTGATCTTTTCTAAGATCTCTTCTTCCTCATCAGAATTAGCTTGAGCATATTCTTGTTCTAATTCTTCTAAGGAAATGAATGTTCGAACCATGTTCGAAATTGAAGGATACCCTGGTTTTGTAGGGTCAATAGAAGGGTTAAATCTAACTCTTCTTCGAACAATTTGTTGTTCTGGTTGTGGTTTAGGAGTATGCAGAATTAATTTCTGGATCTCTCCTAATCCTTCATAGATACTGTCTAACTTAGTATCTATCGTTTGTCCTTGCAGATTGGACTTCCACAATTCCTTATAAGGAGATAATGAACTGCTACTGGCTTTATCCATCACTTAATCCTGATAAAGAATCTCTAGCAGGGCTTGCTAGGTCAGGTTGTATGTACCATTGACAATTGGCAAGTTCAGCCTGTTGACAGATATAAATCCATCTTTTGTCTTTAGTTTTAAGACAATTTGGCTTGTCTCTGGGTCTGAGACATGAAGAATGGCTCTGATACCATTTCGATAGCTTCTTTTTCCAATTATTGAGCATAGCTACAACTGGGTGCGGAATTATTTTTAGACCTATTGGTCCTTCTTCTTCTAAGAAACTCTTGATATCTATAGTCATAATTTTGGTTATGACGTCTAAGACAAGTGTTTAATGAAAGTAAGGCTTCATTAATACCTTCAAGGATAGCCTTTTGGCGGTGGATAGCATTGATATGATAAAGATTATCATGTTCTAGGATACTCCTAGGACTAGGAATAATTATCTCGCCATCAGCGAGTACTAGAGGATTATCGAAAAAGTCATCACTTAATCGTTCTATTCCTCGTCTGCTAATGTTAAGCAAAGTCTCTTTGACTTGAATAATAAACTCACTATTTTCCTTCTCTAGAAGGCATCGTTCTAAGGCATTTTTGACTATAGCCTTGGCATGCAATTGTTCAGGACTGAAAGGATTCATGATAATTATAATAGGTTTCAAGCATGTAAACAGATTAACGATAATTATTAGTCTTATCAAACTAAGTAGTAAATATGTATCTTGAGATAGAACATGATTAGTTAGAGTCAAGATCAATACCTCGCTGGACCTCAGCCTCTTTCGCCGGCGACCACCTGTCTATTGGCTACTTCTCTGGCTATTCCAAAGGTACTCCAGACCTCTCTTTCAAACCAAATAATGTTGTACACCAAGATACAAAAAAACTACTTTTATTGATAATACTAATAATTACACACTAATCTTGCTTACATACTCTACTCCCTAAAGGAGTAGTTACTCAGCTTTCATTCTCTTACTAAGGATAGGAGTTTCTCTCTCCTTTCTTCGATGTCCCTTACAGAAAGACTTGGCTTCCTTATATAATGAAGCCTACCGACAAGCAGTACAATCTTTAATAAAAGCAAAAGTACAATAATTATTTTCTTTTGAAGATGCTTCTGCTTTTTCCTGTTGAAGATGCTCTGTCGTGCCTGCTTTGGTGATAGTGCGTCTTTTTGAAAACGCGTTGTCCTTTGGTGATAGTGGACGTCCTTGCAGCTGATGGAATCTGCTTTTCTTTGTCACGAAGCACTCTTCTTCTTTTTGCTAGTGGGCGCTGCTTTTTTTAAAACATAATGCCTTTAACAGCTGGCCGATAATGATACCTTCTGGGTATTTTCTGTGGGGTCCAACACGCTTCCTTTTTATAGAAGCCTGAGAGGACAAATACAGCATCCTGCTGTCTTCTCTTCGTGGATATTTTGTTCAGGGCATCATATCTAGGGGTACAACTTCCTTCAGCGTAAATGAAAATATTACTGGGGGAGTTATACATAAAGCCTTTGTTGGCTTGCCTTAAGGACTGTAATTTCTTTAAGACGACAACAAACCCGAGAGCTCGTCTATTACAAATCCATCCCTCATCAAATTCTGGGATTTCAAGGGACTTGTTCTTTTTGAACTTTAAATTGGCTTTGTTGGGGGTGCAAAGCTGAACAATTAACCACCCTGGTGCTGGAGTGGGTAGGACCTCCGGACTGGCTGATAGAATTTTTAATACTACCCAATCAGACTTGGAGCTCTTTCGAAACTTTTTGACAGCTTCGATTATGGACTTATGTAGTCCAAGAATCTCTCTGTTCCCTGGGCTGCATGTAATGCTAGCACAGAAACCAAACATGACTGCTTTGCGTACGTCATCTGTAGAGCTTCCTGCAAGGAAATGGATTCTAGGATAAATCCCAGAAGTGTCAATTATTTGACAGTTAGTGTTCTGGGCTGTATAAACCCATTTTGAGTATGAAACGTATTGTTCCATGGATATAGCCTGATTTAATATAGGCTTTTGTGCTTTAGGCACGATGACTGTGAAGTCATCTTCTTCCTCTGTTTCAGAGGAGGCAGAATACTCCTGAACCTTTCCTTTTGCTTTGAAAGTAGGCTTAGAGTTTTCTGATGTGGACACGAGTCCTTCTCCAGATTGGAGATCCTTGGCACGCTTGCACGTTCCAAGAAAGGCCTGATGTGTTTCATCAGATAAATCAATGGCTTGTAATGCCATTACTTCATCTAAGCTTGATAGAGCTTGGATGATTCGAGGATTGATTTCCTCTACAATTTCCTTCTGGATTTGTGTCATCCTTTCATGGGCGATGCACAATTCGTGAATAGCCATCTCTAATAAAGATTTGGCGTCCATAGAAGATGTCTCTTCCTCAACCATTGGCTTCCCTGCTAAGAAAATCAGTAAGATGGTTATTCTTACCTTTTATATGTTCAATATCGAATTGATATTCCTGAAAATATTGTTGCCATCTATGGCGTCTCTTGTACTCAGGAGTACAAGGAAGCTTATTAAAAATATAAGCCTTAACATTTGTATTATCAGTCCTGACTAAGAACTTTACAGGTAAAATAAAGAAATGGAATTTAGCGAAACTCCGTTTTAAGGCGAGTAATTCCTTTTCATTACTGTGATAATTAATCTCAGCTGGTTTAAAGCATCCGTTAGCATACCTGCAAACGTGTTCTTTGTCATCAGCCTTTCTGGCTTTAAGGACACCTCCCCAGTAAAGATCTGAGGCATCTGTTTCAACTATTAGTTGATCACCTGGTTCAGGGATGGCCAATCTAGGTAATTGCCTACACAACTTCTTGAGTTGTTGGACAAGATGGGTGTGGTAGTTTTGCCATTGTAAATTTAATCTTTTCTTAAGAAGATCTTGAAGTGGACCTCTTAGCCATGCTAGGTTAGGCACAAAGTCACTGACATAGTTGATACATCCTAAGAATCGTTCAACCTATTTTCGGTCGCAGAGTTTATCAGGGAAGTTGGCAACTTTTTCACATATGTGGGGTTGCATTTCTATACCCTTATGGTCGATCTTTAGACCTAAAAATTCAATTTGTTCTTTTGCAATTTCAGCTTTTTTAGCTGATAGTATTAGTCCGTGATTACGGCTTTTCTCTATGAATTTCATGAGATGAGTTGCATGATCTGCAATATTAGAAGAAAAGATTAAAATATCATCAACGTGGACCAGACAAAAGTCTGAATATTCATTGAAGATATTGTCCATTCTTCTTTGGAAAATCTGTGGGGCGTTTTTCAGTCCCATAGGCATTACATTCCAAATGTATTGCCCTTGAGGAGTGCTGAATGCAGTTAGGGGTTTAGCAGATTCTTTTAATTTAATCTGATAAAATCCTAACTTGCAATCAAACTTTGAAAACCACTTCTTATTGAGGGTTTTATTGATAAGCAATTCTTTATTAGGAAGAAAGTAACCGTCAAAGACAGTTAATTCGTTTAACCTTTTATAGTTAATTACCGTTCTAGGCTTACCTCTCTTTTGTTCAGAGTGGTTATTAACCATGAATGCTGGGCTACTATGAGGGCTTTTATTGTCCTCAGTGCTTTTGAAAGCTAATTGCTTTTCTTCGAGTTCTTTGAGTTGGGCTTTGAACTCGAGTTCGTCTGCTTGACTATATCTCATGGGCTTAACTCTTACAATTGAGTTGGCCTCTTTGAGTTGGATGTCTGCATAAGACTTATCCTTGTCCCAATATTTCAATGGGTTATCATCGAAATGGGCCTGTAGAAGTGTTTTTACTTCATTTTCTAACCTAAATTCTAATGCTCGTTGGGTATTTGATAGAGCATTTAGTAATTGGGCTTTGACCTTAGAATGGTCTTTGGGCCTTTTTATAAGGTTTTTGGGCCGATTTATATTTTTGGGCCTAGTCTCTCCACCATGCTGGCTGCGTGGGTGAAATGAGATCGTTCCTCGGTATTGAGGTTGGGCTATAAGCTTAGAATTAACCCAATGCCCACATGGGGTAAGAAAGCAAATTTGTGAGTGATTACAACTATATTCCTTAAATCTGTTAAGGAAATCGACTCCTAAGAGGAGATTGTATGTAGCATCTTTTGGTGCTTGTATTACTACGGTGGGTAGTGGTAGAACCTTGTATTGGTCCTCTGTGCTGTCATGGATAGCTATAAACTGACCAAAGACGGCTTTGGTAAGTTTAGTAACTCGTCCAGATGCTACAACCACCTGTAGGGGTTTATGCAAGTCTTTCCAGTATCGTTCTGGATAAGAATTGGCGGACGCCATTGTGACATCTGATCCGGTGTCTATCATGGCATGAAACCATTCAGGTTGATGGAACCTATAAACTAACTGTACCTTAATATATGGTACTTTATTCATGGACTTTACTGGCATGAATAATTATACCATTGAGTTTAATGGTCATAAAGTGCTCGGTTATGGAATAAGTGGTTTCAGATAAGAAACGCATTCCTAGCAATAAATCAGCTTTTGTGTTGAAAGCTTGATTTTCAAGATGAATAATCCGTTCAACGGATTCAAAGAGTACAGGAACATAAGTAAGTTTATGTTCTTGTAGTTGAGAATAAATCTCAGGGCCAGCGTAATTGTGCTGTATGGCTGGATTAATCCAAACTAATCCATCTTTCCATTTTGTGATGTAAATCTTACTCACAATTTGGAAATTTGCCAATTTCGGGGTTGGCAATCTTTCAAGGGGGTAACTACGTAGAATACTACCATCTACGGAGTATCGTCCTTGCATACTGTTGCATCTATTAAACAGTGGTTTCTGTTTAATATCGATCTGCCATTCTTTGATTGGCTGCAACTGAGGTCTAGAAATCTCTTGGATTTCACAGATATCTGAAAAGATATCATCTAACTCAATTTCGTCTTTTTGAAGGAATTGGTCAACAATATGAGTGTTACTAAGCATGTAACTTACCATAGTGTAAATGGTAAATGGGGAATGATGTAGACTTTCTAGTAAGTCTGACCTTTGAAAATGATAACAGAGATTTAGGGCACGGTTTGTGTCTAAATCCCTAATGGGTATACTATACCCTGGTAGGTGGTGAAACTAAGGTTTTGATATATATATATATATATATAATATATATATATATATATATATATATATATATATATATGTGTGTGTGTGTGTGTGTGTGTGTGTGTATCGACATATAAGTATGCTTTAGGAGTGCTGTATGATAAGAGGATACCTGTAGGACTAAAAGACAAAGTTTATTGCATGGTCGTTAGACCTTCTGTGTTGTATGGATTGGATTGTTAACCTCTAAAAAAGACACAGGTTCAAAGGCTAATGGTAGCAGATATGAGAATGATTAGATGGATGTGTGGTTATACGAGAATGGATAGAATTAGTAATGTAGTAAGTAGAGACTTAGTTAAAGTGGCTCCCATCGAAGTTGAGATGAGAGAAACGAGACTCAGATGTTTTGGCCATGTGAAAAGAATGAGTGTGGATGCTCCAGTGGGGAGATGTGAGAGGATTAACATACTCGAAGGTCAAAGAGAGAGGGGACGACCAAAGAAGAGTTTGGATGGGGTGATTAGAGGACTTGAAAGTTGTAGTGTTGATGGAGGACATGACTAAGGATAAGAGACCACAGCGGGATAGGGTTAAGATCTTAGATAACAGAGAGTTAGCCTCGTAGTTGTCTTTCAGTTGCTATAGGGTAGGTTTGGTTGTGATTTTTTCATATGTCATTTAAGCATGCAGGTTGTACATACATATGGAAAGAGACATTGTTTGCCTTCATCTGCTTGTCAAGGTAAATTACCTCCCTCTGCTATTTTATACTTATGTTTACATAATTACAACCACCAGATTTATTAGTACTTCTTAGTTCATTCCCTGCTGCCTATCCATAGTTGTTCATCGTAAAATATTTTCACAAAATTCTTTTCTGTAAAATGTTTCCACAAAATTGTGTTCTGTGGGTCTCTTAGAATTAGCCTCTCTATAGGCAGGGACATTGGTAGAGGTAAGGTTACCTACAACTGAATATCCCCAAACCTCGCAAAAGCGAGACCTACATTGAGAAGAGGAGTTGTGTGCACATTTATGTATATGTACGTGTGTATATATATATATATATATATATATATATATATATATATATATATATATATATATATATATATATATATATATATATATATATATATATATATATATATATATATATATACATATATATATATATATATATATATATACATGTACATATAAATATACATACATACAATACATATTAATATATACTATCTATATATATATATCTATGTATGATATATATATACTATATATATATATATAATACACTTACAGATATATATATATTATATATATAGTGTGTGTGCGCGTGTGTGTGCATATATATACATATATACATATCTATATATATGTATAAATATGTGTATATATGTATGTACATATGTATAAGTATATATAAATATATATATATGTGTGTGTGTATATATATTTATATATGTGTGTGTGTGTGTTTGTGTATGTATATGTGCATACATATATCTACATATACAGTGGTGAAGTCAGGAATGTTAGATAGGGGTGTCGGAATTAATAGTATACAAAATTCAACAACAGTCATAAACGGAAATTAAACAACTGTTATATTATAACTAATCTAATTGTCCTCTATGAGACCTCATATTTTGAAAGGAATATAAGTTATCATCAATTGTTACGCTTTCAAACAAATCATCCTCAAAGTAAGTAATAATAGTATCATTCAAACACTATATATATATATATATATATATATATATATATATATATATATATATATATATATATATGTAAGCAATAAAAACAAATTAATCTACAAATTGAAGAATTACCCCAAAATTAAAATTAAACTTATAAAGTAGATCAATTTTGAATTGAAATTAGCAAATAAACTCACAGATCAACACTAAAAATAAATCAATCTGCAAATTGAAGAATTAACCTAGAATTGAAATTGACAAATAAACTCATAAATAAAACAAGTTAAACCATAAATTGAAGAATTAACTGATAATTGAAACTAAATCTAACAATCAAACAAGTTTGGAATTGGAATTGGCAAATGAACCACAAGTCAAACAATGAAAACAAATTAATCCACAAATTGAACGACAAAGTAAAAAATTCAAATCAATAGAAACACTTAAGCAGTTACGTGCGGGACCAGTGAAGGTTACCGGATTCACGTCTGCGATTTCGGCGACCGCCTGGCTGTGTGTGAGTGCGTCCAAGGCCGAACAGGGAAGGGGATAGTGCAGGTAATTCCAGGCAGAAAATTTTAAAAAATGAAAATAAATACGACTAATAGAGGATTGGAAACCACAACCTTAGCGACAAAGCACAGCGGAAACGACAACCTTCAACCGCCAGGACAAGGGCAGCTTCATTTCATTGTTTAGCTTAGTTTATATTTATTCATGCACTAAATATTTTTTAATTCCGGCCATAGACAATTTTTTTTGGGGAGAAGGGCGTCAGGTAACATTGCTGACACCACACAAGATATATATATATATATATATATATATATATATATATACACACACACATACATAGAAATACATATATACACATACATATAAATACATATATACATATATATATATACACA